>CM063509.1:123341131-123410798 GCA_032207245.1 Pardosa pseudoannulata | reverse complement strand
CACTGCTGCAGGTGAAAAAGGAATTATCCATTATAATCAGAGAACACAAAGTTCGTACAGTAAAATTAGAACTTCATACAGAGCACAGTACTCACTAAGAGATCAATCCATTTCCATCTGAGAGTATATTAGGCTTAATGAGTTCAGCAATTCCTGACACCATGTTAGATTCGTACTCTTCAAACATGAACACATAGTTCCTTGAATATACTTTATTGATTTTGATTAAATATGCAACAATTATTTACAGCATAGCATGGCACTCTAGCCACCAATTCGTATACACCGCTACAGCATCTACATGCTCAAAACATCATTCAGTTTAGGTTACTAAAACATACAAGAGTCATAGTTACAGTTACAATATATATACAGGCAATAACACATGGAGGTAATAATATATATATATATATATATATATATATTATATATATATATATATATATATATATATATACAATAATTAGATATGTTACAATCATCCATTTCAGTAGTAGAGGTCAACTGCCTAGGCGTAGAAACAGTTTCAGCGTTGTTGCATTTGGTCTGCCCTCTAATTTGTACGGCATTTACGGTTTCGCAACGGCTGAAATCATATCCTGTTCTTTCCTTAATAATGGCCGCAGTTCGGTTCCCAAGCAAATATCTTCCTTCATCGAAATCATCGTCACAAACGGCCGCTTTTGTTCGCACAACGCCGAAATCTCCTGCGATCTCTACTACAGCGAGGGGTAAACAGATCTGATTTAGATCTAAGGGCTGTTTCACTCAAATACTTTCCCCACAAAAATCCTCTGATTCTACGTACTTTCTGCACACTATATCTAGTGTTGCTCCCGTATCTCTCAAGATGTCAATTCCATGTCCGTTGACCAAACCCTTTTGCTTGTACGGAACAAGAAATTCGTGATGTTTACTTTCACTTACATTGTTTATCTGTTCTACTCGCTCCCTTTCCCCCTTTAGCCGACGAGGGCAAGACGGTCGCAAGTGCTTTGTGCTCCCACATTCGTAACAACGGGGTTTCCTACGTTGTTCAAAACTCTCTTTTCAGAATGCGGGGGAACATAGAATGGCCGTGAGCTTCCCGCCGTCGTCGGGGAGCGACTATTCTCCCTTCTACGATCTTTAACTTGTTCCAATTTTTGTTCCCTTTCTTTTGGCCCTTTACGGTCTCTTTGAAGCTCCTCAAAGTTGTCAAAATCGATCGTTATTCCAGAGACCGTAGTATAATTTGGCCATTCGTTCAAGAAATGATCCTTTATTTCAGTGGATGCCGATTTTTTAATTTGTTCGACAATTAACAATTTTTTTAAAACTTCGAATGTATCTATTTTTAGCCCTGTTAGCCTCCCTTCTAAATAGTTCCCCACTTCGAACGAGAAATCTTTCCAGGAAATTTCAATTTTCTTTCTATGCTGGCTAAATTTTTGTCAAAATTTCTCGGGGCTAAGCTTAAATTTTTTTAGCAATAGGTCTTTGATATGATCATAATTTTCGATCAGCTCTTCCGGCTCACGGGCTATTAGCTCAATTACATCAAGAGGTAAAACTGACATCAAATTTGTTACCCACAAATTTTTGTCTATGCCTGAGCGATTTACCAGGCGTTCAAAAATCACGAGGTATAAACTTATATCTAATTTTTCGGGCTCAAATTTTGGCATTAATTTATGTAACATAAAATGCGCGTTTCCTATACTTCCTTGAGAAGACTGCCCCTCATCTGAATTGCCCCTCATTTCTATTTTCTTCAACTCTAACTCGTGAGCCCTCTCTTCTTCCCGCCTTTTCTCTTCCTCTTTCTCTTTCATTTCTGAATCAATTACCGAAATCATATCCCTCACCATATTTTCTTCGTAATCTGGGGATTCTATAATTAGTTTTTTTTTACTCTAAAATTTTTTTGCATTTTCCGGCACTTCTATACACATTTCTTCGGCCAGTTTAATTAAGCTGGTCTTCCGTACCTTTACTAGAAATTCCATTTTTTTAACTAACAATAACACAAAAATATAACCAAACAGAGAATTACACAATATACTCTAATTAATTAAATAAAGCATATATCAACACACTGATAAAAAACAACCCAAATATAGTTCAGTTCAAGTTATACATCTGCACACCATGTGCAACTTAACATCTACAGAATTAATTTAAATTTTAAAAACTATAACCTATATTTTACTCAAAACAGCACCAACTGACTTAATGAAAATCAAGGCACTTACCTCACGTGTTTAAATAAAACACTGGGCTTCTGGATCAACATCAACTTCTTTCACTCTAAATTCGGAGTTACTGCTTCCACTGGCTGCTAGAAATCTGTAACTGGGCACTGCAATTTCCCGACGTGCTCTTCTGGATTTAAACAGGAACTGGTTGCTCTTAAAACTCTAACACGATCCGGAACTCCACAATTTCGGAAATCAAACAGGATCTGAATGCTCCACAATTTCGCTGACGAAAAACAGAAAATTTCTGCAATACTGCCCTTCAGTGTTACACTGGAACCTGGCATTCCTTATCAACACACCCTGGATGGTTACAATTCTTAACCACTTGTTCGTTTCAGCGCCTTTTAGGCCTATACCAATGACGCCTTCGCCATTTCTCCCCTTCGCTTGTTCATCTCAATCCGCACAAAGATCCCTGAGCTGGCACCAATCTATTGAAGCTGTAACGTCACAGCTCTAAAATAGGCAACTTGGTAGCGTTATCGCCGAGCAGGGTTCTTCACAGGCCTGATGAGGATAACTCATCGAACACAAGCGAGGTGGAGATGGAAAAAGAATTTATTCTCGTATATACAGATATTTACATGAATTACATCCTCGGCGCGCTCATTCATCCTCTCCCGCCGGACAACCACTCCCTGTGTCTTTTTCCACACCAAAAAACGCTTGGCCCTCGTGACGTCACTCGAAAACCCCACACCCCTCTCACTGACTTTTCCTAGAGGAGAGAATGGAGGCATGGGGACCCCCCAGATAGCAAAAAATACGTTCGACTGACGTCAGAGCGAGCCGTAATACACAAACAAGTACAAATAGAAATAAATTTCTCGTAGCGTGATGCTACAGGGCCTTTAAAATCAAGTGAAATTTATTCGGCTACAATCTCTGTGGTTCGTTTGGTTCAAGAGGCAGAATTTTCAAGAGAGCGGAAACTTCTTAGTGAAGGTAAACCTGTACCACATAATAGCAAATTGTTACCTTTAAATGTGTTTTTTGATCAAGACAATGTACTGAGAGTTGGTGGTCGTCTTTCCAAACATTCATCACTATCCTATGATAAAAAACACCCTATGCTCCTGCCAAAAAACCACGAATTTACAAGGAGAGTAATTGAATATTATCATTGCTCAAATCTTCATGCTGGTCCTCAGCTAACATTGTCTCGGTTAAGACAAAAATTTTGGTTTGTGGATGGCAGATCTGTAGTACGCAGTCAGCTGAGAAAATGTTTAAAATGTTTTTAATTCAATCTGAGATCGTCTTCTCAACTAATGGGAGATTTACCAAGTCCACGAATAGAACAAATTCGACCATTTGACTCCATCGGCATCGACTTTGCTGGACCTTTTACTACAAAATGTGCTCGTAAGAGATCAGTGATGAAATTCAAATCATACATTTGTTTGTTTGTATGTACGGCAACAAAAGCCATTTATCTGTAAGGATTCAAAATTTTGCAGTGATAGATGATGTGATTAATATCGCTCACGTCCCGGTTGCCCCAGCAGAGGTCAGTCTTGTGGAAGGATTTGTGTTGATGCAGAGGAATGGCTCCATACTCAATGATAACTTGATTTATATTGAAATTACTGTAATCTGGTTTTATTCACTCTGGTGAAAAGAGCGTGGATTGGTCTTCTTTTATCAGAGGAATCCCATAACAATTGCTGCGTAAGATTTCTTGTTTCAATTAAAGTTTCAAAACCACTGGATGTTATGACGATAGCTCTTTCGTTAAAACGAGCTCTTCGATGGGAGGGAGCTTTGATCCATTGAAGATGGTAGATTTTTGTGGAGCTGGAAATAGTAGTTCTAATGGCTCTAGCGATCTTCGAGTTACAAGTACCGCAAATGGAAGCAAAGAGCTGATAGTGAGTCCGATTTAATTACAGCTTCATTTTGATTGTTTTCCTCAAAGTCCATAATGCTGAAGTACATCGCAAAAAGTTCCGCCTGAAATACGCTGGCGTTATTGTTAAGTCAAAATGCAACTTCTTTGATGATCGTACTATTTTGATGAATAATCATTAGAAAGGTAGAACTGACTTGATTACTGATTTTGGAGCCATCAGTGTTAATCATTAGGGTCAAGGAAGAATCCTCCTCCGACCAATCAATAGAAGAACTATCCGAAGGTGGACTAACAACAGAGAGAGAGGTCATTCGACGTCCTGGAAACTAATGGTCTTATCCAAAATTGTAATATCTTCATGTAGAACTTGGAGTTTATGTAACTTGTATTGTCCCTCACAGATGAGGTGAACAGGAGGAGTGTCCGCCAGAATTTGCATAGAATCAGTGGCATATGTAATCCGCTTTTCCAAAGTGGCGAGGTAAATGTGTTTAAATAATTTGCTATTAATTTGTCAGGAGGTCCTGCCTAAAGAGTTGAGAGGAGTAATGTTCTAGGTGATCTTCTCTTTAATGTCTTGCAGGTGCTGAGATCACTGAAGACAAGTATCAAGCCAAACTTCTATAGGACTTTAATTTTTAAAGTTAAAGGATACAAGAACAAATTTACATCAGCTACATTACAATGAAAGAGAAAGAACAGTAGTAATATGGTAAACTTAGTTGCCATCTGAAAAATAAAAAGTTGTGCAAACGATCTAAATTAATGATGCCAATTAGTTTTAACACTCCTCCTTCGTTTCTACAACTTTACATTTTTCTCTTAACATACAATGTGTATTGGATGACTATGGCTTAGTAAACAAATCAGCTATCATCAGATCCGTTGGACAGTACTCACAGTTAATTAGTTGTTTATCTACACAATCTTTGATAAAGTGATATTTAGTATCTATATGTTTAGTTTGGTTAGGGTGCTTTCCACTCTGAATCAAACTTAAACAACTCTGATTGTCCTCATAAATTGTTGTGGCACAATTTACATATTGATGCATGTCTTTCAATAAATGTGAGCTTCTTGGCAGCCTTCAGATAGAGCAACATATTCAGCTTCAGTCGACCATAATGTAACACAGGTTTGTTTCTTGCAACACCAGATGATGACACCTCCATTTAAGAAGAATATGTAACCACTGTTTGACTTCCTTGTCTTACGATCTTCAGCCCAATTTGCATCCACATATCCAAAGAATGCAGGACTTTCCTGAGTCCCGATGTTGCTAAGCTTGAGTTTTATATTGGCAGTAGACTTAAGATAAATTACAATATGCTTCAATTTTATCAAGTCTTCCTGATTTGGAGAGGAAACCTATTGTGCAAGGATGTTTACACTTGCTGAAATATCTGGTCTTTTGTTGACTGATACATAAAGCAAACGTCCAATTAGCTGTCTGTATTTGAAATTATCTTTCAGCAGATTTGTAGATTCTGATATTTCATAACTCTTATCCATTGGTGTGCTTACTGGCTTTGCATCTGACAGTCCATAATCAAGTGCAATTTTCTTGATGTAGTTTTACAGACAAAGTTGAAAATTTCCATTTGAATCTTTTGTAATTTCAATTCCAAGGTACTGCTGAAGGGGGCCAAGATTCTTGATCTCAAACTCTTTAGATAGAACATTTTCAATTTCATGTATTTCCTCTTTTGACTTACTTGCAATTATGATATCATCTACATAAATCAGAATATAGCACCAACTATCACAAGATTTTCTTGAATAAAGGCATGAATCTACTTTACTTTGCTTAAAATTGGAATTGACAATAACTTTATGCACTACTTCGTTCCACTCTGTGGCTGCTTGTTTCAGTCCATAAATACTTTTCTTTAATAAGCATGCTTGTGATGCTTCCTTTATAGTATAACCTGGAGGCTGTTTCATGTATATTGTCTCATTCAGTTTTCTATTTAAAAATGCTGTCTTTACATCAAAGTGATACTGTTAATTTTTCTTTAGTTGCAATTGACAAGTACGCAAAGTTGTTTGACGTACAACAGGAGCGAAAGTCTGATCATAGTCTTCACCATATTTTTGAGAGAACCCTTGAGTCACAAGACGTGCCTTGAACTGTTGAATGCTTTCATCTCTGCCCTTCTTAATTTTAAACATCCATTTGCTTCCAATGGCTTTTCGATTTTCAGGAAGATTACACAATTCCCACGTTCCATTCTGTTCCAAAGATGTCCATTCTTCTTGCATTGCATTAAGCCATTCCTTTTTTAATCTACTGAAATTTGCTTCATCGTAGGATTTGGGTTCTTTAATTTCGTCTTTTACAGTATGAAGCTAAACTGTTAGTCTTTTTGGAGGAATGCCTTTAGTTTATCGATGAGAAACACGAATCTGAGGATCTTTAACTGCTTCAATTGGTTCATTGCTTTCCTCCTGA
Source organism: Pardosa pseudoannulata (assembly GCA_032207245.1). Classification (NCBI taxonomy): domain Eukaryota; kingdom Metazoa; phylum Arthropoda; class Arachnida; order Araneae; family Lycosidae; genus Pardosa; species Pardosa pseudoannulata. The sequence continues at coordinate 123,404,254 of CM063509.1, read as the reverse complement.
ACTTCCTCTTCATGAGATATTTCAACTTTTGAATTAACAGCTTCTTCATTTTCAAGTATGTCTAGGCATTCAGATTCCCCTTGATATATTTCACAGAACCGAACATCTCGACTAATAACGACGTTCTACGAAGATGGATTGTAGCAACGGTAAGCTTTTGATTCTTCATCATACCCAAAAAATATCATTTTTGTTCCTGTATTATCTAATTTCTGTCGTTTCTGGGTAGGGAAATAAACAAAGCATTTGAAACCAAAAATTTGAAAGTTCTTTACCTTAGTCTTTTTGTTATTCCATAGTTCATAAGGAGTTAGTTTCTTTGATCGAGTAAGAATCCTGTTTTAAATGAAATTAGCAGTTACTACAGCTTCACCCCAAAACCGATTTGGTAGACCTGCATCAATCAACATGCAACTGGCCATTTCTACTAGAGTCCTGTTTTTTCTCTCAGCTATGCTATTTTGTTGGGGAGAATGAGTTGCAGTTTAAATATTTTCGTAAATTGGTATTTAGATATTCACCTCCACGATCAGATCGAATAATCTTGACTTTTCTGTCGAACATGTTTTTCACAAATGCTATGTAGCGTTTTAAAATGTCAAGAACTTCAGATTTACTTGTTATCAAATACACCTGTGTATATCGTGAAAAATCGTCTATGAATGTGACCATGTATCGTTTACTACCTGGTGTCATAGTTTGCATTGGTCCATAAACATGTGTATGGCTTAAGTCAAGTGGGTTGGCTGTTTTACTAGAGGATTTTGGAAAGGGCAATCTGGTCAACTTTCCTTTCATGCATGTGTCGCATGACATTTCAATTCCACAATTAACTATCTTCAAATCTTCTAAAAGTCCCTCAGTATATATTTTTTTTCGCCTCTGGATCACGATGTCCCATTTTTTGATGCCATGTATGAATACAATTGCCTTTATGTTCAATAACTGTATGAATTTTATGTGGTTCACATAATATATATGTTTCCAACAGAGTTGGCAAATCCTATTTGTTTTCCATCTTTGAGAATTTCACAAAAATCTTTATTGAAATTTCCTGAAAATTGCTGAAGTTTAGTTGTCGAACTGAAATTAAATTTCTAACAACTTTCGGTGCATACAGCACATTGGATAATACAACTGGTGTAACTGATCCTTCTTGATTTTTAAACTTTAATTTTCCAGTACCGATACCAATAACATCAACTAATTCACCCTTAGCAACTTCAATTTTCTCAGTGTATGATGTATTCAAGGATGTGAAAACCTCTCTATCATTGGTTACATGTCTAATGGCTTCAAAATACAAAATACAAATATGGGATTGAATTTCAAATGAAAACAAATGCTATTTATGTTCAACTGTATTCATTTTATTTTGTTGTTTTTCTTTCCAATTTAAATATTTCTTACAATCATTTTTTCTCATGACCATTTTTTTTACAAAAATAACATTCCACGAAGGTTTTTTTTTTTTTTTTTTTTTTTTTTTTTTTTTTTTTTTTTGAAATTTTTACTAGCAACTAACTTCATTAACTTTTCAGATTTACAGGTAGTTTCTTCTGCATGATGTTTACGTTCATAATCGGCGATGATCTTATGTTGTACAACGTCGAACGTTAATTCTTTCTCTGGTCGTATTTTCCAGTGCCATAACTAAAAGATCGTAGCTTCTAGGTAAACTACCCAGTAGCATCACAGCACTCCATTTATCCGATAACGATTCTTCACCAATATCGCGAAGTTTTAGAAATAACTCTTGCATACGAGTAATATGTTTTGGAATATTACCGCCTTCTTCGAGCTTTAAAGAACAAATCGTACACATCAAATGAACTTTATTCGTTAGCGTACTTTTCTCATGATATTCTTTGAGAGTATTCCACATTTCTTTCACCGTTCTTTTATCCCTTATATGGATGAGTTGATCATCTTCTACCATAAGTTCAATGTAAGCTTGTGCTTTACAGTCTGCTGCATCCCATTCAGCAATTATTTTTTTATTTCCATCTGCAATCAGTCTTTCACCTTCAATTACCTTTTTAAAAAGGTTTTCTTTCATTAGCAGTAGCTGCACTCTATATTTCCAGTTCGTATAATTGCGATTATTCAGCTTTACGATATCACTTCGAAAGTCTGCCATTTTATTATTTTTACTTTAAGCGACACTAATAAAAACTGGAAAATTCTTTACAGGAATTATCGTCCTGGACCTATAGGTTGGTTGGTTGGTTAGTTTGGAGTGCTACTATCTACTGTTTTGCAACACGAGGGCTAATGAGACCGGGGCCTGCAGTTTAAATCAGATTCCGAACGGCTACGAACATCCATGCCACAGTGGGATTCAAACCCACGAACTCCGGTACCGAAGGCTAGCACCCTAACCAATCACCCATCGTTCGGCCCTGGACCTATAGAACTTTTATTTTAAAAGTTAAAGGATACAAGAACAAATAAACATCAGCTACATTACAATGAAAAAGAAAGAACAGTAGTAGTGTGATAAACTTAGTTGCTATCTGAAAAATAAAAAGTTGTGCAAACGATAATTTAAATTAATGATGCCAATTAGTTTTAACAACTTCAAGATATTTAATAGCTTTCTTATGTTTAAGAGTATGACCACAAAAGGTAATCTTGGGAAAACATTTAGCGACTGTGATATTTCAAAATTATGTAGGAACACTCGGAGATGTTCAACTTGAGTCTGTTGAGGCCCGCCCAGTTCTTAAGAAGGTGAAGAGTGCGAGCTGAGCTGTGGCTGAATTTTTTTGATTGCCGTTTCCTTAAGGAGTTATGCAAAGGTCATGAACAAAATCTTGAGTATAGTGTAGTCGTCATTTGAGAGGAGAATGCCACTGATCAACAGGAGCCACAATTTAGGACTAAGGCTGGAGGCTTGTGGCACTCCTGTGTTATAGTTCTTCATAATGTTATCACAATAAGCTGTTCTATTTGAAAGAAAAGAGTTGATACAGTTGGTCAAATACAAAGGCAGACCCGTTGATGAACTTTCAGTCTCATTGAACTCCAAACCGCATTATTGAAATTGTTCTTAATATACAATACAATCATCATCAAGGTGTATGTTTTTTCTCTCTTGGCAAGAGATATGAAGACAACGACATTATCCACAGTGTCAATAGTAGATTTATTCTTTCTGAAGCCGAATTGCAGGGGGTAGAAGATGCCATTCTTCTCGAGATAGTACTCCAGACGTTCAGTAAGTAGCTTATCAAAAAAAGTTTGTTACCCCTAGTAGGTAACAAACTGATCTGAGTATAGGAATCAGGGAGCTTAAAATCTTTAAGCTTCTTGGAACAGGGCATAAGTTTTACCTTTTTTCTAAGTGTCTTGCAAATATCCCTTATGTAAAAAGTAATTCAAGACTTGTAAGAATAAGTTCTTCTTCAAGAGAAAGACTTCCTCAAAGATTTCCTTCAAATTACCATCGTGACCCGAAGCTTTCCCATTCTTCATATGCTTGAAAATGGACCTGATTTCGAATTTGTTGGTCTGAATAAAGTCAGAGTCCTGAGAGACTGATCAGAAAAGATGAGCTTCAAGTGGATTGAAAAGAAAATGGGCGTCAAGAATAACTTGAATGATCTGATTTCTTTAGAAGTACAAGATCCATCTGGCAAAAGGAAGGCACTTCAGAAAATTCTGCTCGATTTTTTTATGAAATCGTGAAGCTTGTTATAGGGTAAATTAGAAAATGTATAGGTAATTTAGATTTGAAAATAATCTCTTCTAGTCTTGTTAATGGATCATTTATACTCAGCTTATTCTTTGCTAAATTTCTTTCCTTTCTAATTCTTACCACAGTATCCTTCTCTTTCTGAAATAACCTTCTGAGAACCCTAATTTTGCTTCGTTGGTCCTGAAGAGCCGGGGTCCACCAGGGAGAGTTTCTCTTCAGTTTAATCAAGTTAGCGCTGTTGTTCTTAGTTATATCTAAAAGGATGTTTTGTGCCTAGATAATAAAGTTGTTGAATTTGTCATCCCTACTGATCGAGGGTAAATCTTCTTTAACTATTTGAGTGATCGCGCGACGAAAATCAGCCAACTTGATACTATGGATCAGAAGTCTTCTGAAAGTGGAATCTTCTACTAGCAGTTGAAATTTAACCTCAACGAGGTTGTAGTCGCTAGAAGAAATTCTGTCAACGCCAACCTCAAAATCCTGTTCGTAGTAAGCATTAAGTCAACACAGCTTAGTCAGCACTAAGCTGTGTTGACTATGTTGCTTCAACTGTGTTGAGCCATGTAAGCACAGGAATGTAGGAAGAGAGTCACTGGAATTACGTACAATGAGTTGATGAGAAGCAATAAAGTCAAGTAAAGTGCTACTTCTATGATCAAGTGAAGTGTGTTGAAACCACCCATTAAAATTTGCTGTCTATCTATGTATCGATGAAGAAGATCCCCGAGAATACAAAGTGGTTCATCCAATGACTCATTAGGCAAAAAATAAGTCTAAATAATAATAAGGCTCATGTAATGTAGCTTCGGCCACGACAATATCCCAGTAACAAAAAATCGTGATGGCAGAAGAATTTGCATGAAATAGAAGTGCTGCTCTAGGAGAGACCGGATGAGAAATAATGCAGGAAGAAAAAGGGAAACCGATGATGGAATTGTCATTGCAGTAGGGTTCATTCGGTGAAATACAGTAATACTTCGAAAATGCAAGATCCTGAACAAATTGAGTGAAAGCTGCCCGGGCATGACCCAGGCTATTGTGTGCCATGCACAGTGTACTTGAGTTAGCCGTAGTGAGTGATGGAAATTATGTTCTCATTGGATGTGATTCTGCAACGACAGTCACGATCTGATGTAAAATGCTGACTGTTCAACTTGGTCTTAAATCGACGATTGTGATCTTCGCAGTTAATGCAAACAGGTGCAGTAATTTTTCAGTCATTCTTGACGTGTTCCGTACTGCCGCACTTCAGACAATTCCTCTTATTGCGACAATACTTGCTAATGTGTCCGTATCTTCCACAATTAAAGCACATTGTGGGACGTAAGTATTCCCGATGTTGATGAGCCAACCGATGTTGATTTTCTTGTGGTCAAGTTTGTCAATCATAGTGGGATTTATCTCAAAAATCCAATTGAAGCTTTCACGTTTAGGTTTGTAAGAATGGACCACCTTGAACTTATCAGTAACAATATCATCGTTTTTTTCTAGAATCAATGCAGTTTCTTCAGCTGATCTGCGTTCACATCTTGACAGACATCAAAAATGAGCATTTATAGTTTTCTACGCTTTGGTTCAGAGTTATAATATTGACCAATAACTCCTTTGTTGGGAAATTCTTTGCTTAGACAATCAGCCTCTTCAGCGGAAATAGCGATACCTACTTTAGAAGTCTTTATTCTTATTTTTAATTAAAATGCGAAGGTTAGGGTCGTTGGCTTGTGAGTAGTATTAAGGATGAGACTATTGATAATTTCATTGGTAGTAGTGATTACGAAGTTATCAAGATCATTAGTATTATTAATGTTAGTTAGGGAAAATGGGGTGTTTTCAAGTGTATGTCAGAATTGCTTCCAATTTTATTTGTTTTAATCATGAGAGGATTGATGTCTAGAGGAATTCTAATGATTACCGGGTTGTGGTCAGAGGAGAGATCAGGGAAAATGTTAAAATTGATATCATGAGGAAAATCTTTTACTAGGGCAAAGTCAATGACGGAGGAGCTATTGTGATGGAAATGAGGGGGAGACAATTACGTCAAACTCTGTGTCCCTAGTAAATTTATAAATAATAGCTACATAAGTATTATTTATTCGATTATTCCAAAGTCTGTGCTGCGCATAAAGGTATCCGAAAATGAGAGCATTAATGTTTATATTCTATAATTTATTTAAGTAGGAGTTGGCTGAAAGGACATTAGCGGGGGGAATGTAAGAAGAAATGAGGGTGTAAGTGGGGACGCTGGGAAGATGCACATTAATGGCAGTGGCGTTAATGATCTGGAGATCCGGAAGATTTAGGGGGTGATGAGGGAGGGTGTTTTTAATAAGGATGGTAGTTCCTCTCATGCGGAAGTTAGTATCAGAAATATAATCATTATGATAGACGTTATAGTTTAGTACTGTTAGTTTGTCCCCTGATAGGAGGCGGGTTTCCTCTATCATAATAATATTGGGATTGTGCTCCTGTATAAAGTCCCGAAATTCGTGGATCCTACTTTTCAGAGTTAGCGTTCCAAGAAACCACTGACAGGGCCCCAAATCTTATATCACAGAGAAATGCTTTTAATTAAATAGTGTTATAATACTAAAATATAATTAGGTTAATAAAAGATAATAGATTAAACTACAAAAAGTTTTTTTACTCCAAAATTAAAATTTTTTATAAACTAGGAAAAAAATTTCATTGTGAAAAGTATCTTAATAATTTTTTGTTAATAAGAGATTCTAATAATTATTATTCAGAAACTACTTTTTCAACCTGATCAAAATTTCTTTGTGGAAAAAAAATAATTTTTAGAAAATTTTTATTGAAAATTTACATGTGGTTTCGGGATTTCTAAAATCTTTTATGTACATTTTCCATAATAATGGCTACAAAATCTTCCTTATATTGAAATATTTTGTTCGTTCTTGATATTTTTAAAAATTAAATTATAATTAGTTCAATATAAGTCTTATCACAAGACAACTTAAAAATTCACAGACAACTACTTTACGAAATGAGTTATTCTAAATAAAAAAATATTCCTGAACTTTACACAAAATTTCTGAAAAAGTATGCACTGCTTATTTAAAATAAAATTATATGAACCAGGTTAATTTCTGGACATTGGAACAATAGCTCCACAATATCTTAATTTTAATATTGTGTTATATATATCAAATATCGTCAAAACATATACTAACTCACACTCACATATCACTTCATTATAGTTTTGCAAATATAGGTTCTCTGTATGAATTAATACAAACATTGCATATATGTGTGTGTTGGTTATCTGTGAAATAAAAATTCAATTTCTTAATCTTGATACATAAATTTAAACTGTTAAAGGACAAATCTTTTCCCTACATATTTGATCTAAAATGCATATTGTTCAAAATTTTCAGAAAAATAAATTAATCAAATGAAACAAGATAATCCCCTATATAATAATAGCCTAAGGTGTCTGTCGGCAAATTTTTGAAGCGGTTGTACCTGGAATGGATTCCTCGGCTAAGGGCAGGCGATTAAATTTATCAATTTATTCACGTAATAAATAGGTAAAAATAACATTTTTTTTTCTAGCATTATGACGTCATTCCTTTAACCATCTCATATAATCATTTCTTGTTTTAAATTATTTAAATATCGCGTGCATTATTTTCATACGTTTTATCGCTGATCCCCTATATAATAATAGCCTAAGGTGTCTGTCGGCAAATTTTTGAAGCGGTTGTACCTGGAATGGATTCCTCGGCTAAGGGCAGGCGATTAAATTTATCAATTTATTCACGTAATAAATAGGTAAAAATAACATTTTTTTTCTAGCATTATGACGTCATTCCTTTAACCATCTCATATAATCATTTCTTGTTTTAAATTATTTAAATATCGCGTGCATTATTTTCATACGTTTTATCGCTGAACTTACATATTAAGCAAAAAATTTTCTTTTATATTTGACTTAAATAATAGATTAAGTATATAAGTGATAATTTTAAATTCAATCATCGATTATTTTTTGTTGTAATGAAAATTTTATCATCGGTATTAACAATAAATTCTTTTCATATAAGTCGAGGACTACTAAATATCTAACTTTTAATTTATAATATTTGGAAATTAAGAAGTTTGTTTGTTTGTTATACATAACCACATGGTTTGACTAAATGAATTTAATGTGATTCTAAACTGCATTACAGGATCGGGAGACTCTAGAGGAGTATGACGATAAATAAACTATTGAGAGTGAACCAGATAATTCTCAGCCAAAAAACAAACCATTTTATTACCTGCCTCATTGGGTACTTAACAGTTCTGGAATATTAAAAATTTTACTAATCCCGTCATATGATGGGCTATATGCTAGTATATGTATAGTTTCTTGTGTTTCATTCATGTCATTATATATCTATTGTATAAGGCAACGATGGACGACCAAACGATGGCTGTATGGTTAGAGTGCTGGCCTTCGGTACCGGAGTTCGTGGGTTCGAATCCCACTGTGGCATGGATGTACGTAGCCATTCGGAATCGGCGTTAAGCTGTAGGTCCCGGTCTCATTAATCCTCGTGTTGCAAAAGAGTAGACCGTAGCACTCCAAACCAAACCAAACCATAAGGCAATAATGCCGCATAAAGAAGATTAGTCAACGAGCTCAGTGGCCGAATGGTCAAAGCGCGAGATCCAGACCCGAAGATTGTGGGTTCGATGCTTGTCATGGCAGTTGATCCAAAGTACGGATTTTTAATTTTAAAATGTTATTTATTGTTTCCTTATGTTCTAGAACATTCTAGGTCTTTCTTTAATATGTAAATTAGTTATTTCTCGAATATTCTGTTCGGGTATAAAAGCTGATACCCACTAGCTGTAGGCAACTTCTCGGTCTTGTAAAGTTGCGAGTTGCTACTTAGCTTCAATAAATTCTTCTGTTAAGTTAAACGGTGTGTTCATTCGAATCTTCGTGACATATTTGGTGGAGGCTCCGGGTACAGATTTCGCCATTGTGGATAACTCTGACTGTGTTTGCAGAAGTCTCCGTTTACGAGGATTACCTTCGGAATTTGGCCTTTACGACCCAGAAAAAAGAAAGAAGCAGATAATGCCCGAAGATACGAAGCCTGTCGTTGTAACTCCTACCTACCCGCCCCTAAGAAACCCATCAACCTTCCGTGGGGAGCCTGGAGATGACCCTTGGAAATGGCTTGCAGAATACGATCGAGTGGCCAAGTTCAACAAATGGAATGAAATGATGTGTCTTGCAAACGCCTATTTTTTTCTAGACGGTACGGTCAAGCAGTGGTACATAAATAATGAAGATACCTTGGACTCCTGGGACGCATTCAAGAAGGGTTTAAATAAACTTTTGGGCGATTGCCTCAAGTACACAAAAAAGGCCGAAGAACAACTAAAATATAGAACTCAAAGGGCAGAAGAGAGTACGCAGACCTACATTCAGAGTGTATTAGGGCTTTGTCAAGAAATCAATCCTTCAATGTCCGACGACGAGAAAGTATCTCACTTAATGAAAGGAGTTGCTGAAGATATGTACCAAGTGCTCTTAATGAAAGAAGTGAAAACTACGGCTGACTTCAGCAAGTGGTGCAACTACATTGAAGACATGAGGCAAAAAAGAATTGGCCGAAGATTTGAGAGACTACCAAACGTCGTACCAGTTGCAGCCGTGGAGGACGAGTCAGATTTAGTGTCTCTTATCCACAGAATTGTACTAGAAGAGAATAGAATAGTTAATAGAATAGTTAATCAAGCCGACGAGTTTCCGGATCCCTATTCCCAGCCGCTACAGACCGTCATCCAAGACGAAGTCGAAAGAGCTTTGGCGCCAGTTGTCGCAAAGTCTGCAGACGCCCAACGACGTCCAACGTATGCATCCGTTGTAACGAGGAAACCCAGAAGTCCTGTCCAGAGATCAGCACCGCAGCCCAGAGAAACGGACCTATGGAGAACGACCGACAACAGGCCAGTTTGTTTCCACTGCGGACGCCCTGGACACGTCGTATGCTATTGCCGTGAGAGGAAGGCTATTTTTGACGATTATCGAGCCCGCCGACAGAACTTCGATGATACTGACGCTGAGTTTCGCCGACCAAGCCCCGAACGTCGTTCTTTTTCTAGTCCTACTAGAAGCCGATCAGCAACCCGTCTTTTCCGATCGCCGTCGCCATATCTTCGATCAGGTCAATCTCCAAGCCGTAGAAACGAGGAAAACTAAGCAGAGTGACATTTCGAAGAGGTGAGGCCGCATGTAATGAAAATCCTCCATTGGCCGCAAGGATGATGGGTAACCACCTCGACGTTCTAGTAGATAATCAACCGATCCGTGCTCTAGTAGATTCTGGAGCTTCATTTTCTATCGTCTCCGATAAGTTTCGTCGATCCTTAAAGAAAGTTATGTTCGCTGACGCCAAGAACACTATGCTGAAAGTCGCTAATGGCAATTTTGTTAGGCCACTGGAAAATGTGTTCTGCGTGTCGTTGTAAATAGACAAGAGCTGCCAGTTGAATTCATCGTCCTAGAGCATTGTAGTCACTACGTAATCCTCGGATGGGACTTTTTGGAAGCCTCTTAAGCTGTGATAGACTGTGGCAGAAGTGAACTGTTGTTAGAAGATACTGGCCAAGAAACCAAGGCACTAGACGCTTGGAAGGTGTATGCCATGAAGGACTACAATCTCAAGCCACGCTCATTGACAAGAATAGTAGTATCAGGAATAGATGTTGGAAGAAACATAAGCGTAATCGTGGACGACAATAGACACTTGCTGTTGTAGTGATTGTTTGCACCACTGTAATGCTACTGCTGTAGCAAATAAAAAAATAAACTCCAAAAAATAAGCTTTCGTTAAAATGACGTGATGATGATTTCGTTAAAATGAGGGATTTCGTTAAAGACACCACACTGCTCGAAAGAAACCTTGCTATCCCATCTATGGTATCCTTATACCAAATTGGTCGAAGTGAAATTTGGATTGCCAACATGCAAGCCAAAGGTCAAGTCATTCCTTAAGGAATGTACGTAGGCCAAGCGGAGCTCCTGGATGAAGGGCATATATGCGAGATTGTGGAAACAAAAAAAGTACAAGTACTCTGCAAGAGCCGAAGAATTCCAATACGGATTATACAATGATGATATTCCCTGAGTTGAGCAGCGAAAGAAAACGCAAATTAGTCGAGCTCTTACAAACCTTTTCGGAAATTTTTACAAAAGCTAACAAGTCGACAACCGCAAAGACAAATGTGAAACACAGGATCAATACGGGTGACCATGTTCCAATACTAAAGAGCTTACTGAGTTTCACCGACTGAAAGACGCTTAATTCGAGAAGAGGTTCAGAAAATGCTTGACCAAGGTACTGTCCAGCCATCTGAGAGTCCGTGGTCATCTCCCGTCGTACTCATAAGGAAAAAAAGATGGAAGCTGGCGCTTTTGTGTGGACTATCGCAAACTGAATAGAATAACGAAGAAGGATGTTTATCCTCTGCCCCGTATTGACAATACTCTAGACTGTTTAAAAGGCGCCAAGTTCTTTTCTTCCATGGATCTCCGATCTGGTTACTGGCAGATAGAAGTGGATGAAGCGGATCGTGAAAAGACGGCATTTATTACTCCAGAAGGCTTATACGAATTTAAAGTCATGCCGTTTGGACTTTGCAATGCACCGGCGACTTTTGAAAGAATGATGGACAATTTGCTACGCCATCTTAAATGAACTATGTGCCTATGTTACCTGGATGACATAGTAGTTTTCTCAGATAGTTATGAAGACCACCTTATCCGGTTAAGGACAGTTCTGAAATGCATTCAAAAAGTTGGACTCATACTTAACCCCAAGAAGTGCCTTTTTTGCTGCTCGAGAAGTAAAAATACTAGGCCATCTCGTATCCAGTAGCAGTGTCCGTCCAGATCCTGACAAAGTTAAAGGCATGACCAATTTTCCTACTCAGCAGAACTTACATGACGTGCGAAGCTTTCTTGGGCTTTGCTCCTACTTCAGAAATTTCATTAAAGGCTTTTGCTATCTCGCCGAGCACCTGCAGGTACTGTTGAAAGGCGATGCGAAATTTTATTGGGGTCTTAAAGAGGTGGAAGCTTTTGAAAACCTGAAGAAGGCGCTTACATCTGATCCAGTATTGGGAATATTCGACAACAGATGCTCTACAAAAATTCTTACAGACGCCAGCGGATATGGTATTGGAGCAGTTCTGGTTCAAATTCAGAATGAAGTGGAAAAAGTCATAGCGTACGCCTCTAGGATCCTGACAAAGGCCGAAAAAATTATTCTACTACAGAACGGGAATGCCTTGCCGTTGTACGAGCTATCAATAAATTCCGCTCATACCTGTTTGGAAGACATTTTACCGTTGTAACAGATCACCATTTATTGTGCTGGCTTATGACTCTAAAGGATCCCTCAGGCAGACTGGCAAGGTGGTCTCTTCGACTCCAAGAACACCATTTTTCAGTAAAATACAAATCGAGCAGGAAGCATAACGATGCCGACGCTCTCCAATTCCAAGAGATTCCAAGAGATTGATACCATTTTTATTATAATTCATTCTGTTTATAAGAGCAGAATCGCGAATTTGTAAGTTTTCTTAATTTTAATTTTGCGATTTTTCGGGGTTTTTTTTCGGAAATATACCTAAATAACTCCTCCATTTTCTGTTGAAACATGGATCAATGCATATCAGCGTGTAGGTCTCTTAAAGACGAAGAGATTGGAATCCAGTAGACGAAGAGAGTGAGACGCGAGATCAATTTTTAGCTGTAACCAAGAGTATGAACCTCGCTGTCGAGCAGAAGAAAGATCCAGACATAGCAAAAATGATCCTTCCGAAGATCGGCTCATCCACCGAAAGGAAATTTGAATTAATTGATGGAGTCCTGTGCAGAAAGAATTTTGATCCAGCTGGAAAGACATGGTTGCCCGTCATTCCCAAACATCTACGAGCAGACATACTTAAACATTTTCACTACGCGCCAACCGCAGGGCATCTTGGCTTTGCGAAAACGTACGACAGGATCCGAAAAATTCTAGGCTTTTTATACCTAGGGGTCAGTTACGGTTCCGCCAACCGTGTTTTGGTCAGTTACGATTCCAGTTACCTGAGAACTCCAGCTAAGGTTACAACTAGCTTTTTAATTGAATTCTCATTCGCTAGCTGTCTCGATTAAGGCTTCTCCAGGCAATCCTCCGGGGGTCATTACCTCAACCAATCAGGGGTGTGACGCCTATTCAACCGAACTGTCACCATCCCAGACACTCTGTCGCCACGCTATTGTAGCCGGTCGGAACAGGAATAATTCAGATTAGCTGATTTCGGTTCTGAACAAAGGGGGGTCTTCACAGTAGACTTAAAAGATGAAGATACGACCTCCAAGTTATTAACACTGTTAGAATTTTTCTAGAAAATCCGCATAATAATGAAATAACGCAGACTACCATCTCAGAAGTAACTCTAATTATTAAAAATCTTAAAAATAATAAATCTCCTGGAATCGATAATATTTCAAATAGATGTATTAAAACCTCCCACCTAATCTAGTGATTTATTTAACTACAATAGGAAATTATATGCTTAAACTTAAATAATACCTAAAGCTTGGAAAACTGCAATAGTATGTCCAATACCCAAACCTAAATCTAACTTAACTTTACCTGAAAGCTGCCGCCCTATTAGTTTGCTTAGTTGACTCAGAAAAGTTGCCGAGCGAGTAATTTACATTCGCCTCCAGTTCTTCCTTCAGGGAAATAATGTGCTACTTCCGGAGCAATTTGGTTTTCGTAACCAGCACAACACTACTAATCTCGGCTACTTCATGTAGTAGAACTCGCTAGCGAGGGAATCAATCACATAAGCCAACTGGTGCACTCTTTCTCGACATCGCAAAGGCTTTCGACCGCATCTCGCATGTTGGCCTCATTTATTAATTCATTCAGCTTAAAATGCCTGATGCTTTAATACACTTTTTACACAACTACCTTTGCGATCGTCACTTCACAGTTCGCATACAAAACGCTTCCTCTACTTTAAAATCTGTTACTGCAGGTGTACAGCAAGGCTCCATTCTAGGTCCCCCCCCCTGTTCAATATTTATATAAACGACACTCCAAGGAATGAATACAGTTCCCTAACTCTGTATGCGGACTACACAGCTATAATAGCCTCAGCCCCACACCTAAACTTGCTAGCTTCATATAATCACACATGGCCGAACGATGGCCGATTGGTTAGGGTGCTAGCCTTCGGAACCGGAGTTTGTGGGTTCGAATCCCACTGAGGCATGGATGTTCGTAGCCGTTCGGATTCGGCTTTAAGCTGTAGGTCCCGGTCTCATTAGCCCTCGTGTTGCAAAAAAAAAGTAGACCGTAGCACTCCAAACCAAACCATACAATCATACTTAACCACATTGGAAGACTGGCTTCTTAAATGGAAAATTAAAGTAAACCCCTCAAAATGCCACGCAATATATTTCACTCGTACCTATAAAACTCCCCCAAGATTATATCTATTCGACGAGGTAATCAACTTGGAAAACTTTGTAAAATACTTACGTGTCACATTAGATAAAAAAAAAAAACTAATTTGGCGGGCCCGCGTAACTGCAATTAAAAATAAAATGATTAGAAAATTTTAAAATGCTCATAAACAGTAAAAATTTAAGTGTTAAAAATAAAATTCTTTTATATAAAACCGTAGTATTACCTACAGCTCTCTAAGCAGCCCCGGTCTGGTCGGTTGCCGCGAAATCGAACTTAGGTATTATAGAAAAAGTACAGAATAAATTTATGAGATGTGTTAGAGGCGCCCATCGATATTTGTTCAACGAAGTAATAAGACGCGACTTTAATATGTTAACTTTTAAAGAATCATGTGTTAAGCTTCAAAAAACTTTTACAATAGCCTTAAAGAAAAGAAAAGAGAAGAGAAGAGAAGAGAAGAGAAGAGAAGAGAAGAGAAACAATACTGTCAAGTTGGTTGCCGGCGTTTTTCTGTGCTCCGTTATTTTTGCGTTTTTTTCTTGCGTATTCCCTGTGCTATTAGTCCTTCTGCGACTTTTAATGTTTCCTGTACTCTTCGGCTTTCCACCGAGGTCTTTTTCATTATTTTCGGTCAAGTATTTACTTTAATTTAATTATTTTTCATTTTGTATTTCTATAATGTAATTTCTATAATGTAATTACGTTTAGCCATTTTATTCATTCTAATGTTATTGAATTTATACTGTAAATTTTATTTATGTGCTTATTTTTATCTTATATATTATTATGTTTTTCTGTGTATAGTTCTTTTGTAGTTATTTTCTTTTCTATTATTTTTATGCTTTTTATATTTATTATCTTATTCTTTTCGCCATTTTTATTTTCAATGTTATTCACTAGTGTTATTTATTATGTATTTATATTGTGACTTTGATTTTATATTATATTTTGTTTCCCGTGTTTTATTTAAGTTTATTGTTTCTACCTAATTTTCATTACTAGTTATTTATTATTTATATCTGTCTTTATTTCTATTTCTCAATTGTATTTACTGCTATTTCTCTTATTATGTTATATTTGTTTTTTCTATTTTCGCCATTTTTATTTCATGTCAATTACATTCTCGCCATTGGCGATGATTATTGGCATTAAATTCACTCACTGAACTTAACTATAAGTGAGCACGAGATTTAAATCTCATTGACTTTATTTTTATTTTCACGTGCTTAAATTTTATTATTTATAAAAAATGTCCACGGAGGTTGTCATGGAGACACCACTTCCTAGTTCTGATGGATCAATAAATCAAGGACATAATAATCCATTTGAACATGGTACTTCGAAAAATTCTACGGAGGAATTGGATGATAACGATGAGTTTTTCAAAACCGCACTTAATGTACAGGAAGAACTAATAAAATTAACTTCTCACCGCGATATAAAGAAAGAAACTCAATCTAAGATCCATAAAGAAGTGCAAAACCTCATTAAAATCATAATACAACAAAGTAAAGCCATTTCATACTTAAAAGGACAAACTGAAATTAAAGTCGCAACTCCAACTTACGCTGCTGTCACTAAAAAAGTGAGCAACATAAAATTAAGATCCCGAAGCCGCAGCTTAAGTAAACTTAGAAAAAGCTATGCAGCAATAGTGAAACCAAAAGAGGAACAGAGTTGTTCCGCCACATTAAAAGATATAAAGAGTTCGATCAATCCTAAAGAGTTGAAAGTTTCCATCCAAGAAATTAGAAATATTAGAGATGGAGGAGTAGTTATAAACACCGAATCCAAAGATGATTTAGACAGACTTGTAAGTGTATTAGAAAGTAAAACCTCATTGTCAAAAGAATATAACATTTCCAAACCAAAGGTTCGACATCCTCATGTTGTCCTTTATGACGTTGACGAAGAAATTGATCGTGAAGAACTAGCAAAACAATTATTAGACAATAACGATATAATTGAAAACGCAGATCAATTAACTGTCAAATACGGTTTCAAATCACGTCGCGGCAAAAATTGGGTAATCGAGTTTGATCCCACTGTCTTTCAAAAATTGAAAGATAACAAACTAAAAATAGACTGGCAAAGAATCAACATAAAGGAACACGTAAGACCCTTATTATGCTACAAATGTGGTCAATTTGGCCACATCGGGAAGGTTTGCAGTAATAAAGAACGTTGCCTCCGATGTGGAAGTGAAAGTCATTCTATTAAAGAATGTAAAAATGAAGAAAAATGTACTAACTGTGTGAACTATAACACAAAATTCAAAACAAATTGGGACACGAATCATAGTTGTTTAAACAAAAACTGTAAATTATGGCTCAAGGAGCGGGATAAAATAATAGCAAGAACCGATTATGATAAAGTTTATTCAAATTCTTTCAAAATAGCCCACATCAATTTAGGAAATGCTCGGGCGGCTTCCGCCCAGCTTTCACAAACATTTTATTGTATAATTATTCTATTGTCTCGCTAAATGAGCCTTATACAATTGATCAAAAAATTGTTGGTTTCCCGTTAAACTATTATATCTTACAAAATTTAGAAAGACCAAGAGTAGGTCTTATTGTTAATAAGAATTTAACTTGTGTTTGCATTCTTATATCTAATGATATAATACTGGTGTCTATTGAAATATGTAATATTAGTTTCTATCTCATTTCTGTATATTGTTCTCCTAGTGAAGATATTGAAAATAATTTAACCATTTTGGAAAATCTAATTGGGAAGTATTCTGATAAGCCAATGTTCATTTTAGGAGATTTCAACGCAAAATCATTACTTTGGGGTCTTTATCCACTTGATAATAGGGGAAGTAAATTACTGGAAGTAGTTATCAATAAGAATTTAAAAATTCACAATAATTTTGATTCCATTCCAACTTACCAATCTAGTAGAGGGGTGAGTTGGATTGATCTTTTACTCAGTAACAATAGCTCCGAATTGGAAGTTATATTTAATGTAATAGACAGAATTTCAGCAAGCGATCATAATCTAATAGAAGTTGAAATATTTAGCAAAAATTTCGTGGAAGAAAATAAGATAAAAATTAATTTAAGGAAAATTAACTGGTTAAATTTAAAAATAGATTTAAATAATCAATTAGGTAGTCTTAGGGTTGAGATTGAAGATAAGCAAAATATTGATTGCTTCATTGATCAGATTCAAACAAAATTTTTCAACATTATTAAACAGAATGAAAGGAAAAAATTAAATAAGAAATGGAAAAATTCTCCCTGGTGGAATGACAGTCTAAAGATTTTGAGAAGTAAAGTAAGAGCTAAAAGGCGTAGATACCAAAGAGAATCTGACCCAGATAGACGTAAAATTTATCGTATTGATTATCAAAAATGTTTGGTTCACTATAAGAAACAGATATTAAACACAAAAAGAGAATGTTTTAAAAACTATGTCACCTTTAATTTGAATTCTGGAAGATACCATGATATTATGGCCTATGTAAACTCAACCAGACCTTTAACTCAGAACGCGGTTTTTACCTTGAATGGGGATTTAATTTACGACTATAAATTAATAATTAAATATATTATTGACAGTCATTTTGGTTTTAGTGGGGATAATTTCGTTTCTTATTTAGGAAATGTTTTTGAGTTTAATCCGGTTTCCTATGATGAAATTGTCCGTGTATTCGATAATATGGCTAACAAAAAATCTCCAGGTCTTGACCTTATTGTAAAGGAACTTTATGTTGAATTGTTTATTGCCAATAGTAATTTATTTATTGATCTTTTTAATTTGTGTTTAAACTTTGGATACTTTCCAGACATCTGGAAAAAAGCCATTGTTAAATTATGTATCAAGCCGGGTCGAGATGCTTCACACCCTGAAGCCTATCGCCCAATTAGTTTGCTCCCAGTTTGGGGAAAGGTGTTTGACAAATTATTATGTACCCGAATAGACTACTATTTAGAATTGGATGTATTTAGTCCACTGCAGTTCGGCTTCAGAAAAGGCAAGTCCACTGCTCAGGCTTTGGATAGCGCTCTAAGTTTTATAAGTTATTCAAATAATTTAAATTTTTATTCAGCGATGTTTACTATAGACATCAAAGGCGCCTTCGACAACATTAATTGGAGCTTTTTAAAAAATAAAATAGTTCAATTGAACATCCCTGATTACCTTAAATCTAGCTTAATTTCTTTTATTTCCAACAGAATAGTAATTAATAATGATTATATTAAAAACTATGATCGCGGCGTTCCTCAGGGATCCAGTCTTGGCCCTAAATTATGGCTTTTGGCCATCAACGAAATTTTAGGGGAGGGAGAAAATTATAAAATTCAAGCGTATGCCGACGACATTTGTGTTTTGGTCAGAGCTAAAGCTGTTAAAAGTTTAAAATTAATGGTTGACCCTTTATTAGAAAAAATTCAAGACTGGGCTCAAAGATGTAAGCTTGAATTCAGTAATGAAAAATGCCTTTATACTATTTTCAAAAAATGTAAAAGAGTTCAAGCACTTCCTATTATTCGTATTGGGGGGAATAAAATTAAATATGTTAAAGAGATTAATTTTTTAGGAACAGTAATAGACTATAAACTCTCTTGGATGAGTCATATCCATTATCTTAAAGAAAAAATTACTAGTCAGTTGGCTCGATTAAGCGCAATTTCAAAGGTTAAATGGGGTATTAGTTCAAAAAATATAAAAGATATAAATTACAACATTTTTGAAAAACAAATTACACATAATTCTCAAATTTGGTACAGAGATATTGTTAGACTTAATAGGTCTTTAAATTCTATTCAGAGGTTAATACTATTAAACATTACAAAAGCCTATAGAACGGTATCAACTGCTGGTTTACAAGTCTTATCAGGAGTTATCCCTATCGATCTCATCTGTCACTCAAATAAACTACTTTATAATTTAAAATATAAAAAGATCAGAATAGAATTATATGACGAAACAATTAATCATGATGATGTAGATTGGGAAGTTGCTCATGCTGATCCTCCTTGGAAAACATTTCGTATTCCATGGAATAGATCGGATAATAAGTATAAAAACATAATGATTTATACTGATGGGTCTAAATTAAATGGACGCCTTGGGTTTGCTTACATAGTGGTAATAAATGAAAAAAATTGTTTATAAAGAAATTTTCAATTTGGGCAACATTGGTACAGTGTTCCAATCGGAATTATTAGCGATCTCTAAGGCAATTGATTTTTCAATTAAAAATAATCTTTCTCAAGTTCATATTCGGACGGACTCATTATCGGCACTACAAGCGATAGAGCGGGAAAGTAATAATGATTTAGTATATAATATTAGAAATAAAATTATAAATAGCAAAGTCAATTTCGAATTATCATGGGTCAAGGCACACTCTGGAGAATACTATAATGAGATCGTTGACATTCTCGCCAAGGAGGCCACTCAAAAGATTAACATCGACTTCAAAATAGGAATGTCATTAAGACAGTTGAAAAGTAAACTCTTTAAATACAATATTCATTCATGGCAACAAAGATGGGATTCAGAAATTATTGGCAGAAGAGTGTATTTTTTCTTTCCGAAAGTCAGTATTAATAGACTTGAAGGAAATTTTTTCCTAAATCAAATTTTTTCAGGTCATGGAGCTTTCCCAACACATCAAAACAGATTTTTTAACAAAACAAACATGTGCTGGTGTCCACGAGAAGTAGGGACAGTAGACCACATTATATATCAGTGTGAATTGGTGAAAGATATAAGAAATAAATTTTTTCCTATTAATTATTTAAATGTCAGTGTAATTAATTTATGTAATTCTCCTAAGTCCAGAGCTGGTTTGTGTTTAATAATGGAATTTTTTGTTAACAAATCAATAGAAAATTGTTAAAAATTGTATTTACATATTGTTGTTGTTATATAGTAAAGTTGAAACTACTTAAAGCATAATTTAGAAATTTATTCTCATGTATAAAATGATTGTTCAATTTTGCATTGCGTATATGAAAATGTAAAAAATATAGAAAACACTTTGTTTTGTTTGATAATTAAACATTCATTCATTATAATATAATTGTAACACATAAAATTTGTAAATGCTGAAAGCTAACATCTTGTTATCAATTTTGTCTGTTCATACAAAGATGTATCTTTACTGATTGTATTTAATAAAAAAAAAAAAAATAATAAGAGTACTATGTTTCTATGAAAACAGGAAAGGAATATTTTTCGGTATTTTTCATCTGTTGTCATCTAATTTTAGCTTCTTGCAGTATTGCTTCTTCGGTTAGGTTTAATTTAAAAATTTTTATATTCAAGTATTAACTGGTAATCTGTGTTTTGTTTGTATTAGTCAAGGATTCCTATCTAGACGATAAGTTATCATTTCCCGTATGGCTTTCGCTAGGTCGGGAGCAAAAACTATCTTACAATAGCCTTAATAGCCTTCCAAACGAAATAATAGCTTAACTACCAGACTACGATTTTAATAGCCCAACTAAATTTAGGCGTCACCGTGCCGCAATGCTTTGGTGACTATAGTAATACTAGCATATAGCCCGTCATATGACGGGATCAGTAAAATTTTTAATTTTCCAAAATTCTAAAGTACCTTATGAGGCAGGTAAAAAAATGGTTTGTTGTTTGGCTGAGAATTATCTTGCAACAAAAAATAATCGATGATTCAATTTAAAATGATCACATATGTACCTAATCTATTATTGAATAGAAATATAAAAGAATAGTATTTAAGTAATATCTAAATTCAGCGATAAAACGTGTGAAAATAATGCGGACGATATTTAAATAATTTAAAATAAGAAATGATTCAATGAGATGGTTAAAGGAATGACGTCATAATGCTAGAAAAATGTTTTTTTTACCTATTTATTATGGGATAAATTGATAAATTTAATCGCCTGCTCTTAACCGGGGAAAATAGGAGTTGAAATAATGGCCTTAAAAGCTCGAAAAGAGGGGAAGGGTGGATTTCGAACGTTTTAAAGAAGGCCGTATTTTTCGCTGTGATATGAAGCATATTTATACCAATTTATTTTAGAATCGAATCTATAGTTTAGAAGATAAACTTTGAATTTTGATCTTTGAATTTTACTAACTATGGATGCATCTATCCATTCCAGGTCCAACCGCTTCATAAAATCGAGGACAGACGTACAGATAACTTAGGCTATTATTATATAGGGGATTAACTTTTTTACTCCCTTTAGCTCTTATTACTTCATCCCTCCCTCCTATGTTATATGCAGTATGATATGTGTTGTAATAAAAAATAATAATATATTTAAAAAAATTTTAAAACAATAAATAAATAATATATATATATATATATATGTGTGTGTGTGTATGTGTGTGTGTGTGTATTTTATTATATGTCGCAGATAGTGTTTCAAACCGTGTTTTTTTTCTATCCCATAAGACTCGAATTAGTGTATCGGACCGTGCCTACTAATGATATTTTTCTTTTTCAGGATATTAATCATATTTTTTTCTGTTTTTACAGATACAAGAATTATTTCCATCCCTACGATTACTGCGCCTAGCCAACTCCACCACGACCGACACCTTAAAATTTACTCCTTCCCAAAATTTCTATTCCAAATTTTATTCAAAGATTTCATCTTGCTAACTTTTTTACCTTTCGGATCGGGATAAAGCCATCTGGCTAAAGAGATCCAAATGTCCACTTAATAACGGGAAAGATAAAGAGAGAAAGTAAACAAGATATAAACAGTAAAATGAAAACTTAAGGGGGGAAAGTGAGGATACTTCGAACTTAAGTCTGTTAAAGTGACTAAACTGTTTGATTTTTTTTCCTGTACGAAAAGAAATGAAGCTCGAAGGAAGGAAATAGTAGAGTAATGGTCAAACAGTAGACTTCATAGGAATCGTAATTGAGATTCAATGAGATTTTCTAGACTAATGAAAAATGAGAATGATGACCCATGGCAATCTTAGAAATTGACCCACCAAAGTGTGGCCGCTGGAAATTCTGCTGCAGAAATTTAGAGCTGGAGAGAGATAAGGGGGAAGGCAACTAGGAAGTGAGGCAGGATCCTGGGAGAACCAACCAAATTTGAGGAATAGAGGACGACAAGCAAATAGAATTACTCGAAGTCGAGTTCTAAGATGGACATCAATCTTCTACTATTTTTAGAGTCTGCTTAGTCATACTGAGCTAATTTTAGAAGATAATCAATTCTAAGGTTTTTATTCATTTAATATCAAGATTTTGAAGGAAATTCGGAAGAGAGGGAAGTTTAATTTTTACCATGAATTTCCCTATTCCTGAAATGACAGGAAGAATTAGTAATTTACCGAGTAGTAATATTTTGAGCAGCAGAGAAAGATTTAATGAGCTAATCAGCCGCATATGACTATTCAACAATCGTAGTAAGTTGGGGGCGAAGATAGGATTTGTAGATGAGTTACCAGAGCTTAATTTACTATTTCGAGCAATTAAGGGAAAGAGGAGACGTTTAGCAACTCGAAAGTAAGCTTTAATATTATTAATGTAGGGGGCTGGATTGGGAGTGAAGTGAGTGCTGAGGGTATGGGAAATTAAATTAGATTTATCATTGTAGGCAGTACAGAAGTTACTGTCATTTGGATTGAAGAGGGGGGGGGGTACTGTACGGAGTTTATTACTGAACCTGTTAACGGCCTTCCAAAGAGTTATTTGTAGTGTCGAGAGTGTTTAAGTAATTTTTCCAGCTTTTGTTCGAGTTGTCCTAGAGGTAATATTTAAGATCTTGCTGGGCGTTGTTCATAATGGTTTTATTATATGGAGTTTTATTTCGCTGCCAATTTTTAAGAGCGATTTTAGAAGGAAAAGTTTTAAGATGTATGTCAATGTATTGTTTATGAGTGTCAGGTATGACTGTGATGCTACTTTTGATACCGTCCCAAATATCGTTAGCGATGCTATCAACAAAGGAGTCTATGTCCGAATATAATTGTTCAGCACAGAGTGTTGAAAGGGGATATTATTTAAATAACTTTTATAATTATTAATGAACCTCTTAGCGTTGTGGGAGAAGGGCTTGTAGTTAATATTAATGCTAAGTTTGATAGGGTTATGATCGGAGGTGTTTTAATTTCTAAGTTATGAGGAATACCTTTAATAAGGGTAAAATAAATAGTACTACCAGAATTTATTGAGTGGTAGGTAGGGGAGTTCGGGGCAAGGGTATCAAATTCGCTATTATTTATAAAGTTAAAAATTAAGGAGCTATAAGAATTATTGTATCAGCAATACCAGTCCCTATGCTGTGCTGTGCATTAAAATCACATTTAAAAGCTCGCTTACCACCAATAACTAAATCACAATCATCTTTCAGACTTTTCTATTTATCTGTGTTCAAATTCCATAAATATTTTCCTTTTACTGATTGCTGTTGGTTTAATAAATCTCGCTACAATACCCAAACAGAGCATTAAAATTTATGTTTTAATGTGTGCACTTGTGGGACTGTTTGCTGCAAACTTTCATTTGATGAGTTAAACATAGACAGCACAGAAGACCAAAATAAGCAATATAATTTTGATAATGGGTTCATAAACGAACTCTTGATATATTTCAATTGGATATTTCTGTGCTTTCTTGCTGATGACAAAAAAAAAAATATTCCAGTGCTACCCACTGTTCTAAAATTCTATCAATACTTAATTTAAGTGACAGCCACCGTGTTCTTGCGTATTTTTAAATCTTATGTGGTTTTACGTCACATAAAACTTGGCTTTCTTTGAATATATTCTTTCTTTTTGAACTTTTTTCTAAATAAAAAAATCTGAATAATAAACTGTTAAAAATCGTACTTTAGTTTTGATGCACTAAATGGCAACCATACCTCATCACAACGAGAGAAGGCAGCAGTTAATTTACATATGATACTACACCTTTCATAACACCTATCATTCCTACCATTGTATTTCCATTGCCACATGCAAATGATAGACAATTTGCCCAATTTACATTCATTTTTTTAAATTCGCTGTCAATTGCAGTAAAAATACATTTTCCGGTATTTTATCTGTCGAATCTTCCAATGCTAACAAAACTATAGCATTCAGGCCCATAACATCATCAAAATATGTTATGACAATTGGATATAGTTTTTTTATTGTTTGAATCATTACTTTCTTCAGTAGCTATGGAAAAATTACTTTTGTCTTATATTAGATAATATCTCCATCGTTGTATTTTGTTCCAGATAATGAATTAATGTAGATGTCTTTGTTCTAGCACAGGAGAAAATTTTCGCTTTTTTGGAATCTGGGAAATTTGCTTGAAATTGTTAGAGAAAAATGAAAAAATAGGAAAAGCTTAGTTCTTTTTTGTAGCTAAACAGCAGAAAAGGATTTTTTCGTGTAGTTCACACTTAAAAAAATTCTATAAATTTTTTTAATATCATATGGAATTTTAAGAAGAGCTATATTAGGGGAAAATGATAGGAAACGCCGAGTTTTTTCCATTCCGAACATTGATTTGAAAATATAAATTAAACCTATAAGTGTCGCCACGTCTGAGTGTAAAGTTTCATCTACGTAACGGATGATTGACGTCATACGCTGAACCTGGCAACAGCAGCACCGATGTATACAAGTAAAAAAAAGTCTGGCATCAGCCAGAACAGGAAAATATGAAAAGCGAGCGACTTAAAAGGCGTGCCGACGATCATGGATGCGAGTTCCTAGCTGAGTGATGACGTTGGTGAATTTCGGAAGCTGTTTCTTCGAGATTCCGAAGGAGTTTTTTTCAGTTGCTGATGAAAGTGTGAAGCCTTCCTGTACAGTGAAAGTTTACGTGAGGTCGTGTATGTCAACGTTTTATTTTTAAACAGTGGTAACTGAACTTACAGGATTTACTAAGTGTTTTTTTTTCACAGGAATTCAAAAGAATTATTAAGGTCGTATTTTTGAAATATTTTTTTATGTTAATGACTACAAGTTCGCACGAACTCTTATAACGACATTTATGTGTTTTTATATGAATAAATTTTCAAGTTTAGAACTAATCTGTTTCTCTGCTTATTTTACTCACACTGTCTCACACTTCGCTATATAATCTTTAATATAATTTTAAAGGGCATTCATTTATGACTCATTTTTAAGAGTACTGTATTTTCTACTTATTACTGTTAGTGTATCTGCTAAAATTACGTTTTTCGCATGATCGACAGCTGCTATAGGCAAATTATGTTCTACTAAAGAGATGTAAAAAGAGAAGTTCACCACGTGTTGCACCTTTAGTAACAGTATTAGGTTGAAAAAAAAAATTAACTAATGATTTAGACTGAAACATAAGATAAGTTACGTCTGTGTGCTTTTTCATCATTGTATGACGACTGCAGTCATCACGTCCGCCATGAGCAATACTGAAATTACTCGCATGTTTTACAGAACTCGTTGTTTTCAGATATTGCTGAAGAATAAAAAAATAACCATTAATTTTTATAGCTAGTTCGAAAACTCTGTATCCTGTTCTTAGTTGATTGCTAGTGCTTTCATGCACATTACATATCAAGAAAAATACAACTCAGGCGATTGAATATCGAAGAGTTTTGCACTAAAGATGGAGATAAAAAGCATTGATAGCAAAGAAACAGCATTCCAAATTACATTTCGTCAGAAAACTAACGCATTACAGATAATGCGTTCTTCCCTGAATGGCTCATTGAGTAAAGTCTTTCAGCATTTACTGCTACCTCATCAAAAACACTTTCCGATTAGATCACTTAGCACTGTTTTCATAAAATCAGGATGGGCCCTCCTACCGTTCCTCTGCATGGCAGCCTCGCGAGTCTGCTGAATTTTTACTCGATGGCATGTGACCTCAGACATAACACTTAACAACTCTCGTATTTCTTTAACTCTTGTTATACACAAATGTACCCCATTGAATATCATGTTGTATCCAGCTTAGAACAGTACTAGAACCAAGTGGCGAACGCAGAATATTTTCAAGGGGGGGGGGTAGAATTATTAATGTTGTTGAATATAACAATCTTGTTACTCATGGAGAATGAAAGACAATAATGGCATTTCTCTATTAAGCTGCAATAACCTTTCACCAGTTCTCTAGTGGACCTATACGACAGCAGACACAATTCAGTGTATTCATATGGTAGTTTTTAAGTCGATTTTAGAACAGTGCTAAATAAAAATTAAATTTTCTATTATTTGCTGACTTTGTCAAAAAATACACGTCCCTCGACATGACGCCAAAAGCAAAAACAGCAAAACTGGCTAAAAAAAGATACTTTTTTCTAAAAAAAATGCGGGTGACTTCTACCACAATTTCGGCCAAAATGATGCCCACTCAACATCGCGCAGGGCGAGGTCAGTGGAAAAATCCCGCCGGCGGGAATCGATCGCCACAGCGTAGCGTCAGTAGGAAGAAAAGCCAAATAGTGAAAGACGGGGAGAGCCAAACGGCAACCCACGGGTGGTCAGCGAGGGAAAATTCAAGGTGAATTGGACATGGACAAGCCCCATTCCATAAAATAAGGGGTCAGGAAGCTGGCAATTCCTGGCATTCCCTTTTAGATGGAATGTAGCTATACCACAGAGGGGTTCATAATTTTCTTAAACTACTAAAAGAAATTCGAGTATGTAATGAAGCGCTATTATTTCTCTAATTTAGACAGCTAGAGTATTTTGACTTTTTATTTGGACAACATTGTTTAGTTAAATTTTGATTTGATTTTTTAAGTTTAAGAACAAATTTTTTTTATAATAATAGGTAAAATATTTTATTTTTATTAAAAAGTAGGAATTAAACAAGCCAGAAAAAACTACTCATAATGTAACATCTACCTAAATAATAACCGTATAAATGTAAATAATCTATAGAAAACTAATGAATTAGACCAGAAAATAAGAAAAGATAACTTACCAACAAATAGGGAATTAAACCAGTATACAAACATGCTAAAAATGTATTGATTTATACAGTAATATTCAAACAACTGGGGTTTTTTTGCAAGTTCGTTTAAAATGACTTCTACAGCTGGGGTAAATTGTCTATGAATGTGTAAGAGCCCCAATCCATTCATTCTATTATTACTTGTTGAATTGCTTAAGTAAGTCTTTAAACGGCGTAAAGTCGAAAAAGATCTTACATTTGCATTCGTTGTAACAGGCAGAATAGCCACTATTTCTAGGCGTTTGAAAAATGTTTGGTGTTCCATCTTTATTGCACATTCCAAGAGCATCCGCCGCAGTTTTTGGAACACTACCTCGGTCTTCACTAATCCTTTTTAATCTTTTATACCAGAGTTTTAGTTCAGACTTAAGGCTTTCTTTACAGGTATCCAAATCTTCAGCGTAAAATTCCACTAGTGCTTCAAAAGCCTTTATGTTTGAAGGTTGACAAATGAAAGAGGAAGAAAGCACTAAAATCCTTTCAAAATATCACGATGCGGTACAAATGTTAAATCTAATTGTATTATAAAATTTTCTATAAATGAAATAAATACACTAACTCTGAAATATGTTTCAGATGTCAATGAGGGAAAATTAACGCGATTTTTCTGTCTTTCCGTTATTCCAGGGATTTGTAAGCAGGAAGAGGAGATCCAATGCTTGTTAGCATAAGATAAGAAGAACTGAATATTTCAGATAATGTTTCAGTAGCATTTTCAAGCATTAATTTTAGTTCATTAATAACATCTTCTGCAAGATTCACTGCCTCTGTCAAACCTATGCTTGATTTTTGTAGGTATCTACAAAGATGGATTGTTATGGTGAAAACTTTGTAAATGCACAGAAAGGATATTACGAACTGGCAATTAGATACTGTGCACAGTAAAGAATTAGCTTGAGTAGCTGATTCCTTATCCTTCCATTCTGATATTTTATGAAGAGTTTCAATGATAGGCTCGAAAAGTTCCACCACAGCGGTTACTGAGTCATATCTTTCCATCCAACGGGTTGCACATAGCTCTTGAATTTTCTCTCTCTTAGAGCTAGTTTCCATCTCCTCTATTGCTGAAAATAGGACATCTTGTCTTTTTGGTTATTTAAAAAGTTGTATAATGTTTTAATTGTCCCTAAGCAATTTCTAATGCCTGCTATATCAATAACAAATATGGTCAATCCGTAATAACGGGCATTTCTGTAAATGTATTTAAGAATTACATAACTTATGTAAAAAATAAAACTTAAATAAAAAGGAAACACTACTCTCAATAATTGTTTATAATAAATTAATATCAATTACATTTTAAAAACTAATGAATTCCTGTCTTAACAGAACACGTTTTCACCCATTTTTTAATTATATTGTCCCATACAATCACTCAAACCTGGTATTCTTCAAAATCCTGACTTTCCCTAATTCGTGTAATATGAAAAAAAACATTTACACTCAAGAGCCAAAACATTATGACCACCTGTCAGTAACGAGTTGGTCCACCTTTGGTGCGCAACACATCTTCAACCCGCCTTGGCATGGGTGCCACAAGTCCTTGGTAGATGGCCGGAGACAGATTGTACCAGGTATTTAAGCAACGGTTACGCAAATCCGAGATATTGCGAATTGGTGGTCTTTGAACTCTGATCTGCCCCATGACATCCCAAATGTGTTCTATCGGATTGAGATCCGGTGAGTTAGGTAGCCATGACTTTAACTGGAATTCAGCATCATGTTCCTGGAAACACTCCAACATATTTTTAGCCTTGTGACACTGGGCATTGTCCAGTTGGAATATTCAATTTCCAGCTGGAAAAACAGAGGCCATGTAAGGGTGCAACTGGTCCGCAATGATAATCAGATACCCTATAGCATTCATGGTCTGCTCTACCACAACCACAGGTCCCAGAGACGCCCAACAGAACATCCCCCAAAGCATAATACTGCCACCACCGACCTGTGTATGACCTACTCTATATTGAGGGAGCAGCAGTTCGCCTGCAAGACGGCGTATCCTGACACGGTCATCGGCTTGATGAATGACAAACCGCGATTCATCTGACCAGGCAACTCTCTCCCACTGATCCATGGACCAGTCGCGATGTGTCCCGGGACCAATGTAGGCGCAGTTGGCGATGACGCTTGGGCAGCCAAGGCACACGAGTGAGGCGTTTGCTGAGTAGCCCCATATCCAACAGTGTCCGCTGAAGAGTGTGCTCCGATACTATTCTACTTGGCCCTGCATTGTATTGGGTGGTCATTTGAACCACTGTCTGGCTCCAGTTTTGCTTCACCATGCGAGACAGTCTCCCACGACCTTTTTCTTTGATAGCGTGTGGACGTCCAACACCATGTCGTCTACTGCTGGTTTCACCTTCATTCATCCACTTTGCATAAATACTAACAACTGTATATCGCGAACAACCCAAGAGTCCTGCAGTTTCGGAAATACTTGTTCGGAGCTTTCGAGCCATTACAATCAGCCCTCTATCAAAATCGCTTTGATCCGCAGCCTTTGCTATCATACACAGTGTTATGTATCTGGCAACAGCCAGATGAGAGAACCTTCCAAGCTGTGTGACGCTTGTTTGGGTTCCGTAGTTTCGTATTGTACATGTCGGTGTAGTTGTTATGCTCGTTCGTGCCTGTGTATCTTAAGGCTAATAAATGTTCTTTGCATGTATGTAAAACGAATCGTATCGTTTCTCGGACTACCTGGCATACATGACAAAAGAAATGGCGACGAGGATGAACATTAATTTTGAATCTTATGATACGTCTGTGGAAGACTGGTCCAGTTATGTGGAACGTTTAGAATCTTACTTCGTTGTTAATGGGATCGAAGATAAAATGAAAGTCCCTGCTATTTTAAGCCTTATGGGATCAACAACGTATAAATTGTTAAAGAATCTGGCCACTCCGAACATTCCTTCTGAATTGACTTATCAAGATATCGTAAAATTACTTTCGGAACATTTGAATCCTAAACCACTAGAGATGACAGAACGGTTTCGTTTCTACAAGAGGAAGCAATTTGAAGGTGAGTCCATTGCAAATTATTGTGCCGAATTACAAAAACTATCGATACACTGTAACTTTGGGAGCAATTTAAGTACGATGCTTCGTGATAAATTGGTGATGGGTCTCAAAAACGAAAATATACAGAAAAAGCTGTTAGCAGAGGATAAGTTAACATACGAAAAAGCTAAGAGCATTGCATTCACAATGGAATCTGCTCAGAGGGATGTGTGTGAAATTCAGAATCAAATGGTATCGATAAAAAAATTACATAGTTCGCAAGATAAAACTATCAAAAAAGATTTTTCTAAATTTAAGAAATCTGAACCTACAAAGAAGTTTGATAAATCTCGGAAATGTTACAGATGTGATAGTACTCAACATTTAGCTCACGAATGTAAGCACAAGAACACTCAGTGTAGGAATTGCTTAAAGAACGGGCATTTGGCAAAAGTCTGCCGCTCAAAACGTAATGAAACAGTTAAACAAATAGAATCTTGTTCTGAAACTGTACCAATTAATAGCGTTAAATCACCACGACATGCAAGGGATAAGATTTTATTAGAAATTTTTGTTGAAGGGAATAAATGTTTATTTGAATTAGATACTGGAGCTGCTATTAGTTGTATGAATGTGAATGAATTTAATAAACTTTGTCCGGATGTAGCCATTAAGCCTTCCAAATTATTGCTTAGGAATTTCGATAATTCTATGATAACATCAGCTGGGCAAGCAGTGGTGCAAATTCAATACAAAGATCAAATTAATACAGAAACTATTTATTTGGTACATGCAAAAGTAAACGCAATTTTTGGTCGTGAATGGTTGAGAAATTTCCAATTAGACTGGAGCTCAATTAAAGCAGTTCGGGTTGAAAATTGTAATTCTCGAACCAATAAATTAAACATCTTGCTTCAAAAGTATGAGAAAATTTTTTCTCCTGGTATCGGGAAACTGGAAAAGTTTTGTTGCCGTCTTCAAATGAAACCTAATTACAAACCGGTATTTTTTAAACCTCGACCAGTACCATTTGCTTTAAAAGAAAGAATAGAAACTGAACTTAATAGGTTAGTTGCAGAAGACATCATTGAGCCGGTGACATATAGTGATTGGGCTACACCAATTGTTCCTGTTATCAAACATAATGGGAACCTACGAATCTGTGGTGATTATAAGGTGACTATCAACCCGGGACTAAAAATTGAGCAGTATCCTTTACCCCGTATCGAGGACATTTTTGCTGAACTGTCAGGAAGAGAGTTCTTTACTAAAATCGACTTATCTGAGGCATACCTTCAAATGTTAGTTGATGAGCAGGACCGACATCTATTGACGATCAATACTCACAAAGGTTTGTTCCGTTACAAGATAATGAATTATGGCATAGCCTTAGCTCCGGTAGTGTGGGAGAGAGCCATTGAACAAGTTTTATCAGGCATCGCGGGGGTACACGTATTTTTAGACGATATTACCGTAACGGGGAGAAATGATCAAGAGCATTTTGAAAGGTTAGAATTAGTACAACAGAGACTAGAAGAATATGGTCTCAGAGTAAATAAGCGGAAAAGTGAATTTTTTAAGAAATCTGTGAATTATTGGGGTCATACAATTGATAAATTCGGCCTCCACAAAACACAAGAAAAAAATCGATGCAATTACGAAGGTACCAGTTCCAAAAACTGTATCTGATTTGAAGAGTTTTTTGGGTTTAGTCAATTACTAAGGAAAATTTATTCCCAACTTATTTGCTCGTGTCGCTCCTTTAAATAATTTACTGCAGAAAGGTACTAAATTTTTGTGGACTGCAGAATGTGAAAAAGCTTTCAAGGCATTGAAACAAGAAATTGCTTCGGACAGAATTTTATGCTATTATGATCCTAAGTTACCTCTTGTATTACAATCTGATGCATCACCAGTTGGAATAGGAGCAGTTTTAAGTCACATTATGTCAGATGGTTCAGAAAAACCAGCAATGTTTGCATCAAGGTCATTGACTAAAACGGAACGTAATTATTCGCAGATAGACAAGGAAGCATTGAGTATCGTATGGGGAGTAAAGAGATTTTATCAATATTTATTTGGTCGACATTTTGATCTCGTAACCGATCATAAACCCCTAGTATCAATTTTCGCACCTAATCGTAGTTTACCATGTCTATCAGCAACAAGAATGGTTCATTATGCACTTTTTCTCCAAGAATTCAGTTATACAATCAAGTATCGAAACACTAAGAATCATGGCAATGACGATGCACTTTCACGATTACCACTAGCAGTTGACAAGGACTGTGAGTACTTGATTGAAGCAGACGTGACAAATATTTCGCAAGTTGAATTAATGCCTGTTACAGCAACTGACATAGCTAGAGCTACTAAAACTGATAGAAAATTGTTCGAACTGTATGAAAGTTTAAAATCTGGAACTGAATTACCTGTGCCATGGAAAGGTAGAGAATCTGAATTTTCATTGCAAAATGGTTGCATAATGTATGGTCATAGAGTATGCATTCCTGAAAAGTACCAGAATCAAGTTTTGGAAGAACTTCATGTTGGACATCCTGGAATTGTCAAAATGAAGGCCATAGCTAGAAGCTACTGGTATTGGCAAGGTATTGATGCCAGTATAGCCAATTTTGTTCAGAACTGTTCAGCTTGTATCGCAACGAGGAACGAACCAGCAAGGATAAATCGACATCCGTGGGAATGGCCAAATGGACCTTGGAAAAGGATACACGTTGACTACGCTGGTCCTTTTATGAGGAAAATGTTTTTTGTAGTCTCTGATGCATATTCGAAGTGGATAAAAGTCATTCCGATGAAAAATATTACAGCTAGTTTTACAATTCATCATCTTCGTATTCTTTTTGCTCATTATGGAATTCCCTTAACTTTGGTTAGTGATAACGGCGCAAGTTTTACTAGTTATGAATTTCGACAATTTTTGAAACTGAATAAGATTAAACATATAACTTCAACACCGTACCATCCTGCTACGAACGGACAGGCAGAAAGAATAGTGCAGTTATTCAAAGCTTTGTTGAAATCAAGTAGAGGTGATTCTGGAGATCTAAATGTGAAATTACAAAGATTTTTATTACAGTATAGAATAACTCCACATTTTCTCACGGGAGAAACTCCGAGTGCTTTGTTTTTGAAGAGATGTATTCGCACTAGGCTTGATCTTTTTAAACCAAATTTGAGAGACAAAGTTGTGCAGAAACAGAGTTCGAGACTTGATACAGAATCTATCTTGCGTGAGTTTCAGGAAGGGGAGAAAGTAGCTGTAAGAAATTATTCCGGACCTAACAAATGGAAAATTGGAACAATTATAAACCGAGATGGAACTTTGAGTTACAGCATACAAGTTGGAAATGAAATTTGGAAGAGACACGTAGATCAAATAAGGAAATGTGGGAAGTCGATTGAATTATCCCAAGCTGCTACTGAAATTCCAATTTACAATAAAGAATTGAATTTTCCAGATGAGCCAATATCCGATGATGTCGCTCAATCGGAACCGCCTGCACCTGTACCTGAAGTTGTCCCTGAACCTAAAGATGTACCTGTACTTGCCACTCCAAGGGATGATATACCACCTAAGCCTGTACCAGACGCTTCCGGAAAGCCGAAAACTGATGTGCCACTCCGACGCTCAAACCGAATCAAGAGACCTCCAAAGAGACTCGACCTGTGACTCTATATTTTGTCGGGGAGGAAGTGTTATGTATCTGGTAACAGCCAGATGAGAGAACCTTCCAAGCTGTTTGACACTTATTTGGGTTCCGTAGTTTCGTATTTTACATGTCGGTGTAGTTGTTATACTCGTTCGTTCCTGTGTATCTTAAGGCTAATAAATGTTCTTTGCATGTATGTAAGACGAATCGTATCGTCTCTCGGTCTACCTCGCATACATGACACACAGAAGTGAGTGAAAGAATGATTCTTCAGACTCTCCAGCAGCAGTTAAATACCACTTCCACCTGACCACGTGTCTTCCACTTCATCCATTCAAGTTCATTGCAAAATGTAGGGGTGGTCATAATGTTTTGACTCTTGAGAGTATGTTTTACAATCTTAAAAATTGGATTGGTTGCCACCATTATTTCGACAATTCAAGCTAAAGTTCCGATTTTTCATTTTCAGGAATCTACAAAAAAAAACGTGTCTCTGATCGAAAAAATACCAAAACACTCCCTATTTTTCATTTAAAAAATATTGTAAAAACTTTGACTGGAAAAAATGAAGTAGAAAAATCGTTTATCATGGGCATTTGCTTTCTCACCACATGGGATAAACCAGACTACAGAAATATACACATCAAGAAAATAGGATATATCTTTCCTCCCCCTCTCATACACACTCATTGAAAAGAATATTATTCACTTTTCCAGTTGCTTGCAATCTTACCTTTATTTTAACCTTTATTTTACCTCTGAATCAATAACTAAAATGTTTATTTTAGGACTTTTTCACCAACTGCTTACAACATAAAATACAGACAGTATAACACGCCGACTATAGTGCATCTGTACCGAAACTTATTTAGAATACCAAATACGTTCCGTTAGACCGTAAAAATCCTAATATTTTTTAACAATGCTAAATAGAGGAGGGATATAAGAGAGTAAAAAATGAAATCATACACCCTGAGAAATTAAGATAAAATACAAAATAATCCTTAGTACCATTATATATATATATATATATATATATATATATAGGAGAGAGGAGGTTTTTAAGGAAATATTAAAGATAAATAATTTTAATATATTATAGATCCCCCCCCCCAAAAAAAAGAGAAAAACGTCTCGCTGATGAGTGACATTTTCACAACTTATATTAGTACAAATATATAATTATCAAAATTATTTAAAAGATATTTAATGAAATTATAACACAGAACGACATTTAGTGTAGAAGAGTCACAAGCTGTCTTTCCAGTGTTTGAGAATTGGAGACATCAGGGTTACAAAGTCAGAAGCTTGGTCTGTAACCCGTCGTACGTGTAATTCCACACAATCATATCAAAATTTGAAAACTATCATTTTTTTCCGTTCCTATGACTCTCCTGCACCATCACAAAAACTATATAAAGAATGAATATATAAACAAATAAACAATGAAAAGATAAGATGTAATGAATATAAACAAAAACGAAATAACACACATAAATGAAGGTTTACAGTAAACAAGTATTTAAGAAGGTTTATCCTTATGAAATTCAGTATATTTCCTAAGCAAAAACTTAATTCAAAATGTACAAATTGTGTTTTATTAAAACTTAACTTTACTGAAAATATATTTGGAGAAGGAAAATGGCTGTCCTCTGTGGTGACCAACATGAAAAATTGTTAGTGACCAAGAGGGTGCTCACACAAAACGACAAAGGGTTCACCCCTCTGTGGGAGGAAATTACCTATTGCTTTTGTGACAGGGCTCTCCAATATTATATAAAAAATGAACTATGTTCCCTCAAAAAAATGGACAAGATCAGGAGTGACATGTGACAAATCATGTCAGTCCTAACCAGGCCAAAACTCTGGTGTAACTTGTCAAAAATTAAAATATTCTCAATTTTGTATTTGTGAACAACATTTTGAAACTTTTTTTTTTACCAAATATCAGAGGTATGCGAATTGACAGTTTCCCACATCGTGACCAGCCAAAAACGTTACTCATCTTCAGGGTGAAGGGAAAAAATTGAAACAAAATAAGTAGACTGAACTTCAAAGAATATCTCAGAGAGTGGAAGAGGCTTGCCTCGAAGGCGATGACGGGATGACCGTTCATGATCTAGAGAAATCCGAAGAGTAAAAACGACAAAGGACTCGCCTAAGCTATCCCTTGACTTTGCAGAGGGTCTCTCCGGAGTTAAATATTAGATTAAAAAAAAAACTAATTTCACACTGAGAATCAAGCTGAACTTCTCTTCGCAACATTGTTCGTTTGTAAGTTTTAACTATCTTGTGTTTAATTCACATTAGAAGTTTAGACGTAAAAACTTCATTTTCTCTTAAATATCATTAACCAAAATTTATACTCAAAATGAAAACATCATTAATTATTTAAAGATAATTGTCTTAATTTAATCAAATTAAATATTTCTTGTACTGTAAACATTCAATATTATTTTTTAAATAATACATCATAAATTCAAAATATATAAAACACAATGATTAATAATATAAAAAGACGTCGAATATGAAAAATGTAAAAATATAAAATATTTGAACCCTTTAAATC
The DNA here is from genome assembly GCA_032207245.1 of Pardosa pseudoannulata. Taxonomy (NCBI): domain Eukaryota; kingdom Metazoa; phylum Arthropoda; class Arachnida; order Araneae; family Lycosidae; genus Pardosa; species Pardosa pseudoannulata. Next base: position 123,367,902 of record CM063509.1, on the reverse strand, counting down.
AAATATTTTTTGCAATTCACTTTTATAAACCTGGATCTCAAAATTACTAAGTCCAAAATTTATAATATCAAAGTTCTCAAAAATCATGATTAGAAGTAATGACAAAATGTAAAAGGACAGATGAAAAACATTTCAAGCTTATTTTCTAAAGGCTCCTCCACACTATGGTCCACTTCATGCCATTACCCCCGTCTGGAGGGGGTATGGCTTATCGTGGGCGATGGTGGCAGATGATAAAATAGCCTTGGCGGACGATGGCTTCGGAGGCGGTTTTTCTCCAAAGATCAAAGCAGTCAGATGCGCAATTAAAGTGCGCAGTAGACCCTATGGACGAATCCACGAGCTCGGCTCATTTAGTGGCCCAGCGTGTGGATGTAACCCGTGAACCATCTTCCAAGGTCACCATCAGGAAGTGGTGAACAATTGGCCATAGTGTGGAGGCTACATACAGTCAACTCAACACAAAAAGTAGAAACTCAAAATTATTAAATGTAATTGCAGTTAAAAAGCATGATGAATAAAAAACTGAATCATAAAAACATCAATATATAGATCTGTCAAAATTCGTTTGTCAGTTTAACAGTTCTTTCTATCCAAAATCGTAATCACAAAAAACACACTCAGCAAAAGTTATCAAAACATCATCTCAGTTCACCAGTATGAAAACATCTGCTTAAACTACTGCATAAATTCCGTTCACAATCGTAGAGTCAAAACAACTGTATCATCTTGCGTTCGAAGATCACATGAAAACATAGTTTAAAAACTCCTGTAATTCAGTTCGGACCTAAACTGCCACGTCATAATAATTTAGATGATTATAAACAAGTTGCGCTTCAGCTGAAGAAAAGTAGCAGCTTGACGATATTCGAAAGTGTAAATTTTGTGCTATTTGCTCTTTCCGAAGGTCACAAATTATTCATATTTTTATGAGAATGGTAGAATTTTTAATAACGCACACTCAAATTAAAATAATTTTTCTCTCCAGTCAAAGGATTCGTCCATGTAGGTGGGCCCTTCCCACATGGCGGACCACAGAATAATCAAATTTCTCTAAAATCAAACTTTTAAATTCATAACCAAATTATTAAATGAGCCTGAGAGTTCACACACACACAAAGATTTCAAACCTTAATTAAAAACAAAAATGTTATTATGTAAACTAAATTTATAAATGAAACAAATGAACATCGTAAATCATTTATACAGTAAAAATATGAATTTCAAATTTGAATATTTTCCAAAATTGTCACTGAATTTCAACATGGGCTTTAAAATCAAATACAATCAATAATTATAGATATTAAAATAATTTTCATTAACAAACAATAAATTTGAAAAATAATTCAAAGTTCTGCTTGTTGATTGTTCACATGATTAAGTTTCTTGATTCTTATTCACGCATAATTTGCATAGTAAAAATAAACCAAAATTATGAAATTTTAACACTGTTAATATATGAAAACCAAAATTGTTCTTAAATCATTTGTCAGTTTCACGGTGCACAATATTTTAATACTTTCATTTCAACTATCAAAATTTAACCAAAAATCCCTGTCAACAATAAATACAGAATATAAGTAATATTGTAACCACCTCTTCAATATTATGAATCAAATTAGAGAAACAATCATAATCATTTATTAAGAGTTATCACATATCTAAAAATGCTATTCATTTAAACAAATAGATATCTTTTCAAGAGAAGAAATTTCGAACTATAAATTCTAGAAAAACAATTAAATTTTAACATGAAAATTTTACCTTGAATGACGAAAATTAGTGCAAGCAGTAGTTTTTTTCCTCCTATCCGATTAAACTGCATATTATAGCTAGATTGTATTTAAAACTCTGTTGAATTTTCAAATTTCACATTTGTTTCTTATTTTCACTCATGCAATTTTATTTCACTAATTTACGGAAATTTTATGTAATAAGGACTGGAAATCGTTGGGATGATATATCTTTATCCTGAAGAGTATTTTATGTTGGCTTGAAAGGGTGTCCGGCCAGAAATCGGTGATCTCGATGCGGAAGGCGCGTTGTAGGGAGCTTTAAGTAGGGATCTTGATGCGACCCTGCCAGGCAAGCAGGCAGGATCTCTGGAACACTGGGTAAATTAGCTTTTCTCGGAGGTCTCGCAACACGCTGTCTGCAGACGGTGGGTGGCTGCCATGGTCTTGGTTATTTATCAGAATAAGTAGTACAGGTCTGAGTTAGCTTGATAGAAAATAGTTATGTTATTTTCGGTATTCATTGTCTTGACTGATCCAGCAGTGTTAAATCCAAAAGACACAGGTGTAAAATCAAGCAACAGCAAAATAAAATTATTAGATTAATTATCACTATTATCCACAGATGTAAAAAAGTTCGTAAACTTTCATGAAGTAAAATCCACAATGAAAAAGTCCTCTGTCAAAGTAGTTATCACGAAAGTGGGTTTCAGCGCAGATAAAGTCCTACCGTCTGAAATGTAATCCATTAATTGCAAAACTGCTGGACACATTTAACCCCTATTATTTTTTTCTTGCCCTGGCTACTGGGGAAGGAGAAGCCTAATCAGCTAACAATAATGCAGTCTGGTCACATTGAAGAGAACGGCACAAGTCTAATTAAAACTTTATTTTAGAGCTGCTAAAACGGACATCTTTACTGATCAACGACAGACAAAGGAAAGACACAAAAACCACTCTGCTAGAAAAGAGGTGTACCCAAGAGCGAAGACAGAAAGGATTTTCCCAAGGTCAAAGAAACTTACTCAGCGAATAAAGTGTTAAAATCAGGAAAAAACTCAGTTATTTGCCGGTGACAGCTGTAAAACGTGTTGAATAGACAGAAAATTTACATCTATAGAATAGAAAGCTTTGAGAATTGTATCAAAATAATTTTAAGTCGAAGGCACTCCTTTGATTAAGATATTTAGAGGCTGACGAAAAGATTTTAAGGAATTAGAATGGGAGATAGGAGGTTTTTAAGGAAATATTAAAGTTAAATAATTTTGATATATATTACATATAAATGTGTGTGTGTGTGTGTGTGTGTGTGTGTGTGTGTCCGTCCTGAAAAATTCTGCTAAATCGAAATAGAGACCTACCGAATTTCCTCTTGTTTAATGACAGGGAAACTAGATAACCACAAAGTATTATATACTTTTTTCCACCGCTGTGTTCAGGAAGAGTATGTGCAAAGTTATTAACTTTAGACCTTCATGAAGATCGGTCAAATAGATTTTCTGGGCAGAGTCCTCGAATACATAAGTAACTAACACAAAGCATAAAATGAGAACGATCAGAAAATAAAACAGCTAAAAGAAGAAAGAAGGAGATAGGCTGATGGATTAGTGAGTACATAACACAAAAAACTAAAGAGTAAGAAGCTTAGGGATAGAAAAACACAAATATTTTTGCTGTCAGGGACATCCTTACTCTGCGATAACAGAGAGAGAATGAGACGATTTGTTATTTTCAGAAGATCCAAATGGCAAGAGAAGACCAATGAAATTGCTGGGAATCGTCCAATCAAATTTCACTGATTTGTAATATTGTAAATGAGTACGAAAGTTGTTGTTTAGCCAAATTTTAATTAAAGTGTTTTCTTACGTTTGATGACAATTTTATATATTTTTTGTAGTTTTTCTTAATTTTTATAAGTACAAAACACAAAAGGTACAAATGAAAACAAGCACTGACGCCATTGAAAAACCATGCAAGAAAAAGGTTTCTAACAACAGTGTTAGAAACCTAGTAAAAAAAACCTATAGGGGCCGGTGGAGGGGGCCTGGATAAGACCCGAGACAACATGCGTTCTTAGAGGTCTTAGCCCAGACGTGTTAGATTTAATTTCATTGAGTAAGGATTTTGTCAAAATCCTTGATTCCCAAAGGAATTTTGATCGCATTAAGTACGCTAGTAATTTTGCCTAATTGATATGAGAAATGGGTGAACAAATTAGTTTCAGAATGGTTAGGGGCCTGGGAGTTTGGCGTAGGGTTCGGCAGAAAGCGGTTCATAACTGACTTCATGCTGATGTCACGTTCGTCGACAGTGCCTGAGCAAATTATTTCGTAAGAGGCTTAGGAATGGCAGCAACATTTGCCGGAGTAGTGTGTTCAGGGTTAAAAAACTTCTGGCACCCATGATAGCTGGTGGGATACGAGCCACCGTAGTTGCAGCAAATGGGGATTCAATTTTCCCAATTCCTTAGGAGCAGTTTCTTTGTGTTGGGAAAATCTGCACAATTAAAGCAACGTGGCCTCGTAAGACAGTTATCCGAATGATGATGAAGATGTTGGCAGTTATGACACTGTTGAGTCTTAATGGGTCCCTATAGTGCTCTTTGGTAATCTTAATGTGAAACAGAATCAAGTTCAAAATTCTGTTGGCTATTTCATTATGGAAGAGTTGGACTTGAAAAAGTAGCACAGGGAGCTGAGTTTTTCACTTAATAAGCTGAACAACTATGATTAGGGGGAAGTTTAGACTGGAGAGCCCACTTTTAATTTCCTCCACCGGTATATCGCTGGGGAGAAAATGGATCACGATTTTTAGGGGCCTTACAACACCAATAGGAAGTATGCAGCCTTCGATCTTACTCTGAATAACAAATTGAGAGATGGCCCTGTGATCATCTTCAGATTTGGGCTCTAGGCAAATAAATTCACCTTCAACAATAGCATGGAATTTCCGCTTATTGTTTTTTCCAGCAATTTCGTTGAGAAGGTCAAGTTAATTTTCAGTTTTGATGATCGTAATTTTCTTAACTTTAGGAGCAGAAGTTTGAGCACGGTTTTCTGAGTGTTTTTTCTTTAAGGGAGAATTTATTGTGGGAGACGATTTTCTCACTTTTAACAGATGGGGTAGAGCGTTTAGCCGTATGGCGCAATGCCGGTTTTTGGAAATCATTTTTAAATTTTTGAGAGGCTTTTCAAGATAAGAAGGAGAAATAGAAAGCTCATTAACATAGTCATGCTTATCCTGGAAGTGCTTGCATACCAGAGGTCTAGTGGCAGAAATTTCCTTTTCGGCATCCTCGTCTAGCAAGCCCCGTTTTATAAATGCTATCATATGATTGTCGAATTATGAATTACCAAGTAAAATGTCCATATCTCTAGTGTCCATTCCCGGGTCCGAGTCAGAAGCAGATGCCATATAGAAGAGCCGGGAAACGAGAAATTACCCTTTTTCACTGATAATGTGCGGGTACATGCCAGTTCAGTAAGCCAGTGCTGGAGGGAGATCTCTCAGTCTTCATTGTAATAGGAGAGAATGGGATTGAGCTAGCACTGCTCAAGTCATTCATCGAGTGCCCGAACGGAGAGCAACAAGAAATCAAGAGCAGAAGAAAAGCCTGTCCGAGTGGGATGAAAACCAACGGTGAAATAACTTGCAGAATTATAAATATAACTTCCAATTTAGAAATAAAAATTTTAAGAAAAAATAGTGGTACTGCATTTAAAAGTTGAAAAAAAAAATAAAGAAACAATATCATCAAAGGAAAAAGAATTCGATCTACCTTACGAATACTTTAATTTAAACAAGTGTAATATGTAATTACATGTGCATTTAATTAGATCAATTAACAATCTAAGATTACTTTAGAAGTGTTGACCAGAGATATCATTTAAAATTTGAAGTTCGAAAAATAGAAACAAAAACAATAGAATGTTGCCAAACGAGTTACAGTAATTTGGTGTTGCCACATTTAAATGTTATGTTTATTTATACTACCGTGATGCTTCCTGAAGCATCTGTCACAGTACACAATAATAGTGATGGCTAATGCTGCTATATACTTGGTAAATAGGAACCTTGCTGGAAAGGCCCTCAATGTTCAAAATTCATTCGAACTTTTAGTAGGGTACTTCTGAGCAGAAGAATTGGTGTTCTCTAAACAATTACACCACAGAAAATAGTTTTATATCATGGTAAAAAAAACAGCCTTATACTCATCGTTAATAAGTGCGTAGACAAATTGGTGATATCGATTAAAGAAAAATTTCCCCAACTTCATAAGATCTACAAGTGTTTTCACAGAAATCTTCTATTCTTTTTCTTTCAAAACGTAATTGAAGCAATGAACGCGAGTATTTCCAAATCCAGTACATATTCATGTACGTATTTGGACAATAAGCGTAGGTAACCAATTAATTTTCAAATAGTAAATACATTGTGTAGGGATGATACACTCATTTTGAAAATGAATAATTCGGTTTCTCAGATTTTTTTTTTTTTTTTGTTATAGCACAAATAATAAATCTCTTATAATTTAATTGCATCGTATACATAATGCAAATTATACATAATATTTTTCAAATTTTAGCAAATTACAACTGTTTCAGACTAAAAAGGATTAGAAATTATTTGCAAACATTAGGCCCTTTATAAAATTAAATTAAAAGTATTTTTAGCTACACTCATGTCCATAAATTAAGGATAATAAAGTTCAGGCAATGAAAGAGACAAAAGCAAAACAAATTTGATTTATTTGTAAAGTCTATTTATTAAACTAAAGGTAAAGAGCAAAAAAGATGCTATGTGTTGGACATAATTAATAAAAATTGCGATTTTTACTCCCTGGAGCAAATTTCAAAAAAGAACCTATTTACAGAAAACAGTATAACATGTTTAGTATGATGGTTAATACGGAGTATGTCTCCCGGACGATGTAATACAAGCGTTACAACGCCTACGCATGCTGAGTATCAGATTATCAATCTGATCTTGGGGAAAATTACACTACTCATCAAGCAATGCCCTCCGAAATTCCGATAGATAGTTGGGAGGGGGTTGACGGGCTGCAATTCGTCGGCCAAGCATGTCCCACACATGCTCTATTGGATTCAAGTCCGGTGAGTATGCTGGCCAATCCATACGGGTGATTGAAGGCATTCGTCTACAATGTTTGCACGGCGAGGTCGGGCGTTGTCATCCATATATAAAAATTCAGGACCCATGGCGCCCCGAAACAAACGTACATGTTGTTCCAGAATGACATCCCGATAGATGTGGCCTGTCATCGTTACACTCTGAACATGCAGGTCAGTTCTGGAACCAAGAATAATTCCTCCCCAAATGAGCCATCCTGCACCACCGTAACGGTGTCGTTCAATGGTGTTCTCTTGGTGGTAACGGGTACCTGGAGCTCTCCTTATGAAAGTCCGGTGAGAATCAGAATGTAAACTGAACCTGGACTCGTCGGAAAACATCACACAAGACCACTGTTGCGGTGTCCACAATGCATGCTCTCTAGCCCAACATAATCGCAGGCGACAGTGAGTTGTGGTAAGGGGAACACATCTGATAGACCTACGAGCATATAGACCAATGTTCCCTAAGCGTCTGTACACGGCCTGCCTTGAAATTGTCGTACCGGTAGCTGCAGAGAGCTGACGAGACAGGTCTGATGCTGTGCTCCGTCTGTTTCTTTTGGCAGTAACTGCCAAATACCGGTCATCATTCGGCGTAGTAACTCGGGGGCGATCTGTGCTGTAACATCTACTCACATTACCATCATGTTTGAATCGTTGCCAAAGCCTGGAGATGACACTCTAGGCGATTCCAAGTTCCTCGGATACTTCCAGCTGGGTACATCCACATTCCAGTCGTCCGATAATTCTACCACGTAAAAAATCATCCAAATGCTTCCTTTGTGCCATAACTATGTGGTTATTGCACTGAAAGGCTTTTAAAGCGCTTGTGAACTATTTTACTTCTTTGCTACCATTCCTTATATACCCCTTTCATACACTCTCGTCATTGTGACGTACTATCCGCGCCATCTGGTGGTTTCCTGCAATTTGCATATTCTTCTTCAAAATGTGTGTGATAATTCTACAGATGAAATTTTTATTTTAGAGCTCAATTTCTGTGTGATTCTGAATTATCTTTAATTTATGGACATGAGTGTATTTGAAATTTTATATATATTTGGATGATTTCAGAAAAATAACTTTAATGTTTTAAACATTTCTAGTAATCAGCATCATATGCAAAAAGTCATAAATAAGCAAATAAAAAAAAAACTCTTATGTTATAATAAGAAAGATATTACAGTCATATAAACATAAGTAAATATATCGATAGAGCATTTTTGCCATGTCGGTTTCAGACTTTCACATTTGGGCTCATAAACTGGATTTATTACACTTCTTTGACAATATAAGGAAACTTAAGTTCAGAACAGAAGTTTAGGTGGATCTGTGTCAGGTGTTTACTCTTATATCAGGACCCTCATATAAAACCTATTTATCTCAGTGGACTATGATACTAGAGAAAACTTAAAACTTGGGTCCCCATAAGTCATTGGTTTCGATGGTACACAGATAGTTTTTTGTATTCTAAAACTAATGCGTATATTGAGATCATGCCTCAGAACCCAGGCTAGAAGAATGCAAACTATTTAAGATCCATTCCACAGGAGTTATATACATAGGGTACTACCATATTGCAATCTAGATGGCACAGACGACATCCGCGTTATAATGACTCCAAAAGTCATTATTATGACGTGGAAGAGAGGGAACTTTATGGAACCAAATTCTCATCTTTTGTAATTTTTGACATTATTAGGACGCGGAAGTCACGCGTGGCATATCTCGACTGCAGTATGGTAGCACCCATGGAACAATCTTAGGAGAGAATGACCCGCAGCTAGAGAGGAAAAGAGTAATTTTCTCTAGTGAGATAGAGAAAAGAATGTATTTTCATCCTTTTCTTTATTTTTAACATTAAAATGTACATTATTGATAATCCTTAAAAGTTTTTTTGGTTTCTGTCAAAAAATGAACCAAGCAAAAAAATTATTATTAAATGTCAACATTTGAAATTTAAAATATTTTAATGGACCATGGTACGTGTTTTGCTGAGAAACAGTGGGATAAAGAAAAAGAGCAAATTCAGAATTAATACAAAAATCCAAATTATTTGGCTTTATTATTATTTTTCAAAAAATTTCAGAATATTAATCATAAATATTTATTTTTATTTGTAAAATGGAAACAGTTTGTACGATGCTTTTTCAAAACAATAATAATTGCTAAACAGGTCTCAGAGCATGTGGTTGGTGTGATTTTAAATGTTTATATGTTTTGTAAGATTTTAAATTCTTAAGATGAGTGAGAATGATGTAAATGTTTCATGTTGTACAAAGCGAAAATTTAACTATGAGCTATTCGGAGGTAAAAACAAACTTTCGTTCATATACAAATAAAATTATTTATGTTACACTGATTTTTCCAACTTGGGTTACCGGACAGTAGCTGTACGAGCCTTTACAATTTTATACTTAATATTTGTACAAATGATCTGCTTCACAACTTTTGTCCGCTGAAGAGGCTCGAGAAAGTTAAATCTTTTATATATACATATACAGTTAATGTCGAACGTATTTGTACAGTTGTAGTTTCGCGATAATACAATGCTTTTTCATGAGAATACTAATAATTTCTATTTCCAAAATTCATACACTGCTAGATCACAATTTTTTAAAGATGATTGTATTAAAAAAGTGTAAAAATATTGAAACTTTGAGTAAAAGAGAATTAATAAAATTTGGAAAGTGCAGAAAATATTCGTACAGTTAAAAAAAAAAAATGGAAAATTTCGATAACGTTTAGTGAGATAGTTGCTAAAACTGTCAATGATTGCTGATCATCAGATTTCTGAGTTATATAGAATGTTTCAGTATAATTTTAAGTGTGATTGAAAAGTTAAACATTGAAGATGGTCTGTAAATGTAAGGAGATGATGTTTTTTAAAACTAATTCTAAAAACCAAAGATTATTTGTTTCTAAAATCAGAGCTCGATCTGGATGACCATCGGTACTGTCATTCACTGACAGGAGATGTCTGCAGTGTTCTGAAAGATAGATCCAAAATTAAGCATTTCTAAGTCTGTAGCAGAATTGAGAACATGAAACATTAGAATCCATAAATAAAGGGTAAAATGTTTGTAGGAGACAAGGTTTCCATTGTCATATGTCTTGGCAAAATTCTTAGCACATGAAAGCATTCACAAGTCATGATTATCATTCACCGGACAATATGTAAATGAAAGACAATAGTTCTGGAAATTTCAGATGGAAGTAAATTTGATATTTTGGGGTTGGACATCAGGCAAAAGGTATGGAAAAAATACAGCACAGAATTAGACGGAAGAAATTGACTATGGATAGAGCAATTTGGAAGTAGGAATGTGCTGGTTTAGTTACTCCTAACTGTGTTCTTAATGTTATATGGAAATTTGAACAAGGTCATTTTTTGTAAACTTATTAAAAACAAAGTAAGCCCATCAATAGAACAACTTACTTGAAATATAATGACTCGGTACACACTGGGTTACTCAAGTATTTATAATTGCACTATACATTTGCCAGCCTGCCAAGTTACATCCAATGATGAACTGTTAAGGTAAAATTTGTATATAATCCAATAAAGCAAAAACAAACTATAACATTCCTATAACAAAAATATTAAATACTTTACATTTATATATAACAATTCGTAGCTCAGTGGTGCTGGGCTAGTGCTCCCAGAACACAGGTGAGGTTCAATCCCTGGGCTGGGCAAGATTGATTCAGCCTTTCTTCCCTTCAGTGGGTAGACAAATTAAAGACCAAGTATGCTTGGGAACTAAACACAGGAGGTTCCACATAACATTGACCAAACTAGAATGCATGATTCACACTCCAGAGCCCTTGGTCTTAGAAATGGAGATTGGCACTGTAGGCCCTGGCCCCCTAGGAGCTGTTGCACTAAGGAGTTTAGTTCAGTTTTTATATAATAATTCACAATGTAAATTATATAGAAAAAATTATACCATTATTTTTAAAATTATGATCATTTTATACCATCGTCTATACTAAAATAGAACTGTATACCACTAGACATGATTTTTCTCTAGAAATGGTTTGTTTCAATAAGTTCATAAAATTCACTAGAATGTTCTGAATTGATTTTAACATTTATCAAATGTTTAACCTTCCAACTACAGGTGAATATATAATTTTTTGGGTTTAAAACAGCTGGCTAATTTCATGTGTTTCTTAGTAATTTCTTCCCACTTTTTCAAATTCCAAAAACGATAATTCTTTGGTTATATAGCACTTTTTTGTCTTTCATATGTGTTGATTTCATGTACAAATATACTGTACAAGTTATAAAAAAAATATTTCAAAATATGTGAGTGAAGATACATTCATCTATGGTTCCTCTCCTAAGGTAATGCTTCTGGGAGAGCTGGAATATCATTTGAACCAATTTCTTTCTAAATCCATAGATCCATACCATCATCATGTTCCCTGTTTGTTTTTCATTACTCTAACTTGAATACTCATGGAAACTACTACCATTGATATCTTCACTAGTGTCAGTATATTTTATTAGTATATTATTATTAGTATTTTTTATTACAACAGTATTAATTAAAAGTTTATTGTCACTGTCACTCTTATAATAAATTTTTCATTTCACCATTTCTAAATGTATGAATAACACACAATATCTTCCAACTGTCTTACTTGCTGGAGCAAAACAGATTATAAAAAATTGCATCATCATATTCATGATTAAATAATCAGACAGGATAACTGGTAACTGCAACAGCATAGTGAAATATTCAATAGAGATTACAACTCACTTGTGCTAAAAACTGTTTTGCCATATTGCTGTTCTGATAAAAATCATATTCCATTTGATTATAGCATTGTCTGCTGAAATTTACAGAATATGTGTAATGTGAATTCCAATATTGCCTGTGATTGGAAGGTTAACCCTTTTCTGCAGGCCAAATGCTCACCATAATTGAAAACATTTTTTCGCCTTGGGCAGATGTTTCAGGCAAAGACATTGCAAACTCAGTATTTCTAGAAATATTGCAGCATGAAATGTCAGTCTTTTGAAACACTTTAAAAATTACTTTCCACTTCTCTTTAATAGCATCTAGTACTTTTTTAGGATTTGAACCACAATCTACCCTTTTGTTTAGATGTATATTTATCAAATAAGTCATCAATATTTATAAATCTTTTATAATTTTGTTAATAACTTGTGTATTCTCTTCTAAATCAGATCAAGCAAATTCACTTTGTAAGAAAATGTTTGAAAATGTGATGTTGAACATTTAGGTCTAAAACATTAAAAAAAAAAAAAATTCATGCCAGTCCTAAAATTCTCAAACCCCAGGCAGAACTAAAAAACCAGGACTATCGAGTCTAGTCCTTGATATATCATAAGCCTCAGTTATTCGAATTGATAGTTCATAAGGGAATTTTTTCTGTCACTTCAAATATACTTCATTAATAAGTAAAAACTATTTATGGATATTTAATAATTAATGTTAAAGCTCAAGAAAAAAACTACAATTATATATATTTTTCCTTTTTTTTTTTCAGGATGTAGGAAGCGTATGAATCTAGATGCTATTGAGTCTTTAGAGGCTTTTGAAAACTTTATTCCTGTTTTGTCTGAGGAATATACCAGGCTTGTAGACACAGGTATTTTAATAAATATTTATACTATACTATGTTTAATTCTTTATTAAATTAGACCTATACCTATAAATGTTATTGATATACCTGATAAGCAGCTGCTTTATCAGAACAAAGAAATTCTAATATTGGTATTGCTCTGAGAAGTTTTATGCTAAAAAAATATACTACTACTTTTCAATAGCTCTAATATATAACTTTTATACCAGACTAGCAAGTTTGCCCGTGCTTCGCTACGGTGAACTTAATATATTACTTTTAAACAAAGATTTATTTTTCGTGAATAACTCTCTAAATTCGTCACAGTTCAGTTCGAGTCATTGGCATGTTTATATATTTCTATCATAAGCGTATTATAACATTATTCAGTTTTTATAATCGAATTTGTCTTATATTAAATTTGCTCAAACTTTTTTTATTGTAAAATATAAGCTTAACCCTAAATTGCATTACTGTATTACTACTGTACGTTGATTAGCAAAGTTAACAGATCTTGCCATATTACGTGATAGAATAGGAAGCACAGGTTTTGACAGCAACAGTGCTAATTTTGTTGGTAGTAATAAATGTTTTCCAAAATTAAGGAAATTTATGACAAACCACATAGTTTTGTATGAAACAGAAACACACATTCATATCGACAACCATATGAATATGAAGATAACTATATAAAATGATAGGTTTTATTTGGCCATGAGAGTCACTGAAATTTGTACTTTTTGTACTTAGAATATTGTTGATATGCATTTCATTGTAATATAAAAATGAACCAAGAATTAAATTTAAAACTAGTTCTCATACAAAAATGCTATAATTTGCGTCACATAGAAATGAAGTTAATCACTTTATATCTCAAATTTCAGTTCAAATCGAATAGATACTAAGCAGACGATTTTAAATAATATAAAATAAGAAATGAATAAATGAAATATTTAAATGAATGACGTCATAATGATAGAAAAATATCATTTTCGCCTATTTATTATGTGATGAATTGAACATTTTAATCTCCTGCTTTTAACCGTGGAAAACTGCGTTTAAAACAATTACTTGGGATGACGTCACATTGCTAGAAATATTGCTTCTTTCCCTTAGATATGATGCGATAAATTAAAAACTTAATCGTTTGCGTTTAACCGGGGAAAATAATGCTTGGAATAATGACATGAAATGCTTGAAAAAGGGGGAAGGAATGAATTTCGAACGTTGAAAATTTACAAAAACCTTCCCAGGGATATACCTAAACATTTCCCAAATTTTCACGGTGATTGGATGCATAGTTTTTGAGTCTATTGAGTACATACATACAGACAGACAGACACACACAAATTCATTTTTATATATATAGACTAAATCCAGAGATATTGTGTGGTGGGAGGGAGGGGTTGATGGACTTGAGCTTCTCCCCTTTCTTCCCCAAAGTTATGGAATAAAAATAAAAATATACTTTAAAATCTAAAACTTTTAAAACTGCATACTTAATCAAAATTAAAAAAAATAAAAGTTTAAATTTTTAAAATTTTATCTACATTTTTAATTTTAATATTTTTGCTCCAAATTGTATTATACATTCATTGTAGCATATTACACAAGATTGGGCATGTACTTTTACATATACTGTGGAATCTTCTTGTGGAGTTTTCCAAGGGAGGGACATATTAAAATTTCTTTAGAGTGAAAAGTTTTTAAATTGGAAACCTGAAAAAATGCAATATGAAATATATTTTAATCTAAATTTTAGGTGTAGTTCTTTTTCTTACTCCTAAAATGTGTTTTCATATGTACATAGTGCTATTTTACAACTAAAAATAAATTTATTATTTCAATTTAATCTTTAAAGTATATTTTCAAAACAACCAAATCCAAGAATAATTCAAATGTTTTTACCATTAAGGAAATAATTTGTCTCATATAGACTAAAGCATACCAGAAAATACCTTAATATATTTTTATTGCTTAATATTTATGGTAGGGTTGGCATGATTTAAATCAGTTAATTTTTAAAAAAATCAGTGATTTAAATAATTTTTTTTCACTTCTTTTTAAACCTATATTCCAAAGATAGGAGAATCGGGAATCAGTCAGTGTAGAAATACCAATAAGTAAATAAGTGTGAATAGCATGTGCTTCCCAAGAATTTAGTGGTTGTTATCAGAAAGTATATAGTAGGGGGTAGGTACAATGACTGATTATGACTGGTGGAATTCATTTTATGTAAAGGGAGGTAAAAAGAGCATTACAGAACTTAAAATCCAGTTTATCTACCCAATAACAACAGCCGTGGCTTCATCTGCTGGAATAGAAAGACAGTTTTCTTCTTTTGGTATTGTTCATTCTAGCCTTCATAACAAATTAGAAGTGGATAAAGCATCAAAACTAGTGTTTTTATTGAAACAGTTAAATCCATAATTCATTGCTTAAAAAATATTGAAATAATTGTGATTTTTTGTTTTTTTTTAATAAATAATTTGCATTAAATGAATATTTAATTTGTTCTTTAAATTTACATCTTATTTAGTTTGCACCATCCAATTACAAAATAATAAAATGTATTTAGATTAAAATTTATATATTTAATTTTAGATAATCTGTGTATAGAATATACTAGATAGATAAGATGTTACTTCTTATAACAAACTATTCTATGTATATTGCAAAAAACATAAAAACACACTAATCAAATTTAGAATACAAAAAAAAAAAAAATTCAAAAAATCTGATTTAAATCAAATCTTTTATTTATTTATTTATTTATTTTTTTAAATCATGATTTTTTCCAACCCTGAATTTATGGTTGATTTTTTTAAATTCATATTTACTGTAGTAATGCATTACTTTCAGTCTCATTGGGGATGGTTCGTGAAAACAACCTTATAGACTTTGCTTATAAAAGGTTACACTTTTCATGCTTTACTATTCAATTCGTCTACAAATATATCTTTTTTTAATATGGTAAAAAATTAATGAACCTCACTGGGAAGTCCAAAAGTAGGTTTAGTGGAAATAAAATTTTTAAATGGAAAAATGTTTCAAAGCAAAACTTCTTAAATGGAAATAGAGTCTATATATATGAATAAAATAGGTACCACTGAAATAGAATAACTTAAGCAGAACTTCTTAAAGGGGTATATGATATTAAATTTTATAGAATTTCTAAGTACTATAATTAATATTAAATATTAAGTTTTATGTGATTTTTTTCTAAATGTATTGTTTAAATTAAAAAAGAAGTGAAGTATATCATTCGCTTAGTCCAGTTTGAGCCCCTTCCTCCCTCTCTGAAACTAAATTATTATTGTAAATTAATTATTGTCTAAATTATTGTTATTTATTAGTATCTATTTTAGTATAATTTATAGAGGGAGTTCACACTTTTTTTTTAATGTTTTTCACTATCCATAAATTTAAATGTAAATGGTCAAATAAAAATGTGACTGGCATCAAATTGGAATAGAGTTTCAATATCATTTACAGTATTAAAAATATATTGTGCTCTAAAGTGCCACTAGAACAGAAACATGCTATGTGCATAAAATGTAAACCACTCTTTCTTTGAGAATGATCCTCATTTAAAGCAGCAAAATTATCTGTCATCATACTTTATCTTACTACTAGTGCTTTATATTAATTGGTTTTACATTTTATGCTATAAAATCATTAGTTTGAAAAAATTAAATGGCACACCAAAATCAATATTTATTATCTAAGTTGTATTTAACAGCTTCACCGAGTTTACCTTATAAAGTTAATGAGATTACATTTTTCAGAGCTCATGTTTGTTGGCAAAGTAAATAAGAAAAAGGAGACTTCCCGTTTGATAAAGTAAGGTCTTTATATGTACTTGCATTTCATTCATCTTTAGCATAATATCATAAATATCCTTAAAATAATTTATATATTTTAAAGTATTAATATTTATTTTATATATTGTTAATATTTTTGAATAGGGTGTTATCTGATCATTGGCCTTTAAAATCACATTTAAAGAGAGTTAGATGGACATCAGATAAAGGTAATTGAGAGATTTATCTACATATTTTCTTGATATTTGTGTTAAAATAATCAAAATTATTAGGGATGTAGGAGATAAATTTTCAGATAGCCAGTGCTCCTTGTATGTTGTATAACCACATCCAATGGATAGACAATTCGAAATTTTTTTTCTGTATGTTTATTCTTTATGCTGCAACTCAAAATAAATTACACATTTTAAAATCCTATATATAAATATGCAACAAGAGGGAACAACACAATAGAGAGGAATTTTTCAGCAAATGCTCCATATAGTGTGATATGCAAATAACTAACATTTCAAAGTCACAACTTATGTGTGGACTCAGCAGCATCCTCTGCTCTGCTGCTGAATCTATATAAATAGATGACATTAATTTCCAGAAATCCTAGAGTGAGCTTCTACCCAATTCATAGAGTATAACTTATCATTATTTTTACAAGGTACTATGGTACTATATTCTCTTAACTCTTCAAAACTGACATGCTGTCTATGTTCAAGCCCATGAGACAAATTCTATTGTTATTCATATCATTAGTCCATTTAAAAGCATATAAGATGGCTAAAGCATTGCTCTGGAATACCGAATTATCAAGTCGTAAATGCATCTGGAATGTCTTTATTTTCTTGTAATATTTTATAGTATACTATGCCAGACCAGTACCACAATCAGATTTACTGCCATCTGTAAAAATTATTTTATCAATTATTTTTTGTAACTCTTTGCATGGTTGAAAACTATCTTTCAACACTTTCAGTGGAAACTAGTAATGTACATAAATTTTAATAAATTTAAAAAATCTTATGCATACATTGAAAATATTTCGGGAAGGGTTCAGATCCCCCCCCCCCAGTCCTCCTACTAAGTCCTTGTCCTAAGTCTCCTACTAAGGAGGGGCTTACCTTTCACTGTCCGGATCTGTTCCAAAGCAATCCAAAACCATAAATTTTCAAAATGTTAACATCTCCATCAGACCATCATCTTCATTTTATCTATTTTTTTAACCTCCCTTTGACTAATTTTGTTTTAGATTTAAAATTGAAAAAATTATTATTCATTAAAGTTCCAAAATCCAATTTTCATGATTTCAATTTTCTTTTATAAGTGTTCTTCTCTAGATATTAAATTTTGTAACTGGATAATCAATTCATTAGTTCAGATATCCAACAAACTTCCAGATATTTAAAACTTCATCTTATTTCTAAAAGTTATCAAAAATCTTCTGTGAAACTTGAAAATATCAAAAATATTTAGAATAATTATTAAACTTTATTATTTTGAACAGAGAAAAATGCATGCACTTTATTAATTTTATAAAAAAATTTGTTTAAAACTTTTGTTAATTTTATATGGTCTTATGAATGGTTAATTTCTTGCCTTATAATCATATCCACCTATTTTTATAGATGTTTTCGAGATTCTTATTCGCCCTGTAAACAAAGATGAGAATGTTGATTCTTCTAAAGAATATGCTTTAGAATTTGTTTTGGGACAATCTAATTTGGATTCGACAGGTTTAATGAACACAGCAGTTATATACCAAATTCCTAAATATCAAGCTGTAACATCTAAACAGTATGAAGAATCTTCTAAGTATTGGCCTGTACAGTTTCGAGAAGATAAATAGTAAGTTTTTTAAATAATTCTCACGTAATTTACGTTTAATTTTGCTGTACTTGTCAAAAGATAAGTTGTTAGCATTTAATATACTTTTAAAATGTACAATAACAATGTACATCATAAAGAGACATTAAGAAATCCAAAAGACAAGAAAGAAAATTAAACTTTGACTGCATCAAACTTTTGTCTCATCTAAGAGTATAAATAACAATACCAACAAAATATGTCTTATTCCAGCTTCAAGGTCTTAAGTAGGTTCTACAAGTATGCCTAATATTTCAGTATATTTAGTTTCCAACATCGTGCAATAAGCCATAAAGTATATTTTTGTTATGACAATAAGATAGATTGAGATTATTTTGCTTGTGACTAAGGTATAAAAAAAAATATTTAAGCCAAGGACTCCCAGCATTTTACTTTAGAGCAATGTTTTGGAATAACCAATGAGGTGGCGATCACATTTATTTATTTTTTAAGATAAATTTGTTAGTGAATATAATATGCAATAATAAACACAGTATTATCTTAGTATTATATTAGTAAATAATTCAGACAAAAGACAAATTATGATTTTTTTTTTCTTTAAAATCCATTTGTATAAAAATTTTGTACAAAACTGGGATTTCGGGCAAGGCCAGTTAAATTGATAGACCAGTGGTTGTTAATTTTTTTTTTCACTAAGGTATCTTGCCATATGCTAATGGCACCCTAGGGTCACAAAGTACCTAGTTTAAAATTCATGGAGGTAGAGATGCAGTCACAAGTCAAAATAAATAAAAGGGCAATCTTTATCAAGTTTTGATACTATTTTTAAAAGAGTATTGTGCTTAAACTTAGACCTAATTTTGCAATTAAAATAGCTTTTATATTTTAAATTAAAAAAATAAATATTAAAAAATAGTCTTTTAATCTTTGTACATTAAAATTTTTTAATAACTTTGTAACTGTTTTATATTATAGTTATATAATCATGTATTACATAATTATAAAACAATATATTTATCTTTATAATTATGCAGTCATATATTTGTACTGCATATTATTGATAGTTGATATTATCAAAGGTATGCATCATGAACAAATTTTAATTATTGATTCAAATAGTATTCTATTTTAGAGATTATTATATATTTGCATTTTAATATAAAAAAGTGCAATTCTTGTTTAAAGACATATAGTGATACATTTTAACAAGAAAACACTTTTATTTGTGTAGCATTATTAAACATACTTATGTATTGTGCAATTTAAATGCAGTAAATATTATTTCCTATAATTAATGAAGTAAATTCTGTAATATCTTTGTTAAATATTTTTAAATTTGTAGTAAAAAAAAACAAACTTTTTATTGTTACGAATTTATTTGGCCAAATACATAAGAATATTCACTTGAATATATGATCAGTATTTGCCAGACCAAATATCTAACAAAAGGGTAGAATAAACTGAATACTGAATAGTTCTTGAATATGTATTACATCCCTGGTCATCATGATATTGAATAAATGTTTATTGGATAAAAGGCTATGTGGGGGCTGGAAGTGTATCCATTACAGAATTCCTCCTTCAACTACATCAGTCTTTAATGTCAAATTCTCATGCCTAATTTGTTGTTTCCATGGCTATATGTTAAAATATTTAAATAACTATGCTCTATTACTTACTTGGATTTCACTTGATAGTGTTTTTTGGTTTGTAAAGTGAATTAGAATGGAGGAAATTTTTGTTATTGTTTGGCAATTGATGGTAAGCAGAATGTAATTGATTACAAAATGGATTGATTTCAAATGCATATGTGTTTAAATTGTCAGTTCTTGATAAGATTAACCTCAAATTGATTCACATTTTCATCCTACCATCTTATTATATTATAGCCTCAGTTTGGCAAAAAAATAAAAAAGATGATCGAAAGAAATTACTAAATAGGAGCAATACATATACTGGGAATTAAATCTCAGGTAATTTAAAATAATACTTAAATAAGTTGTTCTAGGTTATATAAATTTAGTTTTTCCTGGTTAACATAGAATTTGATAGATGCATAGTATAATTTTATTTCAAAATGGAAGTTTGCCTGGACTTTTAAATTTATTTTTGAAATAATTTAATAGGCATGTATCCTAAAATTTTATTTTTGCTGATTATACATCTTTAATTGCTGAAAACGTTTGTATGTTTCATTAAAAATATTTTTTTAATGTATGTTTAATGCAAAACAATAGTTCTAACAGTGAGGAAATATAATAAGTTACTCTAAATTTTAGTTAAATTATACTTTCCTGATTTGTTTTGCAAAATTTTTGAGTATTTGCCTTTCACAAAAGCATTTGTATTCTATTAATTATATTAATCACAAATTGTATTTTCCTAATAGTTTGGAAAAAGTCATAAATAACAGACTGTTTAATGCAGAAGAAAAAAAAATGTTGAGAGTTGGTATGCAGAAGTGTCTTGAAGTTGCAGAATTTGGTGATGTATGAAATTTTGTTCAAATAATTTTGATTACTCACTATTCTTACTCTTTTCGTCAGACAATTTATTTAAAATCCAAATTTTACATTGTTAGTTGATATTACCAAGGGTTTTGTGCTCTAGGGATTTTGCACTGTTGCACTTTCTGGAGAAATAAAATTATAAACTATTGTCATGCTCTAGTTCTTAACAATTAGAACTTTTTTTACTTAAAAGTCTTTTTTTATTAATTTATTTTACTCAAATAACATTATCTCCATGACATCACACTTAAGATGATTGTTTTAATATCATTACATATAATTATATAATTAATATATATGTATACAATATTTTAAAAATAATAAACTGAACACTCGAATATACCATTTTTTCAAAAAATATTGTAAAAGTAATTAGATTAATATATGTGGAATATTCAGGATGGTTTGGAGTGACCCATGATATTGCATATAGAGGGAAAGTAGTATCACTAACTGTGGATATATCTGCAGAGCAGAATTTTAAGAATTGTTGAAGAATATTTGAATAATAACAATATTTAAAAATACATAAACTCCCTGCTATTGCATTATTATTATTTAGGAGCTATGCATGTATTAGACATGGGAGAATTTGGTGAATTCTTTTTCTATTTAATTTTTATTAGAATGTTTTTCTGTGAATTTAAAGAAATTTTGTATATTTTAAGGGATATTTGGTCAATTTATAAATTAAACTTAGCTTACTAAAATATTTAAAACTATTAAAATAATTAAAAATTCATAGGCAGTCAAAAAGCATTATTAATTCAAAAATAGATTTGTAAATAATAAAAATTAGAGAAGCTTATTGTTTTTCTAAAGAAAATATGCTTTGTTGAAAATATTGTGCTTTGTGAACCTTATCTACATTTTTTTAATATGTGTAAATTCTGTATTTGTGTTTTCAATGCAATTTTCATTCAATTTATAAAATCTGAAAATGTGTATCACTTAGGAAAAAGTTGGATGTGCTATTGTTGATCCAACCACTTCAAAATTTGTAGCAGTGGCACATGATTGTCGAAACAGCCATCCTCTTCAGCATGCTATTATGGTTGCTCTGGATCTTGTAGCAAAAAGCCAAGGAGGAGGATCATGGGAAATAAACAGCAAGTTCTAATAACTTTTTTTTTTCACTTTCTATAAAATACAAAGTAAAGGAAGTGATATGTGTGTGAATTTTAGTGTTCATATTTCAATAGAAATACCTATTTTGATCATGCTGAAATCAATTTTGACTAGTTTCATCTGTATATATTTACAAAAAAAAAAAAAAAAAAAAAAAAATTAAATATATCTTTTACATCTCTAATTGAATTGAGGCTAGTTTTGATGAGATATCTGCTTGCACATATGTATCTCTCAATACTCAAAATTGTATAATGTTGGAATGTTGTATTTAGAACTGTCATATCTAATTGTGCACTTTCCTTCTTTTGTAATCTGCACTTTATGTAACAAAAATTTTTTATATAATGTGTATTAAACTCTGAAACAATTAATTGTAAAACATTGAAATTTTGTATTTAGAACTATTGTAACATATAGCTGTATTATATATTTTCAAGTAATATAATATTTCTTACTTTATAGGTCAACATATTTATAATAAAATTTTTAGTAAAGAGGAATATGATCAGAAGATAGCTGAACTATTAAAATTGAATCCTGACAAAAATGCTGCCAAAATGTGTATGCCATACTTATGCACAGGTTATGATCTGTATGTTACACGGGAACCATGCATCATGTAAGTTACTGTTATATCATTAAAATTTATTAGTTAACTTGCAATAATTGTGTGATAATGCAGCTCATATATAAAAAGATTATGTAAGAAATTTTCATTTAGGTTTTTCTATTTTATATAGCTTTACATTCATAACAATTGCTTTACTATGCATATTCTTATTATGTAAAGAAGATGTTGTTAATAGTTAGCTAATAATAACAATAACGAAAATTTTCTAATTTTAATGTACAAATAAAATATTAATCAGCATCATTATCTAGCCATAATACTCACGGTCGTACTCAGGATATAGTTTCGACGGAAGGTGTTGCAATCTAGACTGAACCCATTATATATTTAACTATTTTTTAACTACCATATATTTCCATTTATAATCCTAGAGTTTTAGGGGGTTTTATAGACCTAAAGGGGGGGATCAGCTTACTTTTGAATCCATGAAATGTATATAGTATATTTTCTTTGCGACAGTTTTGGTCATTGACTAGAAAATGTCATCCAAACTGACAAAAATAAATTAAACTTAATAAAAGGAAAAAAGTAATGAAAAAAATATATAATGATAAAAAAAAAATGAAATTTAAAAAATAATTTTGCAATGATTCTTACTTATGTGTTATAATCATGCCAAAATAGTAATACCACATCTGTACTAATTGGCTAATCCTCTAAATAGCAAAAGTATATGTAAGCCAAAAGCAATCGATAAATCATCAAAAATAGCACTTTTTTTAAAGTTTATATTGTTTAATTTTATATAAAAGTGTTACCTTCAGATAGAGGTACCAAAGTTGAAAGTATTGTCAGTGGCATCTAAGTAAATATATTATTGGATACATGGTCTAGCATCATGATTCATTTCAAACTGGGTAATGAGGTAGTAATCTAGAAAATTAGCATAAAATTGTAAAATAAATAGAGACAGCATAAAGTTATTTAAACATTAAAATTTAAGTTGTTTTCCCTTGTCAATGTTGAACTATGCTAAGAGATGTCCCCTTACTTATGTTCAACTGATCTGCTACTTCCACTGTACTTAAATTTAATGTTATGTCAAAATAAGTTTGAATAGTGTTGACATAATGTTTTACTTTACTTCAATTTAATTGAGAAATATTTCCATTTTATCTGATTAGTGATATATTTGGCTTCTTGGTGATATATTTGAATGTTGTAGATGTTCTTTCTTCATTTTGGCTTACATACAGGTTTTGTACTTTAGGTAAATTATTGAAGAAAAATATCACCCTTGGCTTATACATGAAAGCTTATATTCAGAAATATACAATAATTTAAAAATATTAAATTTTGTTAAAAATTATACGAAAATTAATTCTATATATATTTGAAAGTCTGCGCATAATTATGTGTAAAATATTTTAGTAAATGTATAATACAATTTGGAGAAATAATATTGAAATTAAAACAGTAGACAAGTTGTAATGAAATTTTTGTTTAAAATTTAAATTTAAGTTATGAAGTTTTAAAAATTTGTATATCTGAAAAAGTATTTTTATTGCAACGTTAAAATGTGGTATAGTAAACATTATATTTTTTTGGGGGGGAAGGGATGCTTTTGCCCAATGAGTTCCTCTCTGACTATTGCCCTAATGATACTGAGAATTGAAAGCCCATTCAGCCAAAATATCAACAGTTGAAATTGTTACAAGTCAAAACCATAAAATGACACATGACAGAAACTCAATGTCAGACATTCTAAAGAATCCGAAACAAAATTTATCTTTTATAGCCCTTCTCTTCATAACTTCACTTTCTTTGCCTCTGGCATACAGCTTATTCAGAACTAAAAAATATTTTGAGATGGAGGACAGATACCATTTTAGAAAGACAGTTGAAAAAATTATAGGTTTTGTTATGCAGTGCATGTACTACTAGTAGTGGGAGGCTTGTGATTTATTTAAATGGAAGTAAAAAAAAAATGAATTTAAAGAGTTGTGCATACAGAAATCATATAACTTACAAGTTAAAGAAAATTCAGTTTTATAAAGCTTAAGAGAAACGCTATAGCTTTAAAAAGATGTTTAACATTTTATTTCTTACTTAGGAATTGTAATAAAACCATAATACTTTGTACAGTATATTTTTGAGCAGTGATTACGAAATAGTTAAGCACAATATTTGAAGTAAAGTCGATTCATCTATCTCTATTTCTTAAATTTTTTTTAGGCTTACAAATAAATAATGCAAATTATATTGCAATAATATTTCAGACCATAAAACAATTTGGACAGGATAACTACAAACAATGTGAGATTGCACAGGGAAAATGTGTGAATGGAATGCTGCCATCAGTGCCTTTTCCCTTCCATTATCCTGTATGCTTCTATTTCCATACATCTGCTTTCACTTCTTTGATCATGTGTGATCAAAGAAAGACCAAATTCTGTGTGCCATATAACTTACAATATAGTATATTAGCTACGTATTAGCATGTTTAAAATGATCTGTAAATATATCTATTTCTTCATTTTACTTTGGAGACTTATGTGCTGATGTGCACAGGGTTGGCATGATTTAAATCAGTTGATTTAAATCTTGATTTAAATCATGATTTAAATCAGTTTAAATCTTGATTTAAATCATGATTTAAATCAGTTGATTTAAATCTTGATTTAAATCATGATTTAAATCAGTTGATTTAAAAAAAAATCATTGATTTAAATCATTTTTTTTTCACTTCTTTTAAAACCTATATTCCAAACACAGGAGAATTGGGAATCAGCCAGCACAGTAATACCAATAAGTAAAAAAGTGTAAATAGATAGCATGTGCTTTCCAAGAATGTAGGAGTTGTTATCAGAAAGTATGTAGTAGGGATAAGTACGATGACTAGTTATGACTAGTGGAATTCATTTTATGTCATGATAGGTAAGGAGAGTATTACAGAACTTGGAATCCAGTTTATCTACCAAATAACAACAGCCGTGGCTTTATCTCCTAGAATAGAGATACTTTTCTTCTTTTGGTATTGTTCATTCAAGCCTTCATTACAAATTAGGAGTGGATAAAGCATAGAAACTAGTGTTTTTATTGAAACAGTTAAATCCGTAATTCGTTGCTTAAAAGAATATTGAAATAACTGTGATTTTTTTAAAAATAGTTTGCCTTAAATGAATATTTAATTTGTTTTTTAAATTTACATCTTATTTAGTTTGCACTATCCAATGACAAAATAATAGAATGTATTTAGATTAAAATTTATATATTTAATTTTCAGTAATCAGTGCGTAGAATATACAAGATAGATAAGTTGTTACTTATAACAAACTATTCCATGTATATTGCACAAAATAAAAAAACACAACAATAATTAAAATTAGAATTCAGCAAAAAAATCAAATAAATCTGATTTAAATCGAAAAAATCGGATTTAAATCAAATAAATCTGAATTTTTTGATTTTTTTTTTTAAATCATGATTTTTTTCCAACCCTGGATGTGCACAAATGTAGAAGTTGCCACTGACTAGTATTGAGTATTACAAATCTAATATAATTTAGGGACAGAATATTATATAGTAAGCATTTTTAAAGTTTAGAATGAGTTGTAAAAAATGTCCATATTATATTTAACAGTAAAACAAACATTAAGAAGATATAAACATAGCAGCTTATATTAACTATCATTTACCATAATTACTTATAATTTCTTTTTCTATTAACCATGTATTCGTTTTTCCATTTAAAATAAAATATAACTTCATATTTGCTTCTTTTAATTTACTTACTTTTTATTCAGTACTTTCTGGCTATTTTTTCAGTATTTGGCAGGCTTTTGAATAAGTATTTTTTAAGTTAATAGACCGGTTGACTTATAGCATTGTCATCAATTTTCTGATTTTCCTGTGTTGTAATTTGTGAAATTTTTACTTACAGGTGTGCCATGGCTCTTGTCCACTCAAGAATTCGTCGTGTTATATATGGGTGTAAAACTCCTTGGGGTGCTCTTGGAACTAATTATAAAATTCATTTACAAAGTGGTTTAAATCATCATTTTGAAGTGTGGTGTGGTTTGTTTGGAAAAGAATGCTTGAAGTTATTCGAAGATTTTAATACAGAATCAAGTTCTTGACACTATCTAAGAGTGCATAGAAGTAATTATGGTTTTATATATTTATAATAAAATTGTTTTTACTTTCTTATTGTAAGTCATTTTTATTTTCTCTATTTTAAACATCAGTAAAAAAACATCTATAAATATATATTGGATAAAAAATGGTACAGCAAATACATCTGTGGGTGGGTGTATTTGTTGTGCTATTTTTATTCAATTTTTAGAAACCAATCTTATTTTATTGTTAACAGCATTATCGATTGAAAAATCTTAATTTATGCCATGTATATAATATTTTTATTAGTAGATACATTTGCTTTCTTAAATGATATGCTT
>CM063509.1:123280619-123341031 GCA_032207245.1 Pardosa pseudoannulata | reverse complement strand
ATTTCACCTGTAGAATTATCACACACATTTTGAAGAAGAATATGCAAATTGCAGGAAACCACCAGATGGCGCGGATAGTACGTCACAATGACGAGAGTGTATGAAAGGGGTATATAAGGAATGGTAGCAAAGAAGTAAAATTGTTCACAAGCGCTTTAAAAGCCTTTCAGTGCAATAACCACATAGTTATGGCACAAAGGAAGCATTTGGATGATTTTTTACGTGGTAGAATTATCGGACGACTGGAATGTGGATGTACCCAGCTGGAAGTATCCGAGGAACTTGGAATCGCCTAGAGTGTCATCTCCAGGCTTTGGCAACGATTCAAACATGATGGTAATGTGAGTAGATGTTACAGCACAGATCGCCCCCGAGTTACTACGCCGAATGATGACCGGTATTTGGCAGTTACTGCCAAAAGAAACAGACGGAGCACAGCATCAGACCTGTCTCGTCAGCTCTCTTCAGCTACCGGTACGACAGTTTCAAGGCAGACCGTGTACAGACGCTTAGGGAACATTGGTCTATATGCTCGTAGGTCTGTCAGATGTGTTCCCCTTACCGCAACTCACTGTCGCCTGCGATTATGCTGGGCTAGAGAGCATGCATTGTGGACACCGCAACAGTGGTCTTGTGTGATGTTTTCCGACGAGTCCAGGTTCAGTTTACATTCTGATTCTCGCCGGACTTTCATATGGAGAGCTCCAGGTACCCGTTACCACCAAGAGAACACCATTGAACGACACCGTTACGGTGGTGCAGGATGGCTCGTTTGGGGAGGAATTATTCTTGGTTCCTGAACTGACCTGCATGTTCAGAGTGTAACGATGACAGGCCACATCTATCGGGATGTCATTCTGGAACAACATATACGTTTGTTTCGGGGCGCCATGGGTCCTGAATTTCTGTATATGGATGACAACGCCCGACCTCGCCGTGCAAACATTGTAGACGAATGCCTTCAATCGGAGGATATCACCCGTATGGATTGGCCAGCATACTCACCGGACTTGAATCCAATAGAGCATGTGTGGGACATGCTTGGCCGACGAATTGCAGCCCGTCAACCCCCTCCCAACTGTCTATCGGAACTTCGGAGGGCATTGCTTGATGAGTGGTGTAATTTTCCCCAAGATCAGATTGATAATCTGATACTCAGCATGCGTAGGCGTTGTAACGCTTGTATTACATCGTCCGGGAGACATACTCCGTATTAACCATCATACTAACCATGTTATACTGTTTTCTGTAAATAGGTTCTTTTTTGAAATTTGCTCCAGGGAGTAAAAATCGCAATTTTTATTAATTATGTCAAACATATAGCATCTTTTTTGCTCTTTACCTTTTGTTTAATAAATAGACTTTACAAATAAATCAAATTTGTTTTGCTTTTGTCTCTTTCATTGCCTGAACTTCATTATCCTTAATTTATGGACATGAGTGTAGCTAAAAATACTTTTAATTTAATTTTATAAAGGGCCTAATGTTTGCAAATAATTTCTAATCCTTTTTAGTCTAAAACAGTTGTAATTTGCTAAAATTTGAAAAATATTATGTATAATTTGCATTATGTATAAGATGCAATTAAATTATAAGAGATTTATTATTTGTGCTATAACAAAAAAAAAAAAAAAAAAAAAAATCTGAGAAATCAAATTATTTATTTTCAAAATGAGTGTATCATCCCTACACAATGTATTTACTATTTGAAAATTAATTGGTTACCTACACTTATTGTCCAAATACGTAAATGAATATGTACTGGATTTGGAAATACTCGCGTTCATTGCTTCAATTATGTTTTGAAAGAAAAAGAATAAAAGATTTCTGTGAAAACACTTGTAGATCTTATGAAGTTGAGGAAATTTTTCTTTAATCGATATCATCAATTTGTCTACGCACTTATTAACGATGAGTATAAGGCTGTTTTTTTTTACCCCCATCATCTAAAACTAGGTTCTGTGGTGTAATTGTTTAGAGAACACCAATTCTTCTGCTCAGAAGTACCCCACTAAAAGTTCGAATGGATTTTGAACATTGAGGGCCTTTTCAGCAAGGTTCCTATTTACCAAGTATATAGCAGCATTAACCATCACTATTATTGTCTACTGTGACAGATGCTTCAGGAAGCATCACGGTAGTATAAGTAAACATAACATTTAAATGTGGCAATACCAAATTACTGTAACTCGTTCGGCAACATTCTATTGTTTTTGTTTCTATTTTTCGAACTTCAAATTTTAAATGATATCTCTGGTCAACACTTCTAAAGTAATCTTAGATTGTTTATTGATCTAATTAAATGCACATATAATTACATATTATACTTGTTTAAATTAAAGTATTCGTAAGGTAGATCGAATTCTTTTTCCTTTGATGATATTGTTTCTTTATTTTTTTTTCAACTTTTAAATGCAGTACCACTATTTTTTCTTAAAATTTTTATTTCTAAATTGGAAGTTATATTTATAATTCTGCAAACTATTTCACCGTTGGTTTTCATCATACTCGGACAGGCTTTTCTTCTGCTCTTGATTTCTTGTTGCTCTTCGTTCGGGCACTCGATGAATGACTTGAGCAGCGCTAGCTCAATCCCATTCTCTCCTATTACAATGAAGACTGAGGGATCTCCCTCCAGCACTGGCTTACTGGACTGGCATGTACCCGCACATTATCAGTGAAAAAGGGTAATTTCTCGTTTCCCGGCTCTTCTATATGGCATCTGCTTCTGACTCGGACCCGGGAATGGACACTAGAGATACGGACATTTTACTTGGTAATTCATAATTCGACAATCATATGATAACATTTATAAAACGGGGCTTGCTAGACGAGGATGTCGAAAAGGAAATTTCTGCCACTAGACCTCTGGTATGCAAGCACTTCCAGGATAAGCATGACTATGTTAATGAGCTTTCTATTTCTGCTTCTTATCTTGAAAAGCCTCTCAAAAAATTTAAAAATGATTTCCAAAAACCAGCATTGCGCCATACGGCTAAACGCTCTACCCCATCTGTTAAAAGTGAGAAAATCGTCTCCCACAATAAATGCTTCCTTAAAGAAAAAACACTCAGAAAACCGTGCTCAAACTTCTGCTCCTAAAGTTAAGAAAATTACGATCATCAAAACTGAAAATTAACTTGACCTTCTCAACGAAATTGCTGGAAAAAACAATAAGCGGAAATTCCATGCTAGTGTTGATGGTGAATTTATTTGCCTAGAGCCCAAATCTGAAGATGATCACAGGGCCAATAATTATTAAATTTGTTTTTAATTTGGTAAGTTGTTTTAATTTAATAAGTTAATTATTAAATATGTCGAAATGTATTTTGTTTTGTATGTGTGTGTGTGTTCTTTCCTTTCAGTCACTTAATCAATTTTTTTAAATAACATTTTCTCTTGGATATGCTCGCGCCCCCCCATTAGTGTGCTCGCGCCCCCCTAGGGGGGCGCACCCCACAGGTTGAGAATCACTGACCTAGCCAAAACAATTTTGAACTTGATTCTGTTTCACATTAAGATTACCAAAGAGCACTATAGGGACCCATTAAGACTCAGCTGTGTCATAACTGCCAACATCTTCATCATCATTCGGATAACTGTCTTATGAGGCCACGTTGCTACAATTGCGCAGATTTTCCCAACACACACACACACACACACACACACACAAAAAAAAAACTGCTCCTAAGGAATTGGGAAAATTGAATCCCCATTTGCTGCAACTCGTATCCCACCAGCTCGTATCCCACCAGCTATCATGGGTGCCAGAAGTTTTTTAACCCTGAACAAACTACTCCGGCAAATGTTGCTGCCGTTCCTAAGCCTCTTACGAAATAATTTGCTCAGGCACTGTCGACGAACGTGACATCAGCATGAAGTCTGTTATGAACCGCTTTCTGCTGAACCCAACGCCAACCTCCCAGGCCCCTAACCATTCTGAAACTAATTTGTTCATCCATTTCTCATATCAATTAGGCAAAATTACTAGCGTACTTAATGCGATCAAAATTCCTTTGGGAATCAAGGATTTTGACAAAATCCTTACTCAATGAAATTAAATCTAACACGTCTGGGCTAAGACCTCTAAGAACGCATGTTGTCTCGGGTCTTATCCAGGCCCCCTCCACCGGCCCCTATAGGGTTTTTTTACTAGGTTTCTAACAACCCTTGCATGGTTTTTCAATGGCGTCAGTGCTTGTTTTCATTTGTACCTTTTGTGTTTTGTACTTATAAAAATTAAGAAAAACTACAAAAAATATATAAAATTGTCATCAAACGTAAGAAAACACTTTAATTAAAATTTGGCTAAACAACAACTTTCGTACTCGTTTACAATATCACAAATCAGTGAAATTTGATTGGACGATTCCCAGCAATTTCATTGGTCCTCTTTTGCCATTTGGATCTTCTGAAAATAACAAATCGTCTCATTCTCTCTCTGTTATCGCAGAGTAAGGATGTCCCTGACCGCAAAAATATTTGTGTTTTTCTATCCCTAAGCTTCTTACTCTTTAGTTTTTTGTGTTATGTACTCACTAATCCACCAGCCTATCTCCTTCTTTCTTCTTTTAGCTGTTTTATTTTCTGATCGTTCTCATTTTATGCTTTGTGTTAGTTACTTATGGATTCGAGGACTCTGCCCGGAAAATCTAGTTGACCGATTTTCACGAAGGTCTAAAGTTAATAACTTTGCACATACTCTTCCTGAACACAGCGGTGGGAAAAAAGTATATAATACTTTGTGGTTATCTAGTTTCCCTGTCATTAAACAAGAGGAAATTCGGTAGGTCTCTATTTCGATTTAGCAGAATTTTTCAGGACGGACACACACATATATATGTAATATATATCAAAATTATTTAACTTTAATATTTCCTTAAAAACCTCCTATCTCTCATTCTAATTCCTTAAAATCTTTTCCTCAGCCTCTAAATGTCTTAATCAAAGGAGTGCCTTCGACTTAAAATTATTTTGATACAATTCCCAAAGCTTTCTATTCTATAGATGTAAATTTTCTGTCTATTCAACACGTTTTCCAGCTGTCACCGGCAAATAACTGCGTTTTTTCTGATCTTAACACTTTATTCGCTGAGTAAGTTTCTTTGATCTTGGGAGAATCCTTTCTGTCTTCGCTTTTGGGTACACCTCTTTTCGAGCAGAGTGGTTTTTGTGTCTTTCCTTTGTCTGTCGTTGATCAGTAAAGATATCCGTTTTAGCAGCTCTAAAATAAAGTTTTAATTAGACTTGTGCCGTTCTCTGCAATGTGACCAGACTGCATCGTTTTTATTGTTAGCTGATTAGGCTTCTCCTTCCCCAATAGCCAGGGCAAGAAAAAAATAATAGGGGTTAAATGTGTCCAGCAGTTTTGCAATTAATGGATTACATTTCAGACGGTAGGACTTTATTTGCGCTGAAACCCACTTTCGTGATAACTACTTTGACAGAGGACTTTTTCATTGAGGATTTTACTTCATGAAAGTTTACGAACTTTTTTACATCTGTGGATAATAGTGATAATTAATCTGATAATTTTATTTTGCTGTTGCTTGATTTTACACCTGTGTCTTTTGGATTTAACATTGCTGGATCAGTCAAGACAATGAATACCGAAAATAACATAACTATTTTCTACCAAGCTAACTCAGACCTGTACTACTTATTCTGATAAATAACCAAGACCATGGCAGCCACCCACCGTCTGCAGACAGCGTGTTGCGAGACCTCCGAGAAAAGCTAATTTACCCAGTGTTCCAGAGATCCTGCCTGCTTGCATGGCAGGGTCGCATCAAGATCCCTACTTAAAGCTCCCTACAACGCGCCTTCCGCATCGAGATCACCGATTTCTGGCCGGACACCCTTTCAAGCCAACATAAAATACTCTTCAGGATAAAGATATATCATCCCAACGATTTCCAGTCCTTATTACATAAAATTTCCGTAAATTAGTGAAATAAAATTGCATGAGTGAAAATAAGAAACAAATGTGAAATTTGAAAATTCAACAGAGTTTTAAATACAATCTAGCTATAATATGCAGTTTAATCGGATAAGAGGAAAAAAACTACTGCTTGCACTAATTTTCGTCATTCAAGGTAAAATTTTCATGTTAAAATTTAATTGTTTTTCTAGAATTTATAGTTCGAAATTTCTTTTCTTGAAAAGATATCTATTTGTTAAATGAATAGCATTTTTAGATATGTGATAACTCTTAATAAATGATTATGATTGTTTTTCTAATTTGATTCATAATATTGAAGAGGTGGTTACAATATTACTTATATTCTGTATTTATTGTTGACAGTGATTTTTGGTTAAATTTTGATAGTTGAAATGAAAGTATTAAAATATTGTGCACCGTGAAACTGACAAATGATTTAAGAACAATTTTGGTTTTCATATATTAACAGTGTTAAAATTTCATAATTTAGGTTTATTTTTACTATGCAAATTATGCGTGAATAAGAATCAAGAAACTTAATCATGTGAACAATCAACAAGCAGAACTTTGAATTATTTTTCAAATTTATTGTTTTTTAATGAAAATTATTTTAATATCTATAATTATTGATTGTATTTGATTTTAAAGCCCATGTTGAAATTCAGTGACAATTTTGGAAAATATTCAAATTTGAAATTCATATTTTTACTGTATAAATGATTTACGATGTTCATTTGTTTCATTTATAAATTTGGTTTACATAATAACATTTTTGTTTTTAATTAAGGTTTGAAATCTTTGTGTGTGTGTGAACTCTCAGGCTCATTTAATAATTTGGTTACGAATTTAAAAGTTTGATTTTAGAGAAATTTGATTATTCTGTGGTCCGCCATGTGGGAAGGGCCCACCTACATGGACGAATCCTTTGACTGGAGAGAAAAATTATTTTAATTTGAGTGTGCGTTATTAAAAATTCTACCATTCTCATAAAAATATGAATAATTTGTGACCTTCGGAAAGAGCAAATAGCACAAAATTTACACTTTCGAATATCGTCAAGCTGCTACTTTTCTTCAGCTGAAGCGCAACTTGATTATAATCATCTAAATTATTATGACGTGGCAGTTTAGGTCCGAACTGAATTACAGGAGTTTTTAAACTATGTTTTCATGTGATCTTCGAACGCAAGATGATAGAGTTGTTTTGACTCTACGATTGTGAACGGAATTTATGCAGTTGTTTAAGCAGATGTTTTCATACTCGTGAACTGAGATGATGTTTTGATAACTTTTGCTGAGTGTGTTTTTTGTGATTACGATTTTGGATAGAAAGAACTGTTAAACTGACAAACGAATTTTGACAGATCTATATATTGATGTTTTTATGATTCACTTTTATATTCATCATGCTTTTTAACTGCAATTACATTTAATAATTTTGAGTTTCTACTTTTTGTGTTGAGTTGACTGTATGTAGCCTCCACACTATGGCCAATTGTTCACCACTTCCTGATGGTGACCTTGGAAGATGGTTCACGGGTTGCATCCACACGCTGGGCCACTAAATGAGCCGAGCTCGTGGATTCGTCCATAGGGTCTACTGCGCACTTTAATTGCGCATCTGACTGATTTGATCTTTGGAGAAAAACCGCCTCCGAAGCCATCGTCCGCCAAGGCTATTTTATCATCTGCCACCATCGCCCACGATAAGCCATACCCCCTCCAGACGGGGGTAATGGCATGAAGTTGACCATAGTGTGGAGGAGCCTTTAGAAAATAAGCTTGAAATGTTTTTCATCTGTCCTTTTACATTTTGTCATTACTTCTAAACATGATTTTTGAGAACTTTGATATTATAAATTTTGGACTTAGTAATTTTGAGATCCAGGTTTATAAAAGTGAATTGCAAAAATTATTTGATTTAAAGGGTTCAAATATTTTATATTTTTACATTTTTCATATTCGACGTCTTTTTATATTATTAATCATTGTGTTTTATATATTTTGAATTTATGATGTATTATTTAAAAAATGATATTGAATGTTTATAGTACAAGAAATATTTAATTTGATTAAATTAAGACAATTATCTTTAAATAATTAATGATGTTTTCATTTTGAGTATAAAATTTGGTTAATGATATTTAAGAGAAAATGAAGTTTTTACGTCTAAACTTCTAATGTGAATTAAACACAAGATAGTTAAAACTTACAAACGAACAATGTTGCGAAGAGAAGTTCAGCTTGATTCTCAGTGTGAAATTAGTTTTTTTTTTATCTAATATTTAACTCCGGAGAGACCCTCTGCAAAGTCAAGGGATAGCTTAGGCGAGTCCTTTGTCGTTTTTACTCTTCGGATTTCTCTAGATCATGAACGGTCATCCCGTCATCGCCTTCGAGGCAAGCCTCTTCAACTCTCTAAAATATTCTTTGAAGTTCAGTCTACTTATTTTGTTTCAATTTTTTCCCTTCACCCTGAAGATGAGTAACGTTTTTGGCTGGTCACGATGTGGGAAACTGTCAATTCGCATACCTCTGATATTTGGTAAAAAAAAAAAAAGTTTCAAAATGTTGTTCACAAATACAAAATTGAGAATATTTTAATTTTTGACAAGTTACACCAGAGTTTTGGCCTGGTTAGGACTGACATGATTTGTCACATGTCACTCCTGATCTTGTCCATTTTTTTGAGGGAACATAGTTCATTTTTTTATATAATATTGGAGAGCCCTGTCACAAAAGCAATAGGTAGTTTCCTCCCACAGAGGGGTGAACCCTTTGTCGTTTTGTGTGAGCACCCTCTTGGTCACTAACAATTTTTCATGTTGGTCACCACAGAGGACAGCCATTTTCCTTCTCCAAATATATTTTCAGTAAAGTTAAGTTTCAATAAAACACAATTTGTACATTTTGAATTAAGTTTTTGCTTAGGAAATATACTGAATTTCATAAGGATAAACCTTCTTAAATACTTGTTTACTGTAAACCTTCATTTATGTGTGTTATTTCGTTTTTGTTTATATTCATTACATCTTATCTTTTCATTGTTTATTTGTTTATATATTCATTCTTTATATAGTTTTTGTGATGGTGCAGGAGAGTCATAGGAACGGAAAAAAATGATAGTTTTCAAATTTTGATATGATTGTGTGGAATTACACGTACGACGGGTTACAGACCAAGCTTCTGACTTTGTAACCCTGATGTCTCCAATTCTCAAACACTGGAAAGACAGCTTGTGACTCTTCTACACTAAATGTCGTTCTGTGTTATAATTTCATTAAATATCTTTTAAATAATTTTGATAATTATATATTTGTACTGTTATAAGTTGTGAAAATGTCACTCATCAGCGAGACGTTTTTCTCTTTTTTTTTGGGGGGGGGGATCTATAATATATTAAAATTATTTATCTTTAATATTTCCTTAAAAATCTCCTCTCTCCTATATATATATATATATATATATATATATATATATATATATATATATATATATAATGGTACTAAGGATTACTTTGTATTTTATCTTAATTTCTCAGGGTGTATGATTTCCTTTTATTACTCTCTTATATCCCTCCTCTATTTAGCATTGTTAAAAAATATTAGGATTTTTACGGTCTAACGGAACGTATTTGGTATTCTAAATAAGT
Organism: Pardosa pseudoannulata; assembly: GCA_032207245.1. Lineage (NCBI taxonomy): Eukaryota > Metazoa > Arthropoda > Arachnida > Araneae > Lycosidae > Pardosa > Pardosa pseudoannulata. The sequence goes on along the minus strand of CM063509.1, from coordinate 123,331,439 downwards.
TTCGGTACAGATGCACTATAGTCGGCGTGTTATACTGTCTGTATTTTATGTTGTAAGCAGTTGGTGAAAAAGTTCTAAAATAAACATTTTAGTTATTGATTCAGAGGTAAAATAAAGGTTAAAATAAAGGTAAGATTGCAAGCAACTGGAAAAGTGAATAATATTCTTTTCAATGAGTGTGTATGAGAGGGGGAGGAAAGATATATCCTATTTTCTTGAGGATGTGTATATTTCTGTAGTCTGGTTTATCCCATGTGGTGAGAAAGCAAATGCCCATGATAAACGGTTTTTCTACTTTATTTTTTCCAGTCAAAGTTTTTACAATATTTTTGTAAATGAAAAATAGGGAGTGTTTTGGTATTTTTTCGATCAGAGACACGTTTTTTTTTTGTAGATTCCTGAAAATGAAAAATCGGAACTTTAGCTTGAATTGTCGAATTAATGGTGGCAACCAATCCAATTTTTAAGATTGTAAAACATACACTCAAGAGTCGAAACATTATGACCACCCCTACATTTTGCAATGAACTTGAATGGATGAAGTGGAAGGCACGTGGTCAGGTGGAAGTGGTATTTAACTGCTGCTGGAGAGTCTGAAGAATCATTCTTTCACTCACTTCTGTGTGTCATGTATGCGAGGTAGACCGAGAGACGATACGATTCGTTTTACATACATGCAAAGAACATTTATTAGCCTTAAGATACACAGACACGAACGAGCATAACAACTACACCGACATGTACAATACGAAACTACGGAACCCAAATAAGCATCACACAGCTTGGAAGGTTCTCTCATCTGGCTGCTGCCAGATACATAACACTTCCTCTCCGACAAAATATAGAGTCACAGGTCGAGTCTCTTTGGAGGTCTCATGATTCGGTTTGAGCGTCGGAGTGGCACATCAGTTTTCGGCTTTCCGGAAGCGTCTGGTACAGGCTTAGGTGGTATATCATCACTTGGAGTGGCAGGTACAGGTACATCTTTAGGTTCAGGGACAACTTCAGGTACAGGTGCAGGCGGTTCCGATTGAGCGACATCATCGGATACTGGCTCATCTGGAAAATTCAATTCTTTATTGTAAATTGGAATTTCAGTAGCAGCTTGGGATAATTCAATCGACTTCCCACATTTCCTTATTTGATCTACGTGTCTCTTCCAAATTTCATTTCCAACTTGTAGTTGGAAACTCAAAAAGTTCCATCGCGGTTTATAATTGTTCCAATTTTCCATTTGTTAGGTCCGGAATAATTTCTTACGGCTACTTTCTCCCCTTCCTGAAACTCACGCAAGATAGATTCTGTGTCAAGTCTCGAACTCTGTTTCTGCACAACTTTGTCTCTCAAATTTGGTTTAAAAAGATCAAGCCTAGTGCGAATACATCTCTTCAAAATCAAAGCACTCGGAGTTTCTCCCGTGAGATAATGTGGAGTTATTCTATACTGTAATAAAAATCTTTGTAATTTCACATTTAGATCTCCAGAATCACCTCTACTTCGATTTCAACAAAGCTTTGAATAACTGCACTATTCTTTCTGCCTGTCCGTTCGTAGCAGGATGGTACGGTGTTGAAGTTATATGTTTAATCTTATTCAGTTTCAAAAATTGTCGAAATTCATAACTAGTAAAACTTGCGCCGTTATCACTAACCAAAGTTAAGGGAATTCCATAATGAGCAAAAAGAATACGAAGATGATGAATTGTAAAACTAGCTGTAATATTTTTCATCGGAATGACTTTTATCCACTTCGAATATGCATCAGAGACTACAAAAAACATTTTCCTCATAAAAGGACCAGCGTAGTCAACGTGTATCCTTTTCCAAGGTCCATTTGGCCATTCCCACGGATGTCGATTTATCCTTGCTGGTTCGTTCCTCGTTGCGATACAAGCTGAACAGTTCTGAACAAAATTGGCTATACTGGCATCAATACCTTGCCAATACCAGTAGCTTCTAGCTATGGCCTTCATTTTGACAATTCCAGGATGTCCAACATGAAGTTCTTCCAAAACTTGATTCTGGTACTTTTCAGGAATGCATACTCTATGACCATACATTATGCAACCATTTTGCAATGAAAATTCAGATTCTCTACCTTTCCATGGCACAGGTAATTCAGTTCCAGATTTTAAACTTTCATACAGTTCGAACAATTTTCTATCAGTTTTAGTAGCTCTAGCTATGTCAGTTGCTGTAACAGGCATTAATTCAACTTGCGAAATATTTGTCACGTCTGCTTCAATCAAGTACTCACAGTCCTTGTCAACTGCTAGTGGTAACCGTGAAAGTGCATCGTCATTGCCATGATTCTTAGTGTTTCGATACTTGATTGTATAACTGAATTCTTGGAGAAAAAGTGCATAATGAACCATTCTTGTTGCTGATAGACATGGTAAACTACGATTAGGTGCGAAAATTGATACTAGGGGTTTATGATCGGTTACGAGATCAAAATGTCGACCAAATAAATATTGATAAAATCTCTTTACTCCCCATACGATACTCAATGCTTCCTTGTCTATTTGCGAATAATTACGTTCCGTTTTAGTCAATGACCTTGATGCAAACATTGCTGGTTTTTCTGAACCATCTGACATAATGTGACTTAAAACTGCTCCTATTCCAACTGGTGATGCATCAGTTTGTAATACAAGAGGTAACTTAGGATCATAATAGCATAAAATTCTGTCCGAAGCAATTTCTTGTTTCAATTTATAATCTATTTTATCTATTATATCAATTTGTAATGTTGTCTTGTTTCAATTTCTTGTGTCAGTTTGTAATACAAGAGGTAACTTAGGATCATAATGGCATAAAATTCTGTCCGAAGCAATTTCTTGTTTCAATGTCTTGAAAGCTTTTTCACATTCTGCAGTCCACAAAAATTTAGTACCTTTCTGCAGTAAATTATTTAAAGGAGCGACACGAGCAAATAAGTTGGGAATAAATTTTCCTTAGTAATTGACTAAACCCAAAAAACTCTTCAAATCAGATACAGTTTTTGGAACTGGTACCTTCGTAATTGCATCGATTTTTTTCTTGTGTTTTGTGGAGGCCGAATTTATCAATTGTATGACCCCAATAATTCACAGATTTCTTAAAAAATTCACTTTTCCGCTTATTTACTCTGAGACCATATTCTTCTAGTCTCTGTTGTACTAATTCTAACCTTTCAAAATGCTCTTGATCATTTCTCCCCGTTACGGTAATATCGTCTAAAAATACGTGTACCCCCGCGATGCCTGATAAAACTTGTTCAATGGCTCTCTCCCACACTACCGGAGCTAAGGCTATGCCATAATTCATTATCTTGTAACGGAACAAACCTTTGTGAGTATTGATCGTCAATAGATGTCGGTCCTGCTCATCAACTAACATTTGAAGGTATGCCTCAGATAAGTCGATTTTAGTAAAGAACTCTCTTCCTGACAGTTCAGCAAAAATGTCCTCGATACGGGGTAAAGGATACTGCTCAATATTTAGTCCCGGGTTGATAGTCACCTTATAATCACTACAGATTCGTAAGTTCCCATTATGTTTGATAACAGGAACAATTGGTGTAGCCCAATCACTATATGTCACCGGCTCAATGATGTCTTCTGCAACTAACTTATTAAGTTCAGTTTCTATTCTTTCTTTTAAAGCAAATGGTACTGGTCGAGGTTTAAAAAATACCAGTTTGTAATTAGGTTTCATTAGAAGACGGCAACAAAACTTTTCCAGTTTCCCGACACCCGGAGAAAAAGTTTTCTCATACTTTTGAAGCAAGATGTTTAATTTATTGGTTCGAGAATTACAATTTTCAAACCGAACTGCTTTAATTGAGCTCCAGTCTAATTGGAAATTTCTCAACCATTCACGACCAAAAATTGCGTTTACTTTTGCATGTACCAAATAAATAGTTTCTGTATTAATTTGATCTTTGTATTGAATTTGCACCACTGCTTGCCCAGCTGATGTTATCATAGAATTATCGAAATTCCTAAGCAATAATTTGGTAGGCTTAATGGCTACATCAGGACAAAGTTTATTAAATTCATTCACATTCATACAACTAATAGCAGCTCCAGTATCTAATTCAAATAAACATTTATTCCCCTCAACAAAAATTTCTAATAAAATCTTATCCCTTGTATGTCGTGGTGATTTAACGCTATTAATTGGTACAGTTTCAGAACAAGATTCTATTTGTTTAACTGTTTCGTTACGTTTTGAGCGGCAGACTTTTGCCAAATGCCCGTTCTTTAAGCAATTCCTACACTGAGTGTTCTTGTGCTTACATTCGTGAGCTAAATGTTGAGTACTATCACATCTGTAACATTTCCGAGATTTATCAAACGTCTTTGTAGGTTCAGATTTCTTAAATTTAGAAAAATCTTTTTTGATAGTTTTATCTTGCGAACTATGTAATTTTTTTATCGATACCATTTGATTCTGAATTTCACACATATCCCTCTGAGCAGATTCCATTGCGAATGCAATGCTCTTAGCTTTTTCGTATGTTAACTTATCCTCTGCTAACAGCTTTTTCTGTATATTTTCGTTTTTGAGACCCATCACCAATTTATCACGAAGCATCGTACTTAAATTGCTCCCAAAGTTACAGTGTATCGATAGTTTTTGTAATTCGGCACAATAATTTGCAATGGACTCACCTTCAAATTGCTTCCTCTTGTAGAAACGAAACCGTTCTGTCATCTCTAGTGGTTTAGGATTCAAATGTTCCGAAAGTAATTTTACGATATCTTGATAAGTCAATTCAGAAGGAATGTTCGGAGTGGCCAGATTCTTTAACAATTTATACGTTGTTGATCCCATAAGGCTTAAAATAGCAGGGACTTTCATTTTATCTTCGATCCCATTAACAACGAAGTAAGATTCTAAACGTTCCACATAACTGGACCAGTCTTCCACAGACGTATCATAAGATTCAAAATTAATGTTCATCCTCGTCGCCATTTCTTTTGTCATGTATGCCAGGTAGACCGAGAGACGATACGATTCGTTTTACATACATGCAAAGAACATTTATTAGCCTTAAGATACACAGGCACGAACGAGCATAACAACTACACCGACATGTACAATACGAAATTACGGAACCCAAACAAGCGTCACACAGCTTGGAAGGTTCTCTCATCTGGCTATTGCCAGATACATAACACTGTGTATGATAGCAAAGGCTGCGGATCAAAGCGATTTTGATAGAGGGCAGATTGTAATGACTCGAAAGCTCGGAACAAGTATTTCCGAAACTGCAGGACTCTTGGGTTGTTCGCGATATACAGTTGTTAGTATTTATGCAAAGTGGATGAATGACGGTGAAACCAGCAGTAGACGACATGGTGTTGGACGTCCACACGCTATCAAAGAAAAAGGTCGTGGGAGACTGTCTCGCATGGTGAAGCAAAACTGGAGCCAGACAGTGGTTCAAATGACCACCCAATACAATGCAGGGCCAAGTAGAATAGTATCGGAGCACACTCTTCAGCGGACACTGTTGGATATGGGGCTACGCAGCAAACGTCCCATTCGTGTGCCTTAGCTGACCAAGCGTCATCGCCAACTGCGCCTACACTGGTCCCGGGAACATCGCGAATGGTCCATGGATCAGTGGGAGAGAGTTGCCTGGTCAGATGAATCGCGGTTTGTCATTCATCAAGCTGATGACCGTGTCAGGATACGCCGTCTTGCAGGCGAACTGCTGCTCCCTCAATGTAGAGTAGGTCATACACAGGTCGGTGGTGGCAGTATTATGCTTTGGGGGACGTTCTCTTGGGCATCTCTGGAACCCGTGGTTGTGGTAGAGCAGACCATGAATGCTATAGGGTATCTGAGTATCATTGCGGACCAGTTGCACCCTTACATGGCCTCTGTTTTTCCAGCTGGAAATTGAATATTCCAACAGGACAATGCCCAGTGTCACAAGGCTAAAAATATGTTGGAGTGGTTCCAGGAACATGATGCTGAATTCCAGCTAAAGTCATGGCTACCTAACTCACCGGATCTCAATCCGATAGAACACATTTGGGATGTCATGGGGCAGATCAGAGTTCAAAGACCACCAATTCGCAATATCTCGGATTTGCGTAACCGTTGCTTAAATACCTGGTACAATCTGTCTCCGGCCATCTACCAAGGACTTGTGGCACCCATGCCAAGGCGGGTTGAAGATGTGTTGCGCACCAAAGGTGGACTAACTCGTTACTGACAGGTGGTCATTATGTTTTGACTCTTGAGTGTAAATGTTTTTTTTTCATATTACACAAATTAGGGAAAGTCAGGATTTTGAAGAATACCAGGTTTGAGTGATTGTATGGGACAATATAATTAAAAAATGGGTGAAAACGTGTTCTGTTAAGACAGGAATTCATTAGTTTTTAAAATGTAATTGATATTAATTTATTATAAACAATTATTGAGAGTAGTGTTTCCTTTTTATTTAAGTTTTATTTTTTACATAAGTTATGTAATTCTTAAATACATTTACAGAAATGCCCGTTATTACGGATTGACCATATTTGTTATTGATATAGCAGGCATTAGAAATTGCTTAGGGACAATTAAAACATTATACAACTTTTTAAATACACCAAAAAGACAAGATGTCCTATTTTCAGCAATAGAGGAGATGGAAACTAGCTCTAAGAGAGAGAAAATTCAAGAGCTATGTGCAACCCGTTGGATGGAAAGATACGACTCAGTAACCGCTGTGGTGGAACTTTTCGAGCCTATCATTGAAACTCTTCATAAAATATCAGAATGGAAGGATAAGGAATCAGCTACTCAAGCTAATTCTTTACTGTGCACAGTATCTAATTGCCAGTTCGTAATATCCTTTCTGTGCATTTACAAAGTTTTCACCATAACAATCCATCTTTGTAGATACCTACAAAAATCAAGCATAGGTTTGACAGAGGCAGTGAATCTTGCAGAAGATGTTATTAATGAACTAAAATTAATGCTTGAAAATGCTACTGAAACATTATCTGAAATATTCAGTTCTTCTTATCTTATGCTAACAAGCATTGGATCTCCTCTTCCTGCTTACAAATCCCTGGAATAACGGAAAGACAGAAAAATCGCGTTAATTTTCCCTCATTGACATCTGAAACATATTTCAGAGTTAGTGTATTTATTTCATTTATAGAAAATTTTATAATACAATTAGATTTAATATTTGTACCGCATCGTGATATTTTGAAAGGATTTTAGTGCTTTCTTCCTCTTTCATTTGTCAACCTTCAAACATAAAGGCTTTTGAAGCACTAGTGGAATTTTACGCTCAAGATTTGGATACCTGTAAAGAAAGCCTTAAGTCTGAACTAAAACTCTGGTATAAAAGATTAAAAAGGATTAGTGAAGACGGAGGTAGTGTTCCAAAAACTGCGGCGGATGCTCTTGGAATGTGCAATAAAGATGGAACACCAAACATTTTTCAAACGCCTAGAAATAGTGGCTATTCTGCCTGTTACAACGAATGCAAATGTAAGATCTTTTTCGACTTTACGCCTTTTAAAGACTTATTTAAGCAATTCAACAAGTAATAATAGAATGAATGGATTGGAGCTCTTACACATTCATAGACAATTTACCCCAGCTGTAGAAGTCATTTTAAACGAACTTGCAAAAAAACCCCAGTTGTTTGAATATTACTGTATAAATCAATACATTTTTAGCATGTTTGTATACTGGTTTAATTCCCTATTTGTTGGTAAGTTATCTTTTCTTATTTTCTGGTCTAATTCATTAGTTTTCTATAGATTATTTACATTTATACGGTTATTATTTAGGTAGATGTTACATTATGAGTAGTTTTTTCTGGCTTGTTTAATTCCTACTTTTTAATAAAAATAAAATATTTTACCTATTATTATAAAAAAAATTTGTTCTTAAACTTAAAAAATCAAATCAAAATTTAACTAAACAATGTTGTCCAAATAAAAAGTCAAAATACTCTAGCTGTCTAAATTAGAGAAATAATAGCGCTTCATTACATACTCGAATTTCTTTTAGTAGTTTAAGAAAATTATGAACCCCTCTGTGGTATAGCTACATTCCATCTAAAAGGGAATGCCAGGAATTGCCAGCTTCCTGACCCCTTATTTTATGGAATGGGGCTTGTCCATGTCCAATTCACCTTGAATTTTCCCTCGTTGACCACCCGTGGGTTGCCGTTTGGCTCTCCCCGTCTTTCACTATTTGGCTTTTCTTCCTACTGACGCTACGCTGTGGCGATCGATTCCCGCCGGCGGGATTTTTCCACTGACCTCGCCCTGCGCGATGTTGAGTGGGCATCATTTTGGCCGAAATTGTGGTAGAAGTCACCCGCATTTTTTTTAGAAAAAAGTATCTTTTTTTAGCCAGTTTTGCTGTTTTTGCTTTTGGCGTCATGTCGAGGGACGTGTATTTTTTGACAAAGTCAGCAAAAAATAATAGAAAATTTAATTTTTATTTAGCACTGTTCTAAAATCGACTTAAAAACTACCATATGAATACACTGAATTGTGTCTGCTGTCGTATAGGTCCACTAGAGAACCGGTGAAAGGTTATTGCAGCTTAATAGAGAAAGGCCATTATTGTCTTTCATTCTCCATGAGTAACAAGATTGTTATATTCAACAACATTAATAATTCTACCCCCCCCCCTTGAAAATATTCTGCGTTCGCCACTTGGTTCTAGTACTGTTCTAAGCTGGATACAACATGATATTCAATGGGGTACATTTGTGTATAACAAGAGTTAAAGAAATACGAGAGTTGTTAAGTGTTATGTCTGAGGTCACATGCCATCGAGTAAAAATTCAGCAGACTCGCGAGGCTGCCATGCAGAGGAACGGTAGGAGGGCCCATCCTGATTTTATGAAAACAGTGCTAAGTGATCTAATCGGAAAGTGTTTTTGATGAGGTAGCAGTAAATGCTGAAAGACTTTACTCAATGAGCCATTCAGGGAAGAACGCATTATCTGTAATGCGTTAGTTTTCTGACGAAATGTAATTTGGAATGCTGTTTCTTTGCTATCAATGCTTTTTATCTCCATCTTTAGTGCAAAACTCTTCGATATTCAATCGCCTGAGTTGTATTTTTCTTGATATGTAATGTGCATGAAAGCACTAGCAATCAACTAAGAACAGGATACAGAGTTTTCGAACTAGCTATAAAAATTAATGGTTATTTTTTTATTCTTCAGCAATATCTGAAAACAACGAGTTCTGTAAAACATGCGAGTAATTTCAGTATTGCTCATGGCGGACGTGATGACTGCAGTCGTCATACAATGATGAAAAAGCACACAGACGTAACTTATCTTATGTTTCAGTCTAAATCATTAGTTAATTTTTTTTTCAACCTAATACTGTTACTAAAGGTGCAACACGTGGTGAACTTCTCTTTTTACATCTCTTTAGTAGAACATAATTTGCCTATAGCAGCTGTCGATCATGCGAAAAACGTAATTTTAGCAGATACACTAACAGTAATAAGTAGAAAATACAGTACTCTTAAAAATGAGTCATAAATGAATGCCCTTTAAAATTATATTAAAGATTATATAGCGAAGTGTGAGACAGTGTGAGTAAAATAAGCAGAGAAACAGATTAGTTCTAAACTTGAAAATTTATTCATATAAAAACACATAAATGTCGTTATAAGAGTTCGTGCGAACTTGTAGTCATTAACATAAAAAAATATTTCAAAAATACGACCTTAATAATTCTTTTGAATTCCTGTGAAAAAAAAAACACTTAGTAAATCCTGTAAGTTCAGTTACCACTGTTTAAAAATAAAACGTTGACATACACGACCTCACGTAAACTTTCACTGTACAGGAAGGCTTCACACTTTCATCAGCAACTGAAAAAAAACTCCTTCGGAATCTCGAAGAAACAGCTTCCGAAATTCACCAACGTCATCACTCAGCTAGGAACTCGCATCCATGATCGTCGGCACGCCTTTTAAGTCGCTCGCTTTTCATATTTTCCTGTTCTGGCTGATGCCAGACTTTTTTTTACTTGTATACATCGGTGCTGCTGTTGCCAGGTTCAGCGTATGACGTCAATCATCCGTTACGTAGATGAAACTTTACACTCAGACGTGGCGACACTTATAGGTTTAATTTATATTTTCAAATCAATGTTCGGAATGGAAAAAACTCGGCGTTTCCTATCATTTTCCCCTAATATAGCTCTTCTTAAAATTCCATATGATATTAAAAAAATTTATAGAATTTTTTTAAGTGTGAACTACACGAAAAAATCCTTTTCTGCTGTTTAGCTACAAAAAAGAACTAAGCTTTTCCTATTTTTTCATTTTTCTCTAACAATTTCAAGCAAATTTCCCAGATTCCAAAAAAGCGAAAATTTTCTCCTGTGCTAGAACAAAGACATCTACATTAATTCATTATCTGGAACAAAATACAACGATGGAGATATTATCTAATATAAGACAAAAGTAATTTTTCCATAGCTACTGAAGAAAGTAATGATTCAAACAATAAAAAAACTATATCCAATTGTCATAACATATTTTGATGATGTTATGGGCCTGAATGCTATAGTTTTGTTAGCATTGGAAGATTCGACAGATAAAATACCGGAAAATGTATTTTTACTGCAATTGACAGCGAATTTAAAAAAATGAATGTAAATTGGGCAAATTGTCTATCATTTGCATGTGGCAATGGAAATACAATGGTAGGAATGATAGGTGTTATGAAAGGTGTAGTATCATATGTAAATTAACTGCTGCCTTCTCTCGTTGTGATGAGGTATGGTTGCCATTTAGTGCATCAAAACTAAAGTACGATTTTTAACAGTTTATTATTCAGATTTTTTTATTTAGAAAAAAGTTCAAAAAGAAAGAATATATTCAAAGAAAGCCAAGTTTTATGTGACGTAAAACCACATAAGATTTAAAAATACGCAAGAACACGGTGGCTGTCACTTAAATTAAGTATTGATAGAATTTTAGAACAGTGGGTAGCACTGGAATATTTTTTTTTTTGTCATCAGCAAGAAAGCACAGAAATATCCAATTGAAATATATCAAGAGTTCGTTTATGAACCCATTATCAAAATTATATTGCTTATTTTGGTCTTCTGTGCTGTCTATGTTTAACTCATCAAATGAAAGTTTGCAGCAAACAGTCCCACAAGTGCACACATTAAAACGTAAATTTAATGCTCTGTTTGGGTATTGTAGCGAGATTTATTAAACCAACAGCAATCAGTAAAGGAAAATATTTATGGAATTTGAACACAGATAAATAGAAAAGTCTGAAAGATGATTGTGATTTAGTTATTGGTGGTAAGCGAGCTTTTAAATGTGATTTTAATGCACAGCACAGCATAGGGACTGGTATTGCTGATACAATAATTCTTATAGCTCCTTAATTTTTAACTTTATAAATAATAGCGAATTTGATACCCTTGCCCCGAACTCCCCTACCTACCACTCAATAAATTCTGGTAGTACTATTTATTTTACCCTTATTAAAGGTATTCCTCATAACTTAGAAATTAAAACACCTCCGATCATAACCCTATCAAACTTAGCATTAATATTAACTACAAGCCCTTCTCCCACAACGCTAAGAGTTCATTAATAATTATAAAAGTTATTTAAATAATATCCCCTTTCAACACTCTGTGCTGAACAATTATATTCGGACATAGACTCCTTTGTTGATAGCATCGCTAACGATATTTGGGACGGTATCAAAAGTAGCATCACAGTCATACCTGACACTCATAAACAATACATTGACATACATCTTAAAACTTTTCCTTCTAAAATCGCTCTTAAAAATTGGCAGCGAAATAAAACTCCATATAATAAAACCATTATGAACAACGCCCAGCAAGATCTTAAATATTACCTCTAGGACAACTCGAATAAAAGCTGGAAAAATTACTTAAACACTCTCGACACTGCAAATAACTCTTTGGAAGGCCGTTAACAGGTTCAGTAATAAACTCCGTACAGTGCCCCCCCCCCTCTTCAATCCAAATGACAGTAACTTCTGTACTGCCTACAATGATAAATCTAATTTAATTTCCCATACCCTCAGCACTCACTTCACTCCCAATCCAGCCCCCTACATTAATAATATTAAAGCTTACTTTCGAGTTGCTAAACGTCTCCTCTTCCCCTTAATTGCTCGAAATAGTAAATTAAGCTCTGGTAACTCATCTACAAATCCTATCTTCGCCCCCAACTTACTACGATTGTTGAATAGTCATATGCGGCTGATTAGCTCATTAAATCTTTCTCTGCTGCTCAAAATATTACTACTCGGTAAATTACTAATTCTTCCTGTCATTTCAGGAATAGGGAAATTCATGGTAAAATTAAACTTCCTTCCCTCTCTTCCGAATTTCCTTCAAAATCTTGATATTAAATGAATAAAAACCTTAGAATTGATTATCTTCTAAAATTAGCTCAGTATGACTAAGCAGACTCTAAAAATAGTAGAAGATTGATGTCCATCTTAGAACTCGACTTCGAGTAATTCTATTTGCTTGTCGTCCTCTATTCCTCAAATTTGGTTGGTTCTCCCAGGATCCTGCTTCACTTCCTAGTTGCCTTCCCCCTTATCTCTCTCCAGCTCTAAATTTCTGCAGCAGAATTTCCAGCGGCCACACTTTGGTGGGTCAATTTCTAAGATTGCCATGGGTCATCATTCTCATTTTTCATTAGTCTAGAAAATCTCATTGAATCTCAATTACGATTCCTATGAAGTCTACTGTTTGACCATTACTCTATTATTTCCTTCCTTCGAGCTTCATTTCTTTTCGTACAGGAAAAAAAAAATCAAACAGTTTAGTCACTTTAACAGACTTAAGTTCGAAGTATCCTCACTTTCCCCCCTTAAGTTTTCATTTTACTGTTTATATCTTGTTTTCTTTCTCTCTTTATCTTTCCCGTTATTAAGTGGACATTTGGATCTCTTTAGCCAGATGGCTTTATCCCGATCCGAAAGGTAAAAAAGTTAGCAAGATGAAATCTTTGAATAAAATTTGGAATAGAAATTTTGGGAAGGAGTAAATTTTAAGGTGTCGGTCGTGGTGGAGTTGGCTAGGCGCAGTAATCGTAGGGATGGAAATAATTCTTGTATCTGTAAAAACAGAAAAAAATATGATTAATATCCTGAAAAAGAAAAATATCATTAGTAGGCACGGTCCGATACACTAATTCGAGTCTTATGGGATAGAAAAAAACACGGTTTGAAACACTATCTGCGACATATAATAAAATACACACACACACACACACACACACACACATATATATATATATATATATATATATATATATTATTTATTTATTGTTTTAAAAATTTTTTAAATATATTATTATTTTTTATTACAACACATATCATACTGCATATAACATAGGAGGGAGGGATGAAGTAATAAGAGCTAAAGGGAGTAAAAAAGTTAATCCCCTATATAATAATAGCCTAAGTTATCTGTACGTCTGTCCTCGATTTTATGAAGCGGTTGGACCTGGAATGGATAGAGGCATCCATAGTTAGTAAAATTCAAAGATCAAAATTCAAAGTTTATCTTCTAAACTATAGATTCGATTCTAAAATAAATTGGTATAAATATGCTTCATATCACAGCGAAAAATACGGCCTTCTTTAAAACGTTCGAAATCCACCCTTCCCCTCTTTTCGAGCTTTTAAGGCCATTATTTCAACTCCTATTTTCCCCGGTTAAGAGCAGGCGATTAAATTTATCAATTTATCCCATAATAAATAGGTAAAAAAAACATTTTTCTAGCATTATGACGTCATTCCTTTAACCATCTCATTGAATCATTTCTTATTTTAAATTATTTAAATATCGTCCGCATTATTTTCACACGTTTTATCGCTGAATTTAGATATTACTTAAATACTATTCTTTTATATTTCTATTCAATAATAGATTAGGTACATATGTGATCATTTTAAATTGAATCATCGATTATTTTTTGTTGCAAGATAATTCTCAGCCAAACAACAAACCATTTTTTTACCTGCCTCATAAGGTACTTTAGAATTTTGGAAAATTAAAAATTTTACTGATCCCGTCATATGACGGGCTATATGCTAGTATTACTATAGTCACCAAAGCATTGCGGCACGGTGACGCCTAAATTTAGTTGGGCTATTAAAATCGTAGTCTGGTAGTTAAGCTATTATTTCGTTTGGAAGGCTATTAAGGCTATTGTAAAAGTTTTTTGAAGCTTAACACATGATTCTTTAAAAGTTAACATATTAAAGTCGCGTCTTATTACTTCGTTGAACAAATATCGATGGGCGCCTCTAGCACGTCTCATAAATTTATTCTGTACTTTTTCTATAATACCTAAGTTCGATTTCGCGGCAACCGACCAGACCGGGGCTGCTTAGAGAGCTGTAGGTAATACTACGGTTTTATATAAAAGAATTTTATTTTTAACACTTAAATTTTTACTGTTTATGAGCATTTTAAAATTTTCTAATCATTTTATTTTTAATTGCAGTTACGCGGGCCCGCCAAATTAGTTTTTTTTTTTTATCTAATGTGACACGTAAGTATTTTACAAAGTTTTCCAAGTTGATTACCTCGTCGAATAGATATAATCTTGGGGGAGTTTTATAGGTACGAGTGAAATATATTGCGTGGCATTTTGAGGGGTTTACTTTAATTTTCCATTTAAGAAGCCAGTCTTCCAATGTGGTTAGGTATGATTGTATGGTTTGGTTTGGAGTGCTACGGTCTACTTTTTTTTGCAACACGAGGGCTAATGAGACCGGGACCTACAGCTTAAAGCCGAATCCGAACGGCTACGAACATCCATGCCTCAGTGGGATTCGAACCCACAAACTCCGATTCCGAAGGCTAGCACCCTAACCAATCGGCCATCGTTCGGCCATGTGTGATTATATGAAGCTAGCAACTAAGTTTAGGTGTGGGGCTGAGGCTATTATAGCTGTGTAGTCCGCATACAGAGTTAGGGAACTGTATTCATTCCTTGGAGTGTAGTTTATATAAATATTGAACAGGGGGGGGGCTAGAATGGAGCCTTGCTGTACACCTGCAGTAACAGATTTTAAAGTAGAGGAAGCGTTTTGTATGCGGACTGTGAAGTGACGATCGCAAAGGTAGTTGTGTAAAAAGTGTATTAAAGCATCAGGCATTTTAAGCTGAATGAATTAATAAATGAGGCCAACATGCGAGATGCGGTCGAAAGCCTTTGCGATGTCGAGAAAGAGTGCACCAGTTGGCTTATGTGATTGATTCCCTCGCTAGCGAGTTCTACTACATGAAGTAGCCGAGATTAGTAGTGTTGTGCTGGTTACGAAAACCAAATTGCTCCGGAAGTAGCACATTATTTCCCTGAAGGAAGAACTGGAGGCGAATGTAAATTACTCGCTCGGCAACTTTTCTGAGTCAACTAAGCAAACTAATAGGGCGGCAGCTTTCAGGTAAAGTTAAGTTAGATTTAGGTTTGGGTATTGGACATACTATTGCAGTTTTCCAAGCTTTAGGTATTATTTAAGTTTAAGCATATAATTTCCTATTGCAGTTAAATAAATCACTAGATTAGGTGGGAGGTTTTAATACATCTATTTGAAATATTATCGATTCCAGGAGATTTATTATTTTTAAGATTTTTAATAATTAGAGTTACTTCTGAGATGGTAGTCTGCGTTATTTCATTATTATGCGGATTTTCTAGAAAAATTCTAACAGTGTTAATAACTTGGCGGTCGTATCTTCATCTTTTAAGTCTACTGTGAAGACCGCCCTTTGTTCAGAACCGAAATCAGCTAATCTGAATTATTCCTGTTCCGACCGGCTAGAATAGCGTGGCGACAGAGTGTCTGGGATGGTGACAGTTCGGTTGAATAGGCGTCACACCCCTGATTGGTTGAGGTAATGACCCCCGGAGGATTGCCTGGAGAAGCCTTAATCGAGACAGCTAGCGAATGAGAATTCAACTAAAAAGCTAGTTGTAACCTTAGCTGGAGTTCTCAGGTAACTGGAATCGTAACTGACCAAAACACGGTTGGCGGAACCGTAACTGACCCCTAGGTATAAAAAGCCTAGAATTTTTCGGATCCTGTCGTACGTTTTCGCAAAGCCAAGATGCCCTGCGGTTGGCGCGTAGTGAAAATGTTTAAGTATGTCTGCTCGTAGATGTTTGGGAATGACGGGCAACCATGTCTTTCCAGCTGGATCAAAATTCTTTCTGCACAGGACTCCATCAATTAACTCAAATTTCCTTTCGGTGGATGAGCCGATCTTCGGAAGGATCATTTTTGCTATGTCTGGATCTTTCTTCTGCTCGACAGCGAGGTTCATACTCTTGGTTACAGCTAAAAATTGATCTCGCGTCTCACTCTCTTCGTCTACTGGATTCCAATCTCTTCGTCTTTAAGAGACCTACACGCTGATATGCATTGATCCATGTTTCAACAGAAAATGGAGGAGTTATTTAGGTATATTTCCGAAAAAAAACCCCGAAAAATCGCAAAATTAAAATTAAGAAAACTTACAAATTCGCGATTCTGCTCTTATAAACAGAATGAATTATAATAAAAATGGTATCAATCTCTTGGAATCTCTTGGAATTGGAGAGCGTCGGCATCGTTATGCTTCCTGCTCGATTTGTATTTTACTGAAAAATGGTGTTCTTGGAGTCGAAGAGACCACCTTGCCAGTCTGCCTGAGGGATCCTTTAGAGTCATAAGCCAGCACAATAAATGGTGATCTGTTACAACGGTAAAATGTCTTCCAAACAGGTAGGAGCGGAATTTATTGATAGCTCGTACGACGGCAAGGCATTCCCGTTCTGTAGTAGAATAATTTTTTTGGCCTTTGTCAGGATCCTAGAGGCGTACGCTATGACTTTTTCCACTTCATTCTGAATTTGAACCAGAACTGCTCCAATACCATATCCGCTGGCGTCTGTAAGAATTTTTGTAGAGCATCTGTCGTCGAATATTCCCAATACTGGATCAGATGTAAGCGCCTTCTTCAGGTTTTCAAAAGCTTCTACCTCTTTAAGATCCCAATAAAATTTCGCATCGCCTTTCAACAGTACCTGCAGGTGCTCGGCGAGATAGCAAAAGCCTTTAATGAAATTTCTGAAGTAGGAGCAAAGCCCAAGAAAGCTTCGCACGTCATGTAAGTTCTGCGGAGTAGGAAAATTGGTCATGCCTTTAACTTTGTCAGGATCTGGACGGACACTGCTACTGGATACGAAATGGCCTAGTATTTTTACTTCTCGAGCAGCAAAAAAGGCACTTCTTGGGGTTAAGTATGAGTCCAACTTTTTGAATGCATTTAAGAACTGTCCTTAACCGGATAAGGTGGTCTTCATAACTATCTGAGAAAACTATTATGTCATCCAGGTAACTTAGGCACATAGTTCATTTAAGATGGCGTAGCAAATTGTCCATCATTCTTTCAAATGTCGCCGGTGCATTGCAAAGTCCAAACGGCATGACTTTGAATTCGTATAAGCCTTCTGGAGTAATAAATGCCGTCTTTTCACGATCCGTTTCATCCACTTCTATCTGCCAGTAACCAGATCGGAGATCCATGGAAGAAAAGATTTTGGCGCCTTTTAAACAGTCTAGAGTATTGTCAATACGGGGCAGAGGATAAACATCCTTCTTCGTTATTCTATTCAGTTTGCGATAGTCCACACAAAAACGCCAGCTTCCATCTTTTTTTCCTTATGAGTACGACGGGAGATGACCACGGACTCTCAGATGGCTGGACAGTACCTTGGTCAAGCATTTTCTGAACCTCTTCTCGAATTAAGCGTCTTTCAGTCGGTGAAACTCAGTAAGCTCTTTAGTAGATTGGAACATGGTCACCCGTATTGATCCTGTGTTTCACATTTGTCTTTGCGGTTGTCGACTTGTTAGCTTTTGTAAAAATTTCCGAAAAGGTTTGTAAGAGCTCGACTAATTTGCGTTTTCTTTCGCTGCTCAACTCAGGGGATATCATCATGGTATAATCTGTATTGGAATTCGTCGGCTCCTGCAGAGTACTTGTACTTTTTTTGTTTCCACAATCTCGCATATATGCCCTTCATCCAGGAGCTCCGCTTGGCCTACGTACATTCCTTTAGGAATGACTTGATCTTTGGCTTGCATGTTGGCAATCCAAATTTCACTTCGACCAATTTGGTATAAGGATACCATAGATGGGATAGCAAGGTTTCTTTCGAGCAGTGTGGTGTCTTTAACGAAATCCCTCATTTTAACGAAATCATCATCACGTCATTTTAACGAAAGCTTATTTTTTGGAGTTTATTTTTTTATTTGCTACAGCAGTAGCATTACAGTGGTGCAAACAATCACTACAACAGCAAGTGTCTATTGTCGTCCACGATTACGCTTATGTTTCTTCCAACATCTATTCCTGATACTACTATTCTTGTCAATGAGCGTGGCTTGAGATTGTAGTCCTTCATGGCATACACCTTCCAAGCGTCTAGTGCCTTGGTTTCTTGGCCAGTATCTTCTAACAACAGTTCACTTCTGCCACAGTCTATCACAGCTTAAGAGGCTTCCAAAAAGTCCCATCCGAGGATTACGTAGTGACTACAATGCTCTAGGACGATGAATTCAACTGGCAGCTCTTGTCTATTTACAACGACACGCAGAACACATTTTCCAGTGGCCTAACAAAATTGCCATTAGCGACTTTCAGCATAGTGTTCTTGGCGTCAGCGAACATAACTTTCTTTAAGGATCGACGAAACTTATCGGAGACGATAGAAAATGAGGCTCCAGAATCTACTAGAGCACGGATCGGTTGATTATCTACTAGAACGTCGAGGTGGTTACCCATCATCCTTGCGGCCAATGGAGGATTTTCATTACATGCGGCTTCACCTCTTCGAAATGTCCCTCTGCTTAGTTTTCCTCGTTTCTACGGCTTGGAGATTGACCTGATCGACGATATGGCGACGGCGATCGGAAACGACGGGTTGCTGATCGGCTTCTAGTAGGACTAGAAAAAGAACGACGTTCGGGGCTTGGTCGGCGAAACTCAGCGTCAGTATCATCGAAGTTCTGTCGGCGGGCTCGATAATCGTCAAAAATAGCCTTCCTCTCACGGCAATAGCATACGACGTGTCCAGGGCGTCCGCAGTGGAAACACACTGGCCTGTTGTCGGTCGTTCTCCATAGGTCCGTTTCTCTGGGCTGCGGTGCTGATCTCTGGACAGGACTTCTGGGTTTCCTCGTTACAATGGATTCATACGTTGGACGTCGTTGGGCGTCTGCAGACTTTGCGACAACTGGCGCCAAAGCTCTTTCGACTTCGTCTTGGATGACGGTCTGTAGCGGCTGGGAATAGGGATCCGGAAACTCGTCGGCTTGATTAACTATTCTATTAACCTCTTCTAGTACAATTCTGTGGATAAGAGACACTAAATCTGACTCGTCCTCCACGGCTGCAACTGGTACGACGTTTGGTAGTCTCTCAAATCTTCGGCCAATTCTTTTTTGCCTCATGTCTTCAATGTAGTTGAACCACTTGCTGAAGTCAGCCGTAGTTTTCACTTCTTTCATTAAGAGCACTTGGTACATATCTTCAGCAACTCCTTTCATTAAGTGAGATACTTTCTCGTCGTCGGACATTGACGGATTGATTTCTTGACAAAGCCCTAATACACTCTGAATGTAGGTCTGCGTACTCTCTTCTGCCCTTTGAGTTCTATATTTTAGTTGTTCTTCGGCCTTTTTTGTGTACTTGAGGCGATCGCCCAAAAGTTTATTTAAACCCTTCTTGAATGCGTCCCAGGAGTCCAAGGTATCTTCATTATTTATGTACCACTGCTTGACCGTACCGTCTAGGAAAAAATAGGCGTTTGCAAGACACATCATTTCATTCCATTTGTTGAACTTGGCCACTCGATCGTATTCTGCAAGCCATTTCCGAGGGTCATCTCCAGGCTCCCCACGGAAGGTTGATGGGTTTCTTAGGGGCGGGTAGGTAGGAGTTACAACGACAGGCTTCGTATCTTCGGGCATTATCTGCTTCTTTCTTTTTTCTGGGTCGTAAAGGCCAAATTCCGAAGGTAATCCTCGTAAACGGAGACTTCTGCAAACACAGTCAGAGTTATCCACAATGGCGAAATCTGTACCCGGAGCCTCCACCAAATATGTCACGAAGATTCGAATGAACACACCGTTTAACTTAACAGAAGAATTTATTGAAGCTAAGTAGCAACTCGCAACTTTACAAGACCGAGAAGTTGCCTACAGCTAGTGGGTATCAGCTTTTATACCCGAACAGAATATTCGAGAAATAACTAATTTACATATTAAAGAAAGACCTAGAATGTTCTAGAACATAAGGAAACAATAAATAACATTTTAAAATTAAAAATCCGTACTTTGGATCAACTGCCATGGCAAGCATCGAACCCACAATCTTCGGGTCTGGATCTCGCGCTTTGACCATTCGGCCACTGAGCTCGTTGACTAATCTTCTTTATGCGGCATTATTGCCTTATGGTTTGGTTTGGTTTGGAGTGCTACGGTCTACTCTTTTGCAACACGAGGATTAATGAGACCGGGACCTACAGCTTAACGCCGATTCCGAATGGCTACGTACATCCATGCCACAGTGGGATTCGAACCCACGAACTCCGGTACCGAAGGCCAGCACTCTAACCATACAGCCATCGTTTGGTCGTCCATCGTTGCCTTATACAATAGATATATAATGACATGAATGAAACACAAGAAACTATACATATATTATCTTGTTTCATTTGATTAATTTATTTTTCTGAAAATTTTGAACAATATGCATTTTAGATCAAATATGTAGGGAAAAGATTTGTCCTTTAACAGTTTAAATTTATGTATCAAGATTAAGAAATTGAATTTTTATTTCACAGATAACCAACACACACATATATGCAATGTTTGTATTAATTCATACAGAGAACCTATATTTGCAAAACTATAATGAAGTGATATGTGAGTTAGTATATGTTTTGACGATATTTGATATATATAACACAATATTAAAATTAAGATATTGTGGAGCTATTGTTCCAATGTCCAGAAATTAACCTGGTTCATATAATTTTATTTTAAATAAGCAGTGCATACTTTTTCAGAAATTTTGTGTAAAGTTCAGGAATATTTTTTTATTTAGAATAACTCATTTCGTAAAGTAGTTGTCTGTGAATTTTTAAGTTGTCTTGTGATAAGACTTATATTGAACTAATTATAATTTAATTTTTAAAAATATCAAGAACGAACAAAATATTTCAATATAAGGAAGATTTTGTAGCCATTATTATGGAAAATGTACATAAAGATTTTAGAAATCCCGAAACCACATGTAAATTTTCAATAAAAATTTTCTAAAAATTATTTTTTTTCCACAAAGAAATTTTGATCAGGTTGAAAAAGTAGTTTCTGAATAATAATTATTAGAATCTCTTATTAACAAAAAATTATTAAGATACTTTTCACAATGAAATTTTTTTCCTAGTTTATAAAAAATTTTAATTTTGGAGTAAAAAAACTTTTTGTAGTTTAATCTATTATCTTTTATTAACCTAACTATATTTTAGTATTATAACACTATTTAATTAAAAGCATTTCTCTGTGATAGAAGATTTGGGGCCCTGTCAGTGGTTTCTTGGAACGCTAACTCTGAAAAGTAGGATCCACGAATTTCGGGACTTTATACAGGAGCACAATCCCAATATTATTATGATAGAGGAAACCCGCCTCCTATCAGGGGAGAAACTAACAGTACTAAACTATAAACGTCTATCATAATGATTATATTTCTGATACTAACTTCCGCATGAGAGGAACTGCCATCCTTATTAAAAACACCCTCCCTCATCACCCCCTAAATCTTCCGGATCTCCAGATCATTAACGCCACTGCCATTAATGTGCATCTTCCCAGCGTCCCCACTTACACCCTCATTTCTTCTTACATTCCCCCCGCTAATGTCCTTTCAGCCAACTCCTACTTAAATAAATTATAGAATATAAACATTAATGCTGTCATTTTCGGATACCTTTATGCACAGCACAGACTTTGGAATAATCGAATAAATAATACTTATGTAGCTATTATTTATAAATTTACTAGGGACACAGAGTTTGACGTAATTGTCTCCCCCTCATTTCCATGACAATAGCTCCTCCGTCATTGACTTTGCCCTAGTAAAAGATTTTCCTCATGATATCAATTTTAACATTTTCCCTGATCTCTCCTCTGACCACAACCCGGTAATCATTAGAATTCCTCTAGACATCAATCCTCTCATGATTAAAACAAATAAAATTGGAAGCAATTCTGACATACACTTGAAAACACCCCATTTTCCCTAACTAACATTAATAATACTAATGATCTTGATAACTTCGTAATCACTACTACCAATGAAATTATCAATAGTCTCATCCTTAATACTACTCACAAGCCAACGACCCTAACCTTCGCATTTTAATTAAAAATAAGAATAAAGACTTCTAAAGGAGGTATCGCTATTTCCGCTGAAGAGGCTGATTGTCTAAGCAAAGAATTTCCCAACAAAGGAGTTACTGGTCAATATTATAACTCTGAACCAAAGCGTAGAAAACTACAAATGTTTATTTTTGATGTTTGTCAAGATGTGAACGCAGATGATCTGAAGAAACTGCATTGATTCTAGAACAAAACGATGATATTGTTACTGATACGTTCAAGGTGGTATATTCTTACAAATCTAAACGTGAAGGCTTCAATTGGATTTTTGAGATAAATCCCACTATGATTGACAAACTTGACCACAAGAAAATCAACATCGGTTGGCTCATCAACATCGGAAATACTTACGTCCCACAATGTGCTTTAATTGTGGAAGATACGGACACATTAGCAAATATTGTCGCAATAAGAGGAATTGTCTGAAGTGCGGCAGTACTGAACACGTCAAGAATGACTGAAAAATTACTGCACCTGTTTGCATTAGCTGCGAAGATCACAATCGTCGATTTAAGACCAAGTTGAACAGTCAGCATTTTACATCAGATCGTGACTATCGTTGCAGAATCACATCCAATGAGAACATAATTTCCATCACTCACTACGGCTAACTCAAGTACACTGTGCATGGCGCACAATAACCTGGGTCATGCCCGGGCAGCTTTCACTCAATTTGTTTAGGATCTTGCATTTTCGATGTATTACTGTATTTCACCGAATGAACCCTACTGCAATGACAATTCCATCATCGGTTTCCCTTTTTCTTCCTGCATTATTTCTCATCCGGTCTCTCCTAGAGCAGCACTTCTATTTCATGCAAATTCTTCTGCCATCACGATTTTTTGTTACTGGGATATTGTCGTGGCCGAAGCTACATTACATGAGCCTTATTATTATTTAGACTTATTTTTTGCCTAATGAGTCATTGGATGAACCACTTCGTATTCTCGGGGATCTTCTTCATCGATACATAGATAGACAGCAAATTTTAATGGGTGGTTTCAACACACTTCACTTGATCATAGAAGTAGCACTTTACTTGACTTTATTGCTTCTCATCAACTCATTGTACGTAATTCCAGTGACTCTCTTCCTACATTCCTGTGCTTACATGGCTCAACACAGTTGAAGCAACATAGTCAACACAGCTTAGTGCTGACTAAGCTGTGTTGACTTAATGCTTACTACGAACATGATTTTGAGGTTGGCGTTGACAGAATTTCTTCTAGCGACTACAAGCTCGTTGAGGTCAAATTTCAACTGCTAGTAGAAGATTCCACTTTCAGAAGACTTCTGATCCATAGTATCAAGTTGGCTGATTTTCGTCGCGCGATCACTCAAATAGTTAAAGAAGATTTACCCTCGATCAGTAGGGATGACAAATTCAACAACTTTATTATCTAGGCACAAAACATCCTTTTAGATATAACTAAGAACAACAGCGCTAACTTGATTAAACTGAAGAGAAACTCTCCCTGGTGGACCCCGGCTCTTCAGGACCAACGAAGCAAAATTAGGGTTCTCAGAAGGTTATTTCAGAAAGAGAAGGATACTGTGGTAAGAATTAGAAAGGAAAGAAATTTAGCAAAGAATAAGCTGAGTATAAATGATCCATTAACAAGACTAGAAGAGATTATTTTCAAATCTAAATTACCTATACATTTTCTAATTTACCCTATAACATGCTTCACGATTTCATAAAAAAATCGAGCAGAATTTTCTGAAGTGCCTTCCTTTTGCCAGATGGATCTTGTACTTCTAAAGAAATCAGATCATTCAAGTTATTCTTGACGCCCATTTTCTTTTCAATCCACTTGAAGCTCATCTTTTCTGATCAGTCTCTCAGGACTCTGACTTTATTCAGACCAACAAATTCGAAATCAGGTCCATTTTCAAGCATATGAAGAATGGGAAAGCTTCGGGTCACGATGGTAATTTGAAGGAAATCTTTGAGGAAGTCTTTCTCTTGAAGAAGAACTTATTCTTACAAGTCTTGAATTACTTTTTACATAAGGGATATTTGCAAGACACTTAGAAAAAAGGTAAAACTTATGCCCTGTTCCAAGAAGCTTAAAGATTTTAAGCTCCCTGATTCCTATACTCAGATCAGTTTGTTACCTACTAGGGGTAACAAACTTTTTTTGATAAGCTACTTACTGAACGTCTGGAGTACTATCTCGAGAAGAATGGCATCTTCTACCCTCTGCAATTCGGCTTCAGAAAGAATAAATCTACTATTGACACTATAGCTAATGTCGTTGTCTTCATATCTCTTGCCAAGAGAGAAAAACATACACCTTGATGATGATTGTATTGTATATTAAGAACAATTTCAATAATGCGGTTTGGAGTTCAATGAGACTGAGAGTTCATCAACGGGTCTGCCTTTGTATTTTACCAACTGTATCAACTCTTTTCTTTCAAATAGAACAGCTTATTGTGATAACATCATGAAGAACTATAACACAGGAGTGCCACAAGGCTCCAGCCTTAGTCCTAAATTGTGGCTCCTGTTGATCAGTGGCATTCTCCTCTCAAATGACGACTACACTATACTCAAGATTTTGTTCATGACCTTTGCATAACTCCTTAAGGAAACGGCAATCAAAAAAATTCAGCCACAGCTCAGCTCGCACTCTTCACCTTCTTAAGAACTGGGCGGGCCTCAACAGACTCAAGTTGAACATCTCCGAGTGTTCCTACATAATTTTGAAATATCACAGTCGCTAAATGTTTTCCCAAGATTACCTTTTGTGGTCATACTCTTAAACATAAGAAAGCTATTAAATATCTTGAAGTTGTTAAAACTAATTGGCATCATTAATTTAAATTATCGTTTGCACAACTTTTTATTTTTCAGATAGCAACTAAGTTTATCACACTACTACTGTTCTTTCTTTTTCATTGTAATGTAGCTGATGTTTATTTGTTCTTGTATCCTTTAACTTTTAAAATAAAAGTTCTATAGGTCCAGGGCCGAACGATGGGTGATTGGTTAGGGTGCTAGCCTTCGGTACCGGAGTTCGTGGGTTTGAATCCCACTGTGGCATGGATGTTCGTAGCCGTTCGGAATCTGATTTAAACTGCAGGCCCCGGTCTCATTAGCCCTAGTGTTGCAAAACAGTAGATAGTAGCACTCCAAACTAACCAACCAACCAACCTATAGGTCCAGGACGATAATTCATGTAAAGAATTTTCCAGTTTTTATTAGTGTCGCTTAAAGTAAAAATAATAAAATGGCAGACTTTCGAAGTGATATCGTAAAGCTGAATAATCGCAATTATATGAACTGGAAATATAGAGTGCAGCTACTGCTAATGAAAGAAAACCTGTTTAAAAAGGTAATTGAAGGTGAAAGACCGATTGCAGATGGAAATAAAAAAATAATTGCTGAATGGGATGCAGCAGACTGTAAAGCACAAGCTTACATTGAACTTATGGTAGAAGATGATCAACTCATCCATATAAGGGATAAAAGAACGGTGAAAGAAATGTGGAATACTCTCAAAGAATATCATGAGAAAAGTACGCTAACGAATAAAGTTCATTTGATGTGTACGATTTGTTCTTTAAAGCTCGAAGAAGGCGGTAATATTCCAAAACATATTACTCGTATGCAAGAGTTATTTCTAAAACTTCGCGATATTGGTGAAGAATCGTTATCGGATAAATGGAATGCTGTGATGCTACTGGGTAGTTTACCTAGAAGCTACGATCTTTTAGTTATGGCACTGGAAAATACGACCAGAGAAAGAATTAACGTTCGACGTTGTACAACATAAGATCATCGCCGATTATGAACGTAAACATCATGCAGAAGAAACTACCTGTAAATCTGAAAAGTTAATGAAGTTAGTTGCTAGTAAAAATTTCAAAAAAAAAAAAAAAAAAAAACCTTCGTGGAATGTTATTTTTGTAAAAAGCATGGTCATGTGAAAAAATGATTGCAAGAAATATTTAAATTGGAAAGAAAAACAACAAAATAAAATGAATACAGTTGAACAGAAGGAGCATTTGTTTTCATTTGAAATTCAATCCCATAGTTGGATTTTGTGTTCTGGAGCCACTAGACATGTAACCAATGATAGAGAGGTTTTCACATCCTTGAATAAATCATACACTGAGAAATTTGAAATTGCTAAGGGTGAATTAGTTGATGTTATTGGTATCGGTACTGGAAAATTAAAGTTTAAAAATCAAGAAGGATCTGTTACACCAGTTGTATTATCCAATGTGCTGTATGCACCGAAAGTTGTTAGAAATTTAATTTCAGTTCGACAACTAAACTTCAACAATTTTCAGTAAATTTCAATAAAGATTTTTGTGAAATTCTCAAAGATGGAAAACAAATAGGATTTGCCAACTCTGTTGGAAACATATATATTATGTGAACCACATAAAATTCATACAGTTATTGAACATAAAAGCAATTGTATTCATACATGGCATCAAAAAATGGGACATCGTGATCCAGAGGCGAAAAAAAATATATACTGAGGGACTTTTAGAAGATTTGAAGATAGTTAATTGTGGAATTGAAATGTCATGCGACACATGCATGAAAGGAAAGTTGACCAGATTGCCCTTTCCAAAATCCTCTAGTAAAACAGCCAACCCACTTGACTTAAGCCATACACATGTTTATGGACCAATGCAAACTATGACACCAGGTAGTAAACGATACATGGTCACATTCATAGACGATTTTTCACGATATACACAGGTGTATTTGATAACAAGTAAATCTGAAGTTCTTGACATTTTAAAACGCTACATAGCATTTGTGAAAAACATGTTCGACAGAAAAGTCAAGATTATTCGATCTGATCGTGGAGGTGAATATCTAAATACCAATTTACGAAAATATTTAAACTGCAACTCATTCTCCCCAACAAAATAGCATAGCTGAGAGAAAAAACAGGACTCTAGTAGAAATGGCCAGTTGCATGTTGATTGATGCAGGTCTACCAAATCGGTTTTGGGGTGAAGCTGTAGTAACTGCTAATTTCATTTTAAAACAGGATTCTTACTCGATCAAAGAAACTAACTCCTTATGAACTATGGAATAACAAAAAGACTAAGGTAAAGAATTTTCAAATTTTTGGTTTCAAATGCTTTGTTTATTTCCCTACCCAGAAACGACAGAAATTAGATAATACAGGAACAAAAATGATATTTTTTGGGTATGATGAAGAATCAAAAGCTTACCGTTGCTACAATCCATCTTCGTAGAACGTCGTTATTAGTCGAGATGTTCGGTTCTGTGAAATATATCAAGGGGAATCTGAATGCCTAGACATACTTGAAAATGAAGAAGCTGTTAATTCAAAAGTTGAAATATCTCATGAAGAGGAAGTTCAGGAGGAAAGCAATGAACCAATTGAAGCAGTTAAAGATCCTCAGATTCGTGTTTCTCATCGATAAACTAAAGGCATTCCTCCAAAAAGACTAACAGTTTAGCTTCATACTGTAAAAGACGAAATTAAAGAACCCAAATCCTACGATGAAGCAAATTTCAGTAGATTAAAAAAGGAATGGCTTAATGCAATGCAAGAAGAATGGACATCTTTGGAACAGAATGGAACGTGGGAATTGTGTAATCTTCCTGAAAATCGAAAAGCCATTGGAAGCAAATGGATGTTTAAAATTAAGAAGGGCAGAGATGAAAGCATTCAACAGTTCAAGGCACGTCTTGTGACTCAAGGGTTCTCTCAAAAATATGGTGAAGACTATGATCAGACTTTCGCTCCTGTTGTACGTCAAACAACTTTGCGTACTTGTCAATTGCAACTAAAGAAAAATTAACAGTATCACTTTGATGTAAAGACAGCATTTTTAAATAGAAAACTGAATGAGACAATATACATGAAACAGCCTCCAGGTTATACTATAAAGGAAGCATCACAAGCATGCTTATTAAAGAAAAGTATTTATGGACTGAAACAAGCAGCCACAGAGTGGAACGAAGTAGTGCATAAAGTTATTGTCAATTCCAATTTTAAGCAAAGTAAAGTAGATTCATGCCTTTATTCAAGAAAATCTTGTGATAGTTGGTGCTATATTCTGATTTATGTAGATGATATCATAATTGCAAGTAAGTCAAAAGAGGAAATACATGAAATTGAAAATGTTCTATCTAAAGAGTTTGAGATCAAGAATCTTGGCCCCCTTCAGCAGTACCTTGGAATTGAAATTACAAAAGATTCAAATGGAAATTTTCAACTTTGTCTGTAAAACTACATCAAGAAAATTGCACTTGATTATGGACTGTCAGATGCAAAGCCAGTAAGCACACCAATGGATAAGAGTTATGAAATATCAGAATCTACAAATCTGCTGAAAGATAATTTCAAATACAGACAGCTAATTGGACGTTTACTTTATGTATCAGTCAACAAAAGACCAGATATTTCAGCAAGTGTAAACATCCTTGCACAATAGGTTTCCTCTCCAAATCAGGAAGACTTGATAAAATTGAAGCATATTGTAATTTATCTTAAGTCTACTGCCAATATAAAACTCAAGCTTAGCAACATCGGGACTCAGGAAAGTCCTGCATTCTTTGGATATGTGGATGCAAATTGGGCTGAAGATCGTAAGACAAGGAAGTCAAACAGTGGTTACATATTCTTCTTAAATGGAGGTGTCATCATCTGGTGTTGCAAGAAACAAACCTGTGTTACATTATGGTCGACTGAAGCTGAATATGTTGCTCTATCTGAAGGCTGCCAAGAAGCTCACATTTATTGAAAGACATGCATCAATATGTAAATTGTGCCACAACAATTTATGAGGACAATCAGAGTTGTTTAAGTTTGATTCAGAGTGGAAAGCACCCTAACCAAACTAAACATATAGATACTAAATATCACTTTATCAAAGATTGTGTAGATAAACAACTAATTAACTGTGAGTACTGTCCAACGGATCTGATGATAGCTGATTTGTTTACTAAGCCATAGTCATCCAATACACATTGTATGTTAAGAGAAAAATGTAAAGTTGTAGAAACGAAGGAGGAGTGTTAAAACTAATTGGCATCATTAATTTAGATCGTTTGCACAACTTTTTATTTTTCAGATGGCAACTAAGTTTACCATATTACTACTGTTCTTTCTCTTTCATTGTAATGTAGCTGATGTAAATTTGTTCTTGTATCCTTTAACTTTAAAATTAAAGTCCTATAGAAGTTTGGCTTGATACTTGTCTTCAGTGATCTCAGCACCTGCAAGACATTAAAGAGAAGATCACCTAGAACATTACTCCTCTCAACTCTTTAGGCAGGACCTCCTGACAAATTAATAGCAAATTATTTAAACACATTTACCTCGCCACTTTGGAAAAGCGGATTACATATGCCACTGATTCTATGCAAATTCTGGCGGACACTCCTCCTGTTCACCTCATCTGTGAGGGACAATACAAGTTACATAAACTCCAAGTTCTACATGAAGATATTACAATTTTGGATAAGACCATTAGTTTCCAGGACGTCGAATGACCTCTCTCTCTGTTGTTAGTCCACCTTCGGATAGTTCTTCTATTGATTGATCGGAGGAGGATTCTTCCTTGACCCTAATGATTTAACACTGATGGCTCCAAAATCAGTAATCAAGTCAGTTCTACCTTTCTAATGATTATTCATCAAAATAGTACGATCATCAAAGAAGTTGCATTTTGACTTAACAATAACGCCAGCGTATTTCAGGCGGAACTTTTTGCGATGTACTTCAGCATTATGGACTTTGAGGAAAACAATCAAAATGAAGCTGTAATTAAATCGGACTCACTATCAGCTCTTTGCTTCCATTTGCGGTACTTGTAACTCGAAGATCGCTAGAGCCATTAGAACTACTATTTCCAGCTCCACAAAAATCTACCATCTTCAATGGATCAAAGCTCCCTCCCATCGAAGAGCTCGTTTTAACGAAAGAGCTATCGTCATAACATCCAGTGGTTTTGAAACTTTAATTGAAACAAGAAATCTTACGCAGCAATTGTTATGGGATTCCTCTGATAAAAGAAGACCAATCCACGCTCTTTTCACCAGAGTGAATAAAACCAGATTACAGTAATTTCAATATAAATCAAGTTATCATTGAGTATGGAGCCATTCCTCTGCATCAACACAAATCCTTCCACAAGACTGACCTCTGCTGGGGCAACCGGGACGTGAGCGATATTAATCACATCATCTATCACTGCAAAATTTTGAATCCTTACAGATAAATTGCTTTTGTTGCCGTACATACAAACAAACAAATGTATGATTTGAATTTCATCACTGATCTCTTACGAGCACATTTTGTAGTAAAAGGTCCAGCAAAGTCGATGCCGATGGAGTCAAATGGTCGAATTTGTTCTATTCGTGGACTTGGTAAATCTCCCATTAGTTGAGAAGACGATCTCAGATTGAATTAAAAACATTTTAAACATTTTCTCAGCTGACTGCGTACTACAGATCTGCCATCCACAAACCAAAATTTTTGTCTTAACCGAGACAATGTTAGCTGAGGACCAGCATGAAGATTTGAGCAATGATAATATTCAATTACTCTCCTTGTAAATTCGTGGTTTTTTGGCAGGAGCATAGGGTGTTTTTTATCATAGGATAGTGATGAATGTTTGGAAAGACGACCACCAACTCTCAGTACATTGTCTTGATCAAAAAACACATTTAAAGGTAACAATTTGCTATTATGTGGTACAGGTTTACCTTCACTAAGAAGTTTCCGCTCTCTTGAAAATTCTGCCTCTTGAACCAAACGAACCACAGAGATTGTAGCCGAATAAATTTCACTTGATTTTAAAGGCCCTGTAGCATCACGCTACGAGAAATTTATTTCTATTTGTACTTGTTTGTGTATTACGGCTCGCTCTGACGTCAGTCGAACGTATTTTTTGCTATCTGGGGGGTCCCCATGCCTCCATTCTCTCCTCTAGGAAAAGTCAGTGAGAGGGGTGTGGGGTTTTCGAGTGACGTCACGAGGGCCAAGCGTTTTTTGGTGTGGAAAAACGCAGGGAGTGGTTGTCCGGCGGGAGAGGATGAATGAGCGCGCCGAGGATGTAATTCATGTAAATATCTGTATATACGAGAATAAATTCTTTTTCCATCTCCACCTCGCTTGTGTTCGATGAGTTATCCTCATCAGGCCTGTGAAGAACCCTGCTCGGCGATAACGCTACCAAGTTGCCTATTTTAGAGCTGTGACGTTACAGCTTCAATAGATTGGTGCCAGCTCAGGGATCTTTGTGCGGATTGAGATGAACAAGCGAAGGGGAGAAATGGCGAAGGCGTCATTGGTATAGGCCTAAAAGGCGCTGAAACGAACAAGTGGTTAAGAATTGTAACCATCCAGGGTGTGTTGATAAGGAATGCCAGGTTCCAGTGTAACACTGAAGGGCAGTATTGCAGAAATTTTCTGTTTTTCGTCAGCGAAATTGTGGAGCATTCAGATCCTGTTTGATTTCCGAAATTGTGGAGTTCCGGATCGTGTTAGAGTTTTAAGAGCAACCAGTTCCTGTTTAAATCCAGAAGAGCACGTCGGGAAATTGCAGTGCCCAGTTACAGATTTCTAGCAGCCAGTGGAAGCAGTAACTCCGAATTTAGAGTGAAAGAAGTTGATGTTGATCCAGAAGCCCAGTGTTTTATTTAAACACGTGAGGTAAGTGCCTTGATTTTCATTAAGTCAGTTGGTGCTGTTTAGAGTAAAATATAGGTTTTAGTTTTTAAAATTTAAGTTAATTCTGTAGATGTTAAGTTGCACATGGTATTGCAGATGTATAACTTGAACTGAACTATATTTGGGTTGTTTTTTATCAGTGTGTTGATATATGCTTTATTTAATTAATTAGAGTATATTGTGTAATTCTCTGTTTGGTTTATATTTTTGTGTTATTGTTAGTTAAAAAAATGGCATTTCTAGTAAAGGTACGGAAGGCCAACTTAATTAAACTGGCCGAAGAAATGTGTATAAAAGTGCCGGAGAATGCAAAAATTTTAGAGTTAAAAAAACTAATTATAGAATCCCCAGATTACGATGAAAATATGGTGAGGGATATGATTTCGGTAATTGATTCAGAAATGAAACAGAAAGAGGAAGAGAAAAGGCGGGAAGAAGAGAGGGTTCACGAGTTAGAGTTGAAGAAAATAGAAATGAGGGGCAATTCAGATGAGGGGCAGTCTTCTCAAGGAAGTATAGGAAACGCGCATTTTATGTTACATAAATTAATGCCAAAATTTGAGCCCGAAAAATTAGATATAAGTTTATACCTCGTGATTTTTGAACGCCTGGTAAATCGCTCAGGCATAGACAAAAATTTGTGGGTAACAAATTTGATGTCAGTTTTACCTCTTGATGTAATTGAGCTAATAGCCCGTGAGCCGGAAGAGCTGATCGAAAATTATGATCATATCAAAGACCTATTGCTAAAAAAATTTAAGCTTAGCCCCGAGAAATTTTGACAAAAATTTAGCCAGCATAGAAAGAAAATTGAAATTTCCTGGAAAGATTTCTCGTTCGAAGTGGGGAACTATTTAGAAGGGAGGCTAACAGGGCTAAAAATAGATACATTCGAAGTTTTAAAAAAATTGTTAATTGTCGAACAAATTAAAAAATCGGCATCCACTGAAATAAAGGATCATTTCTTGAACGAATGGCCAAATTATACTACGGTCTCTGGAATAACGATCGATTTTGACAACTTTGAGGAGCTTCAAAGAGACCGTAAAGGGCCAAAAGAAAGGGAACAAAAATTGGAACAAGTTAAAGATCGTAGAAGGGAGAATAGTCGCTCCCCGACGACGGCGGGAAGCTCACGGCCATTCTATGTTCCCCCGCATTCTGAAAAGAGAGTTTTGAACAACGTAGGAAACCCCGTTGTTACGAATGTGGGAGCACAAAGCACTTGCGACCGTCTTGCCCTCGTCGGCTAAAGGGGGAAAGGGAGCGAGTAGAACAGATAAACAATGTAAGTGAAAGTAAACATCACGAATTTCTTGTTCCGTACAAGCAAAAGGGTTTGGTCAACGGACATGGAATTGACATCTTGAGAGATACGGGAGCAACACTAGATATAGTGTGCAGAAAGTACGTAGAATCAGAGGATTTTTGTGGGGAAAGTATTTGAGTGAAACAGCCCTTAGATCTAAATCAGATCTGTTTACCCCTCGCTGTAGTAGAGATCGCAGGAGATTTCGGCGTTGTGCGAACAAAAGCGGCCGTTTGTGACGATGATTTCGATGAAGGAAGATATTTGCTTGGGAACCGAACTGCGGCCATTATTAAGGAAAGAACAGGATATGATTTCAGCCGTTGCGAAACCGTAAATGCCGTACAAATTAGAGGGCAGACCAAATGCAACAACGCTGAAACTGTTTCTACGCCTAGGCAGTTGACCTCTACTACTGAAATGGATGATTGTAACATATCTAATTATTGTATATATATATATATATATATATATATATATATATATATATATATATATATATATATATATATATATATATATATATATATATATATATATTATTACCTCCATGTGTTATTGCCTGTATATATATTGTAACTGTAACTATGACTCTTGTATGTTTTAGTAACCTAAACTGAATGATGTTTTGAGCATGTAGATGCTGTAGCGGTGTATACGAATTGGTGGCTAGAGTGCCATGCTATGCTGTAAATAATTGTTGCATATTTAATCAAAATCAATAAAGTATATTCAAGGAACTATGTGTTCATGTTTGAAGAGTACGAATCTAACATGGTGTCAGGAATTGCTGAACTCATTAAGCCTAATATACTCTCAGATGGAAATGGATTGATCTCTTAGTGAGTACTGTGCTCTGTATGAAGTTCTAATTTTACTGTACGAACTTTGTGTTCTCTGATTATAATGGATAATTCCTTTCGACCACCTGGTGTAATAAAGTTCACCTGCAGCAATGTGTCGGAATCATGGACTAAATGGAAACAGAAATTTCAAAACTACCTGATAGCATCTGAAAAGGATAAAAAAGCGGATAATGTTAAAATAGCTATTTTGCTGAACTTGCTTGGAGATGAAGGAGTGGAAATCTTCAATACCTTCAAACCACCAGCTGGAAAAAGTGTTGAAAAATTCGAGGATGTAATGACGATGTTTGAAGACTATTGCATACCCCGAAAGAACGTGGTTTTTGAAAGGTTTAAATTCTCGTGCAGCCAGCATGAAGGTCAGCAAGTTGACCATTACTTGACTGAATTGAAAACCCTTGCCTCAACATGTGAATTTGGTTATCCAGCCTAATAAGAGATCGTCTGGTGCTTGGAATCCATAAAAAGTCTCTATTAGAAAGATTGCTACGAGAAGCAGACCTAACATTGAAGAAGGCAGCAGACTTTTTGAGAGCAGCAGAGACAAGTAAACAACAGTTAGAAACTGTGACATCAGCAGCACCTAAAATTAGTGAAGTGAAAAGGGATAGATCAAAACAATTCAAGTTTA
This sequence comes from Pardosa pseudoannulata, assembly GCA_032207245.1. NCBI lineage: Eukaryota > Metazoa > Arthropoda > Arachnida > Araneae > Lycosidae > Pardosa > Pardosa pseudoannulata. The sequence continues at coordinate 123,296,444 of CM063509.1, read as the reverse complement.
AGCAAAACACTGATATCTTCAAGTGCCAGAGATGCGGTAAAGAACATTCAAAGAATAACTGCCCTGCGTTTGGAAGATTGTGTGCTAAGTGCAAGAAAAAGAACCATTTTGCAGCTATGTGTACAGTTAAGAACTTAAAATAACTACAGAAAAGTTAATGAACTGGAAAATTCAGTGCAAGAATTGTTTATAGACAGTGTAATAACAGTAAATTCAATTGAGAATGTTTGGGTAAAACTAATTAATGTTGAAAGTAATGACATTGAGTTTAAATTAGACACTGGAGCTGAAGCTAATGTCTTGCCAATGTCAATTTATAAAAACATGTGTTTCCCAACTACCCAAAAATTAAGTAAATCTAATATTACATTAATTTCATATGGCAATTTCAAGTTAAAACCAGAAGGTGAGTTGATATTGAAATGTTCTGTAAATAATTTTATTGATATTCCTTTAAAGTTTATTGTTGTAAATGTATCCACAAAGCCAATACTAGGCTTAAAAGCATGTCAAATGCTTAATTTAATACAAAAAAGTAGACCAAATTAATCTAATTTCTAAAGATGATATTATAAATAACTATAGTGAAGTATTTCAAGGGCTGGGAATATTTCCTGGAGATCCATATCACATTGAGCTGAAATCTGAGATTAAGCCTGTGATAGATCCACCTAGACGGGTACCTTTATACCTTTATGAAAGTCTTAAAAATACATTGAGTAATTGGGAATCTAATGGGGTAATTCGTAGAGTAAATAAACCGACAGACTGGGTAAATAGTCTAGTCATAGTAGAAAAACCCAATGGTAAACTGAGAATTTGTTTGGATCCCAGAAACCTAAATAAGGCTATTAAACGAGAACATCGTGTCATTCCAACTTCTGAAGAATTAATAAGCAGATTAGAAGGGAAAAAAGTTTTTTTTGTACTAGACTTAAAAGATGGGTTTTGGCAAGTGCCACTAGATGAACACAGTGCAAATTTATGCACATTTAATACACCTTTTGGCCGGTTTCAATTCTTAAGAATGCCATTTGGGATAGCCTCAGCACCATAAGTCTTTCAAAAACGTAATTTAAATTTATTTGATGATATAGAAAATGTTGAGATTTATTTTGATGATATTATCATCACAGGTTCTAATGAACAGGAACATGATCTAACATTAAGAAAAGTTTTAGAAAGGGCTAAGGAGTGTAACATAAAATTCAATCCTGAGAAGTTTCAGTACAAAGTATTATAGGCCAAATATGTGGGTCAAATCATATCTAAAGATGGGGTTAAAGCTGATCCACAACACGTTAGGGCCATAACTGAAATGAATACACCTCAAAATAAGAAGGATGTTAGAAGATTTCAAGGTATGGTAAATTTTGTGTCCAAATTTATACTGTAACGAATTCTCGTTACATTAACCCTCTAAGCGGTTTGCACGTACAATTCCGCCAGCTGTTATAGACAATTTTTGACCTCCGAAAACGTTCCAAAAATAGATGTATTGTACATTTCTGACAGTGCTTTCCTCCATGAAATTATGAGGTAGGAGGGTCAGGAAGATTGTTTAATAACTGCCCCCTCTTTGACTGACATTTATGGAGGGATGCACCCCTACTCTCTGAGGAACAAAGACTTTGATAGCTTCTCATGGCTTTGTCAATCTCTATTTCGAATTATTTCGTTTGCGGTAACATATATATCTGTAATTACACCACTGAAATATCTTGGATGACTTTAGTAAAAAAATATAAATAATTCTCAAAAAATTTATTCGTACTTTTAGAATACATTATTCCTTATCTGATGACATGACGAGCTTTATGTGTATTAAAAATTAACAATCAATACTGTCTATTTATATATCTATTTATAACCGGAAGTAAAGGGACAATAACGAGGGTGGGGCAAAGGGTGAATTAAAAAATCATAGAACACTTTGGTCACTGACACAATAAAGCTTAACGTAGTTTTTGGAGACTTTTTCCCCGGTGTGTTCCACTAGGAGGGTTAAATTCTGATACAGACTTAACTAAAACCCCAAGAAAAGACGACATGATGTACAAGAACAGCAAACGTGCCTTTTGTGAACTTTCGAAATGGGCTCTACTTTACATAGTGAAAGGCCGTTGTTTAGCGTAGAATTGGATGCTGAATGGAGGATTGTTGACATCGAAGACCATCTCAAATCATTCTGTCTGAGACATTCATTGGGATGCTAGCGAACTGTTTCCAGTGTTCGTTTCAATGGTATCCCGAAGAAAGACTCTCACACTACAGCAAGTCCTCTACATTGCAACAATACTACAAACCACAATACTTTCTTATCTTATTCGCCAAGGGTTGTCCAAGGGCAACGCGAGATTGCTCTCGATTACTGTAAGCTTCAATGGCAACTGCTGGCGAGAGACACGACACGCGTTTTCCCAACACGTCATCAACCATCTGTCCGATCATCTGAGACGGACATTCTGGCGGGCAGACGACTGATAAGAAGAGTGGAGTTCGAGGCTCGAGGAGGATTATTTGACCGATCGAGTAGCTGTGAACTCATCGGCGAGAACGTCGAGGGAGCGACTGAGAGAGTCCTCCCCCCTTTTTTTTTGTCTTAAGAAGCTGATTCCTGCAACTATTATTTATTTCATTGTAGATATTCATCATTTTCATCTGTATTTTAGCATAACTTCAATATTGTGTTTCTTAATATATATCATAGTCTGCACGTAGGCCTCCGCTATCCTTTTTCCGGTCTCACTTAGAGCCCCAGTACGCTACAGACTATTGATATTTATTTGTGGTGGCAGCCTTGTGATATAACAGCAAAGAGTAGGAACTTTTTGTGTAGTTAGTAATCTACGCCTAACGTGCAAGTTTTATGTGTTTGTGAAGTTATATTGTGCTAATGTGCAAGTTTTAAGAGTTCGTGAAGTTTTATGTGCTAATGTGAAAGTTTTAAGTATTCAACTGTAATGATCCGAGAAGCAAGTCTTCACATCAAAACTGTGAGTAAAATTCTGTTTCTCTTAAGTGTATGGTATCCAACAGTTATTTTTTAACAAAAGTGTTTTTCTAATTGTTAAGAATTATTAATTTTGAACCTTGTAAGATTTCTTTCTTAAGTGTTTGAGAATTATTTAATTTATGCAAATTTAGTAACTGGTTTGAACTGAAATACAGAATTTTAAATTAATTTTTAAAGAATAGAATTTTGAATACTGTTTTTAAATTATATTTATTGAAGTGTGGAGTTGTGTGAAGATATAGATTTTGGAATTAGTTGTAGTAAATGTGATGAATTGAATATTTTAATACTTGTGTTTGAAATAATGTTATTTAAACTAAGAGTAAAATCATTTGAGAATTGCAATGTGTTTAAAAATTATTTTTGAAACTTAAATGATTAATATTACTATTATAAATTGAGCTTGAACATTTCCAAGTGTTAATTTAAAATTGAATGCTAAAATTAGAACCTTGTTTGCATGTGCTTCGGTTAGTAATTTTTTAAAATTGTAATTTTACTCTATGAATTGAAAGTGAAATTATTTTAAAATTTCTTGTGACAGATTTATTGTGATAGTGCTTTGGTAAGTGCACTTGTGTTCTGGTAACCATGGCATTTTTTGCGAGAGTTAAAAAAGTAGATTTGCTAGAGTTAGCATCAGAGTTAGTGGGAGAAGTAGATTCCAACTTAAGGGTGATCGATATAAAAAAAACTCATAGAGACCTCAGAAGACTACGACGCTGAATACGTAGAAGGGTGTCTAACAAGAATAATAGAGACTCGAAAAGAACAGGAAAAAAATGAACGCGATAGAGAAGAACGTGATAGAGAAGAACGCGATAAAGAACGACAATTTGAGCTTGAGAGGTTACGCATCGCGAAGGAAGTTGTGCCGGATAGGCAGATTTACGAGTTGCCAAGACCTCCCGGTAATCCGCTAAAAAACATAATGCAGAAATTTGACTCTGAGGAGACAGACATTAGTCTATACCTATGTTTATTTGAGCGACAGGCAGAACACTTAAAAATTCCCGAGAGTGAATGGGCTGGTAGTATTCTAAGCTTACTACCGCTGAATATTGCCACAATAGTTCTGAGAGAAAAAGTAGAGGATACACGGGATTATTTCCATATTAAAAACGTGCTCCTCGAAAGATTTCGTCTTAGCCCAGAGGCGTTCAGACAAAAATTTGTTCACCATAACCGGAGATCAAGAAATCTCTGGAAAGATTACCTATTCGAAATCCGAAATTATTTTGAAGGTTGGATTGAAGGGTTAGGCATAAAAACTTATGAGAGCCTAAAGGATTTGATACTAGTAGATCAATTAAAAAGGAAAATGGGTAATGAAGTAAAAGAGCATCATCTGAGAGATTGGGAAAAAATTGTTTCTCCCGAAAATTTGGCGAACCTCGGAGACCAGTTCGAATTGTTGCGTAAATCTAGTAAGCCCCAAAATCAGCCTCGAAAATTTGAAGGACACATTTTCGATGAACGAAAATCTTATTCGTCTAATAAGCTTGGAGAAAACAGAGCAGAAAAATCTTTGCCCGAATCGCTAGTCAAAACAAAAAAGGAAAAGTCTGAAATTTCCCATTCAAATGAATTTAAACTCCGCTATTGGAACGTCGTGAATTTGATAAGAAACGGGTAAATGATCTCATTTGTTTTCAATGTAATGAGCCAGGTCATATTAGACCAAATTGTCCCTTACTTGCAAAAAAGGAAGAATTAAACTCGTTAAACTTAGTAACCGCAAACACTGACCAGCTGGCTCCTTTCGTAACCTTAGGAACTGTGAACGGGCAAGAGTGTGAATTCTTACGTGACTCAGGAGCCACAATTGATCTAGTGTGCAGAAGATTTATTGCATCACAGGATTATGTTGGGGAAACAGTATGGGTTACCCAACCTCTGGATACGCACGCCATAAAACTTCCGTTAGCGAGGGTATCTCTGAAGACAAAGTATGGCGATATAATTACAAAGGCTTGTGTGATTAGTGACGCGGCTAATCAGCAACGCTATATTTTAGGTAATCAAACCGCAAATCTTTTAAAAGAGCGCGAGAAAAATAACACCATGGCTGAAATCAATGTAGTGATCCGCTCGCAAGAAAACAATGCTTGAGAAATGCAAACTCAGAAAAGGTAAACAACCCACCTGTTAGCAAGCGCGAAAATATTGATAAACCAGGACGGAATAAAGGGAACGAACCAGGAGACTGCTCGTTCCAGGTAGTAACAAACAATACTATTGTTCACGACAATGGGAAAGAAGTGGATTTAGAATTTCCTCCGGCGGATTCACAAAGTGCAGAATTTAACCCCCCGGAAATAATCGCTGAAACTTTCAAAAGGGTTAGCAAGGAATGCATTGAGACCCAACAGTTGATAAATCACGTAGAGAATGTTTCAAAGGAAGAAGAAAATAAAAATGACGTAATGATGTCCACTGGATTCAAGAAGTCTCGAATCAAGATTACGCGCAGCTCTGTAGGTTGTTCTAAAAGGAGATCCATGGAAAAAAGGTTTTACAGCACTTTGAAACGTCTTTTAAATGTTCCTTGTCTAGAGAATAGACAAAGTTTTGAACGGTCTTTGCCCGCCAGTTTACTCGCTCTGTGTAATGTTACACTTAAAGGTACAGGATTTTCGCAGGGAAAATTTCTGAATAAGGCAGTAGGCAAAGTCAAAGGAAACTCGGTAACAGAACTCATCCTGAAAATAACTAACCAACTAAAGAGAGCCTGGATATTAGCGGCGAAAAAAGTAGAATTGAAAATTAAAAGAAAGAAAACGTCCAACCGTAATGCGGTAAGGTGAAAATTCACAATAGGGGATGCAGTGGTGATTTTCAATTTGGCTAAGACAAATAAAGTGGCACCCAAGTGGGTGGAGTCAGGAACGATCGAGAATCGGATCTCTGAGAAGAATTATCGCCTGTGTACCCCCCGACCCAAGAGGGAAGGTTAAGCTGTACCCTATTAGCTTGTTCAAACTATGTGACCGAGGACCAGACTCAATAAAATGGGTATGTAAAGAGAAATTAGGAAGAGGACAAATAGAGAAATTTGGAAATGTACGTGAAAGTGAGATAGACAAGCCATTTAATATTACTCGAAACAGTGAATTACGTAAACTAATGTGGAAGCACTCCAAAATTTTCTCAAATTGTCCAGGCCGATCTCATAAGATAATCCATTACATGGAGTTCCTTCCCTACAAATTAAGTCGACCTCAACTATATAAAGCCTTGTATAGACAAAAGAAACTTTTAAAGGGAAGAAAATATTGCACCACACGTAAGAAGCGTGCAACGAGAAACTTTACGGTGGAAAAAACTTACTATTACTTAGGCGGGAGTGGACTTCCGATTTTGACAGACTACTAACCGCTGATACGGCTCCAGAGAATTGTAAGCTCGAAAGGTCGGCATTTAAATAGGCAGATCGTATGTCAACAGTTTGGTTTCCAGCTGATACACAAGCCTGGGAAGCAGAACACAAATGCTGATGCCTTGAGCAAGAATATTATTTAGTGTCTTTGAATTATCTTTTATGTTAATTTAATATATTTTTGCAATGTATCACATGTTAAATTAGTAAATTTAAGTATCGTACTGTGCATATTCTTATCGTAAATTTTGTAATTAATAATAGTGTTAGAATAGTGTTAATGAATTTTGTATGTTAGAATCTTGTAAAAAAACTAAGTTACATAACTGTTGGACTATCCACTCGAGAGCAGAGTTTAAAGGCTCCAGGTAATTAATGGACCACCCCCTAACCCATATGAAATTCCTTAACGGTGGGGGGGGGGGAGTGTAACGAATTCTCGTTACATTAAATTCTGATACAGACTTAACTAAAACCTCGAGAAAAGACGATATGATGTATAAGAACAGCAAACATGCCTTTTGTGAACTTTCGAACTGGGCTCTACTTTACATAGTGAAAGGCCGTTGTTTAGCGTAGAATTGGATGCTGAATGGAGGATTGTTGACATCGAAGACCATCTCAAATCATTCTGTCTGAGACATTCATTGGGATGCTAGCGAACTGTTTCCAGTGTTCGTTTCAATGGCATCCCGAAGAAAGACTCTCACACTACAGTAAGTCCTCTACATTGCAACAATACTACAAACCCCAATACTTTCTTATCTTGTTCGCCAAGGGTTGTCCAAGGGCAACGCGAGATTGCTCTCGATTACTGTAAGCTTCAGTGGCACCTGCTGGCGAGAGAGACGACACGCGTTTTCCCCAACACGTCATCAACCATCTGTCCGATCAGCTGAGACGGACATTCTGGCGGGCAGACGACTGATAAGAAGAGCGAAGTTCGAGGCTCGAGGAGGATTATTTGACCGATCGAGTAGCTGTGAACTCATCGGCGAGAACGTCGAGGGAGCGACTGAGAGAGTCCTCCCCCTTTTTTTCTCTTAGGAAGCTGATTCCTGCAATTATCATTTATTTCATTGTAGATATTCATCATTTTCATCTGTATTTTAGCATAACTTCAATATTGTGTTTCTTAATAAATATCATAGTCTGCACGTAGGCCTCCGCTATCCTTTTTCCGGGCTCACTTAGAGCCCCAGAACGCTACAATACCCAATGTTTCTACACTAACATCTCTTTTAAGGAGTCTTTTAAAAGAAAACTAAGTGAACATGAAAATGCATTTAAGCATATAAAAGAACTTTTAAGGTCCTCAACTGTTTTGAAAGTGTTTAATAGTGCAAAGCCTATAGTAATTCAGTGTGACAGCTCCAAAAATGGTTTAGATGCTTGCCTAATTCAGGAGGGTCACCCTGTTTCATATGCGTCACGAAGTCTAACTGAAACAGAAAAAAATTATGCTCAAACAGAGAAGGAAATGCTCTCGATTGTCTTTGCAGTTCAAAAATATCATAATTTTGTGTATGGTAAAAAATTTGTTGTCCAAAATGATCATAAACCTCTCACTGCAATTGTTAAAAAACCATTATGTAACATATCATCAAGATTGCAGAGAATGTTATTAAAATTGTTAAAATATCAATTTGAAATACAATATGTAAAAGGTACTGAAATGATTGTTGCAGACAATTTGTCTAGGGCATTTATTAAGGATAAGGTAAGTGATGATCCTGAAATGTTGAATGTTGTTCATGTTGTAAAACAGCTTCCTATGAGCGAACGAAGAATAACTTAATTTAAGAATGCAATTCAGTTGGATTTTGAATTAAAAATAGTATATGAATTTTGTGAAAAGGGTTGTCCTGAACACATTAAAAGTGTCCCTGATAATGTAAAACAGTATTTCAAACTTAAAGATAGTTTGTATACTGAATTTGGTTTGTTATTTAAAGACTGTAAAATTGTTGTACCCTATTCTCTGAGAAGTGACATGTTATCATTATTACATGAGGGTCATTTTAGTATGGAAAAGAGTAAAAACAGAGCTCGCGAGATAATGTTTTGGCCTCATATGTCTACTGATATAGAGAATATGGTTCAAAAATGTGAAATTTGTCAAAAGTTTCGAAGGTGTAATATTAAAGAACCTCTTATATCTCATGAAATTCCACAAAGACCCTTTGAAAAAAATAGGAATTGACATTATGGAATATAGAAATTATAACTATTTGGTTATTATGTGTTATTTCTCAAAATGGATTGAAGTTGAAAAGTTAAATAGTAAAAGTATATCAGACATAAATACAAAATTAAAAGTCTGTTTTTCTCATTTTGGAGTTCCAACTGAAGTAGTTAGTGACAATGCACCATTCAATAGTTTTCAGTTTAAGTCTTTTGCCAAAGAATGGGATTTTAAGTGCACATTTGTAAGTTTGCGATATCCTAAAAGTAATGGTATGGGTAGAAAGGGGAGTAGGAATAGTCAAGGTAATTTTAAAGAAAGCAGCTGAAAGCAACAAAGATTGGATTGGGGGATTAATGGAATATAGAAATACTCCAATCTCAGGTATAAGCTTATCTCCAGCTCAACTTTTGTTTGGCCGTAGGCTAAAAACTAAACTTCCCATACATAACAAATTGTTAAACGCAAAATATTCTAAAAATCTAAAAGAAAGATTTGTTATCAGACAGAAAAAACAAAAAAATATTATGACAGAAATAGTACTGTGCTAAAAGAATTTGGTCCTGGTGATAATGTAACCTTGTATAACTTTAATAGTAGAACTTGGGAACCAGTCAAAATTATTTCCAGATGTAGAAATCCCAGGTCTTATGTTGTTCAAAATAGTAAGGGCAAAAATTTTATTAGGAATCGTGTTCACTTAAGACCATCAGAAATTCCACTGCAAATTCAACTACACTCTGAATTTAAAATGCCAGATACTAGCAATACAAACTCCAATGATTCAGATACGCCAGAAGTATCCCAGTTGCCGCAAGTCTCTAATAATCAAACAAAATCAGGAAGATTAATTAAAAAACCAAACTACCTAAATGATTATGTATGTAACTAAAAAAACTTCAAAGGGGGTGTAACATATCTAATTATTGTATATATATATATATATATATATATATATATATATATATATATATATATATATATATATATATATATATATATATATATATATATAATATATATATATATATTATTATTATTATTATTATTACCTCCATGTGTTATTGCCTGTATATATATTGTAACTGTAACTATGACTCTTGTATGTTTTAGTAACCTTAACTGAATGATGTTTTGAGCATGTAGATGCTGTAGCGGTGTATACGAATTGATGGCTAGAGTGCCATGCTATGCTGTAAATAATTGTTGCTTATTTAATCAAGATCAATAAAGTATATTCAAGGAACTATGTGTTCATGTTTGAAGAGTACGAATCTAACAATGATTCTGTGGGAACTTGTAAGGATGAGACTGAGGAGAAGATAGTGAATATCCCGAAGATAGAAGGGGAGGTATCTGATCTGTCTTTGCTTGGAATCTCTAAGGAAGAGTTTAGAAAGAAGCAGGGGGAATGTCCGGAATTAAAAAAATTATTTAATTCTGTGAATTTCGAAGAGGGTGTAAGGGAAAAGAATAGTTATTATTTGGAAGACAGGTTATTACTGAAAGATCTTGTCGACTGGGAGGAAGGAGGATCGGAGATAGATGAATCAATTGATTTTCAACATCTGGATATGAATCCGACTGTATATGATTTTGACGAATTAAGTAAGGGGAGTAATCTTCGGGAATCCCTAAATGCGACGCAGGTTCAACAACTGCGGGAACTGCTCAGCCGTTATGCCAAAACATTTTCTAACATCCCGGGGCTGTCTGATATGGTGGAGCCTGATATTAAGTTAACTTCAAACAAAATCATGAAGTCAAAACACTACTGCCCTTCTCCCAGGCAAAACAGAATTTTAAAGGCGGAAATACAGCGAATGCTATATCTTAAAATAATAACGCCAGTTTGAATCCCAGATTAATGAGGTGGAAGCTTGCTCTTCAGCCTTATAATTTTAAAATTGTATATACGGCAGGCAAAACTAATCAAAAGGCTGATAGCCTTAGCAGAGTCTTTAAGAAAAAATGTTTAGTTATCTTAAAGTGTGAAACCTATGTTTTTCTCTTATTTGTATCCATTCTAGAAGTAGCTCAAATAAGAATGGCATGATCTGTATTTCTAATTATGATGTGTAAGTCATAGTTTTATACGAAGTTTTTGTAAAATATTGGAAATTGTATACGGTTTAGCTAATGAGATTTACTTTTTTTTAAAGTGTTGTTACATGTATGTTGAACATATATCAATTTTTATTATGTTTTTAATATTTTAGTACTTTAAAATGTTTCTATTGTGTTTAAATTTGCTTTCAAAACAGTTTAAGATTTATTTTCCTTTTCTTAAGGGTTCAAGTTTAATTTTATATATGTCCTGTGTGTTATTTCTTAGTGCAGTCAAATGTCTCTAAATGTGAATCAGTCAAATTTTTGTGTTTATTTGATTCAGTTCATGATTATACACTGCAAGTACACAGTTGCTAAGCGCTGACTTAATGAACTTGGCACCTACTTCGTGTAAACTAATTCTGAATAGGCTTGACTGTTGTACTTTAGGACAATCGTAATATTATCGTTTTTTGTTTTTACCCCCAAAAAACGTCTGGGGCAGGTGAAGGCTGTAGTATCACGCTACGAGAAATTTATTTCTATTTGTACTTGTTTGTGTATTACGGCTCGCTCTGACATCAGTCGAACGTATTTTTGCTATCTGGGGGGGGGGGGGTCCCCATACCTCCATTCTCTCCTCCCTAACCTCTCCTCTAGGAAAAGTCAGTGAGAGGGCTGTGGGGTTTTCGAGTTACGCCACGAGGGCCAAGCGTTTTTTGGTGTGGAAAAAGACGCAGGGAGTGGTTGTCCGGCGGGAGAGGATGAATGAGAGCGCCGAGGATGTAATTCATGTAAATATCTGTATATACGAAAATAAATTCTTTTTCCATCTCCACCTCGCTTGTGTTCGATGAGTCATCCTCATCAGGCCTGTGAAGAACCCTGCTCGGCGATAACGCTACCAAGTTGCCTATTTTAGAGCTGTGACGTTATAGCCCTTACACTAGAGTAGTCTTTGTCCTATTATTATTAAGAAATCGTTTAATCCAGAACACACACGAATTACTTTGGTAAAGGAAGATATTTTTGTTATAATTTCTGGTACAAGTGCAACCATGGCAACGGGTCAGCAGACGACAATAAATGAGAAAAGCCGGTTGCCAAGAAGGGAGAAATTCTCTGAGATGAAACTCAGGAGTCACGACAAGACACCAGGCGATCCCCCTCTTCACCCATGCTGATGTTTGCATTGATTTGTGTTCCTAATATTTAAATCAAGAATCTTATGGATATCTGTAACCGCAACTAGTAATTAAATCTAGCTTTTAAAAATTAAAATAAAACTTTCCTATCTCCGATACTCCATACGCGACGTTGGTCTCTCAACATAAACCGGAGATCATCGCGTGGAGGCGACGCCGGACTGATAAGAGTGAAATCGCTGAGTCGTGTATAAGAGACGGGTTAATATTTCTCGTGCTTTGTAAACAGTGTATCTTCAAGCATAACAAAAGACAAAAATATACATACGCATGTTACATATTAATATTGTTTGAGAAAAAAAATTCCCCTCCTTCCAAAAAAACCCTTGATCTTATACTCCCCCACTCCCCAAAACATCGTTTTTTTAAAAATGAAACTCGCCAGAAATGGGATTTTAATACAAAAACCCGAGTTTTTTCTACAACCTTGATCCGATTCTCGGAAACGAATGTGGAGGGGAGGGGGGGGGTCCTAGCTGACCGAATATGCGGGTGAGAAAGAAGCCTACCCTGGTCTTGCCTCATTAACACACGAGAAAAAAACAGATGACTGATCGAATTGTACTGCTGCGTTAGAAATATTCGACCCTTCCGGTGCAGTGTACTCTGCCCTAATGAGTGTTTTTCTAAGCTCGTATATTCAATGGTTTCGCTTCTCACAACTAAATATACACACGATCACCGACTGGGCCAAGGACGTTCCGATATCATCCTCTTCCTTCCCACTCCTTTGTCACATCACAAGCCGATGCGTACTTGTTTTCTTCTCAACCATCGTCAAATCACGGGTAACGTGATAATGCACATCGGAGCACTAACACCTCCTGGTCACCTCGAGCAATTATCTCGCCACACAGTTAAGGCACCGTAATATGTCACATGTCTCAGTGTACAAATAATTGAATGGAAGTCCTGAGCTATGGACAAAAGGGGAGAAGTATGCAGCCGCTTCCGTTCAGAAAGGAAATTCACTTGCAGAGGCATTTTTTTTTTAATTGGTAGCTTAGCAGATCCATGACTTTTACTCATTTTACTTAGAAAATCATGACTTTCCATGACAAAATTAATCCATTGTCTAAATCCATCCTTTTCCCTGACTTTCCAGGTGCGCGGAAACCCTGTATTTTTGTAAATTAATTTTAGTGAAAGATTAATATTTATATTTCTTTTACTTGAATCTTCAAATCACATTTTATTTTATTGTTACAATGTAATTAGTATATTGAAAAGTGTATAACTGTAATTAGTGTATTAAAAAGTTTGGATTTTATACTACTGATAGCAATCAATCATAAGTAGTCCTACTAAATTAATAGTAAATGACACCTTTTCATAAATGTGCCCAAGGTCAGTCAACAAATGCATCTTAGGAACAACACAATACATTCCAAAATACCTAGATCCTTAACACTTATGTGCACATTATGTGTTGCACACACACACACACACACACACATATATATATATATATATATATATATATATATATATATATATATATATATGCATATATATATGTATGGTGTGTGCACACGGATTTAATTTTCTAATGAAAGTTTAATAGATGTTAGCTCTACTTTAGTCTTCAAAGTACATTTTTCTGTGTTTTTACATTATCATGTATTAAAACCTTTGAGTTCTTTCACTACTGGTAGTTACAAATCAGCAGTAATAAATAAGTAATAATAAATGCATTTTCACAAATGAGCCAGTGCTCAGCCATCAGAGGTATCATTTGAAACAACACTGCACGTGCCAAATGCCTAAATCAGATTTTATAATCATATGTGTATGTGTGTGTGTGTATATATATATATATATATATATATATATATATATATACACACACATATATACATATTCGTATGTACATGAATTAATTTTTGATTTCTATTGATTTTAATCTTCAAAGCACATTTTACCCTGTTTTAAAATCATATAATAAAAGTTTGAATCCTTTTGGCACTTGTTTTATTTATTTATTTTTTTTTTGTTAAGTTTATGTACATAAATATATATATTCTTTAACTTTTGTGTAAAAGAAAATTATTCAATTTCTGTATTATATCTGTTTATATGGTAACAGGAATATGTCTTACAATATGATCAGATTTTTGCATAAAAACAAAAATAAATGAAGCATTAAGGTTTCCAGATGTAATTTTTGCATACTTTTGTATAGTTTCTACACTATCATCAGATAATTTCCCAAAATCTCATATGAATTGAAAAGGATCACCAGACTGAACGTGCAATAGATAATATACTTGATTTCTTTATAGTGATTTTGAACAATTAAATTATTTATACTTAATAACTGGTTTTTGCAACAATTAATAAATTTACATTATGTAGGTTTTATAGCTTTGTTAAGTAAATAATATTATAGACTTTAAATATGCATTGTGTCAGAAACTGTTGATTCTGATTTTAGCAACTAATACAAAATTATTAGGAAATATACATGATGTATTTATTTGAAAAAACAGTGTAACAAATCTCCAAAATAAGAAATAAATAGCTCCACGATAATTTAATAGGTAAACTCCAAAAATGTACAATTATAAATATATGAAATGTATCAATTAGATTTGTAACATGTGAAGACCTTGCTTAGTACATATGAAATTAGTCATGTCTGTGAAAAAAATTGTAAACTTTGTATGATTTTTCAAACTAAACTTGATACTATACTATCAATATTTTGTCTTAAAATATTTAAAATTTAAGTAAAATGCATATTTAACATTCTATTTGATAAATAATTTATTTACTCAGATTATTCATCCATTTATTTAGTATAAATAATTGCATAAGTAATGTGGATCTTTTAAATATTTCTAAGGATTGAAACAATTAAGAATTCAAATTCTAAATGCAAAGTATTCAAATTGCAAGTAATAGTGATATGAAATTACTCTATTAATTAACCCAATACCCAGCCGCCTTCTGTAATTCAGTCAGTCCACTTGTTTTTTATCCTTCCAAATACAGTAAGTTTACATGATTTGCAAGATTATCCCATTCTTTTGCTGCAGATGGGCAATTTTTATTCAACTCACCAGATAATAGAAGCAAAGTTTTTCCATTCAGCATTTGGTAGATATTAATTGATGCTAAAATAGCAGCTGTTCAGCAATGGATTCAACGCTATATTTTTCATTCACATGGATCTGTTTATTTTCATCTACTGTATGATAGGTTAATGCATTCAATTATCGATATTACAAATCCCACCCTCACAACTTTAGTTTGGAACCAGTTGTGTGTGAATTCAGCAAGCATTCTGTAGCATCCATTGAGTTGCAAGATTTTTATTGTGAATACTTTTTGTGACGCCATTCGCTCAAGAACCAAATAGATAGCGCTACAATATCCTTCATATGCCATCCACGGTATGGTAGCACTTTTAAGTTTCCACTTACGGGATCTCTAGTGTTATTTTGGTATCCCTGATTTATAGAGTCTATCCGCATGGATATGCCTTTTTATTTGCAAGATTTTTATCTGAATACTTTTTGTGACGCCTTGCTGAACCACGTCCATGTCATAAGCATTTTTATACAGGATAAGAATTCTCACGACTGTAGTCCTCTGGTGTCTGGTTTCCTAGAATTCTTTTTAAACATTTTCCTCCACATTGTGCATATTGTAAACATTTTCAGTCACGCACATTTAAATCATGTCTTTGTTTTAAATCTTAGCACTTAAAATTCCTTGGAAATTTGTCGCCTGATCTTAAATTTGAGGAAACACTGATTTCAGGCTTATTCCCCTTCCTTTGCTACACTGGTTTTTATTTTGAGATCTGATATATTTTTCCATTTTTATTTTTAATTTACAATTTTTAATTTTTAATGTTTATAATCAATTTAATATCATTTTTAAATTTCTTTAAAAAATTAAGTATTGTTTGATTCTTTATTTTCTGTTTTCAATTTTATATCAGCTTTTTAATAAAACTCTGCTGATGTATTCTGTTAATTTTTTC
>CM063509.1:123234267-123280519 GCA_032207245.1 Pardosa pseudoannulata | reverse complement strand
TAATTTTTTCTCTTGCTCAATTTTACCACTTATTTACTTATGTTTTCTGTTTTTAGTCGTGTTTTGGAATCTTGGCCTTTCCCCTTACTCTCAAAATCCTATTTTCAAATATCTGTGTTACAAAATTTTATATATATATATATATATTTTTTTTATGTCTTGTTTGGTGCAGTTTGTCTCATGAGGATTTAGCGGCACTAAATTCCAATCAACCAACAAAGTTCCTTTAACTGACTCATTGTTGTCCAAAATAATAATGTAAAACAATTGAACTGCAACTCAGAATGTTAAAAAATGTCAAATCTTTAAAAATGGGAAATTTTAACATTCTACAATCAAAGTATTTTTTGGAGACAAAAGAAGAAAAAAAGGGAAAAAATCTGAACTTGAGGACAGTTTCTAAATCTCATGGGGTCAATAAATGTACGGTCCCTTTAATTTGAAGAGGCAGTTTTAGACATGCATCAATATGTGAAATGGAAAGAAGCTATGATGTTTAAGTTAATGCTAATATAATTTTGTTACAATTAGAGGTTGGTAAAAAATCTCAATAAAAAAAAAATAATAATAATATCTGATATTTTATTATAGCTAAATCAAGTTTCGGAATTTAATTTTTTTAAAAACTAATTAAACAGTACAGATATGTAGTTATTAAAATTAGGATTAAATTTATTAAGTTTAATGGTTAAATTATCAATCAGATTTTTTTTTAAACTTAAATCAGGTTTGGAGGTTTAAAAAATTTGTTTTTAAAAATTAAACATTACAAATGAAGTTATTTAAATTAGGATTAAATTTATAAATATTAATGATTCAATTTTCATTATCCAATTTATTTATGTAATACATGCAATTTTATTTTTACATATGACAATGTATTAAAAGTATGAAATATGACTTTTTTTTTTATCCCTCTTCAAGTAACTCTTACAAACTGATCACATTTTTATTTATTGCTTACAGACATGAACTATTTCAAAGACATAGTTAGAATTTTTTTGTGGAAGCTCGTAAGTCTTCATCTAAAGTATAATGACTTTTCAATCACATAAAAAAATTCACTCACAAGCATAAATCTTTCATAGTTTTCCATGCATACATAAATGTTCTAAAACGATTCAGCAATGCTGTACATCATTTCATTATATCTTGAAAAATATATTTGCAACCACATTAAGGCTTTCAAATTACATTCTAAATTTTGAAATGCTTAAATGTGTTCAGTAAATACTACAGCCTATTTCATAGACACTACAGTATTTACCAGATGAATGTAAACTATTTTTATAAATAACAAGGAAACTACAAAAATTGTATTGAAAAATCAATTATGACATAATTTTTATTTCCCTTTTACAAAATGACATACCTTGTATGACAACAAAACTCAAAAAATTTAAGGCATAATCACAGTTATTTATAAACTCCATTTTATAGTAGAAAATTAAATCTTTTAAGGCTGACTTGTCAAACCTTCACCTGCATTTTTTGCAATGCTAAATGTGTCAACTTCTTGTACCAATTGCATTGCGAAGAAATATTTTTACTCTTTTCATAGTTCAAAGCGATTTTTTAATATTTGCAGTTGAAACTAGTTATAATTGCAAGTTTTAATAAGTTTAAAAAATTTGTAAGACATATCTATCGAGAGAGAAAATATTTTGGGAAGGGATAAGACCCGCTGAACTCCCCCCCTATAAATACGTCTTTGAACTATTAATTTATGAAATCAGCCTACAAAGCCCTTATTTTTAAACAAACACAATAACAGATTGATATAAATATACAGATTTAATGTCAGATTAAGAGAAAATCCTGAACAAAATGTGATTTGACAAATTTCATTACCAAAGGAAGATTATTTAAACATTTTTTTCCAGAGTTACTGTGCCTTTTTATGCTGCTGGTGAGGCCCTCGATCAATTTGTTAAAAAAATCCACAAAGTATGAAAAAAGTATTATAACTAAGTCAAGGATATATTAATCCAATGATTTAAAACCTGATTTATAACAATGTAGTATATAAATATTTAACTTCTATTCTTTTATGTAAATACTTTACTTTTAAAAATTTAATTTCCAAGAATTATACTGTCATTTCTTAAAATTTTTAAAGTTTGTCCAAAGTTTCATTCGTTTGTAAGAAAATCCATGCATATGGTACCATAGTGTATCAATATTTGTTACATTGTTGCTTCAGAAAAACAATAAAACTTGTTTGAAAATTAATCTTACATTCCTTAATAGAACACATTGTCTCACTATATAATAAAAAGTAACTAGAGCTCAATGGCGATATAAACCCTTGGTTTTTAGCATTCATATCTCCTCAATAAGTAAAAAGCAGCCATTGATGTATAAAAATATACAATATATTTTAATCCTCCTTTGGGCACTCATTTATATTGTGACTTATAGGTGACTACAAGAAAACAGTAAAGTGAAATTACTTGGTCACCATTCTAGATACAGCATTGCATGCATTACGGCTTCTTTCCAGTATAAATTCGATGATTAGCCTTTGGATCGAACCAGTCTGGCATTGGTACTGAATTTGGGATTCCTATATTCATAAAAATTTTTAAAGCTTCATCATCACTGAAGAAATTATTATAGTTTTTACAAATGGTCGTAAATTGTGTGTTTGAAAGTGACAGAAAATCCAAATAAGGAAGGAAATAAAATAGAGCCTCCCGGATACTGCTGTAACAGTAATTCCCCACATACCTGTTTTTGGCCCACACAAATATCCAAAGAATCAGTCCAAATTCAGAATCCAATGACAATCTTGGTGATTTCAAAATCATCTCCACCATCGTAGGAGTGATATTGCTCACATCATAAGACTCAAGGATATGTTCTGTTTCAGTTTCTATGAGTAAAAGACACCTCTTTATCACAATCTCATTTTCCATACACTTGGCTGTCTCCAACATATCAAAAACATTTGAAACTTTAACATCTGTCTTGAGAAGAAATTTTTGGCACAAAGCAGCAAGACTAGAAACTTCGAATTTTCTAGCTACCTTGTAAAGATCACAGACATTCTTAGGAAAATCCAAAATAGGTTCACAACCATACATAAATCTGGAAAAAGAATACAAAATAGAAAAATTTAAATAAACGTCTATGAAAGAATGCATTAAAATCTTCATATGATAATAGAAGTTTTGATGAAAATTCAGATAATACAATGGAATGTATTCACATTTCTTTTCTCTCAAATGGGTCAAAATGACACCTGCCATATTTCTAGGTATAATCATTTGTTAGGGCTAAAATAAAAATATGATTTTCTTGAAATCTTTAGTATTTCTATTTCGTAAATCACAATAATTTAGAAAAAGTCGAGAAAATATTAAGATATTTGGAAAAAAAAAAAAAAAAAAAAAGAGCTGTCAGAGCTTAAAGTTTGCTAGGTGTCAAAATGACCCCTTCTTTAATTCTAGCATTAATCTTGACTTTTTATCCACAGACAACTTTTCTGCAAAGACTAATTTTGTATTGGGCTGCTTGAAGGGAAATGGCTTATATGACCCCCTTCCCAACATGTTTATTTATTTTCTTTATTTTTTTTTAGGGACCAATATTAAATGAACCCATTTTTCCTGATACCCCTGAATGCCATTTTTTCCATATCTAGTGCTGTTGGTTAATAATTCTTCAATATCCAAGAATATTATTTTTTGACAATTAGCAATGTTTATCAATATTTCTCAATATCTCTTAATAGCATTTTTTGAAATTTAGCAATGTCCACTATGCAGTTTTTTTATCATGCAAACTCATTTATTCACTTCTTCTTAAAGTAAAGCCTTTTTCTTTTAGTTTAGATACTTAATGTTTTAAATTTGTATTATCCTAGCATTTTCCCTCAGAACAAAAATTAACCGCAATCCAGTTTTACTTTCCCTGTCTGTCAGCTTTCTGAAGAATTACAACAATTACAATTAGTCATAGTACTCATTCTCTTGCCTTGCAGAGTGGAGAAGGAATAGAATTAATTCACATTCAGCTGTTGTGCATCAAAAAATTATCTTCTAAGCAAAACAAACAACTCTTTTAAACAATTTCAAATTTTTATTTTACATCATGTTGGTTAATATCAGCACATGACTGAAACTGGATGTTCAACATTCAAAATATTTCTTTAACATTTCTCAACATTGACAGATATATTTTTGCTACCTGGGTAGTCATAATATACAGTTGCTATATAGTTAAACTACTGATATATGCATAGCAAGATTAACAAATTTTGTTTACTTCTATATAAATATTTGACATGAAAAGTTCAACCGATTCTAATTCTCTGATGAAATGCTTCTTCCTTAAGTCTGATTTTATTGCTCCTTAATCCAATTATAAAACAGGAGCCTAAATAGTAACAATTTTATTTTTCTTAATGAGACATAACATTGTCTCTTATACTCAGTTTCTTTTTTTAAATCGCAATCCACTTGGTTTTTCATCAAAAACTTAGGTTTGGGAAAGAATCCGCCCTATCCCTTGCTGTAGTAGAAGAGTGATATTATCTATCATTAATTGCTCTGCTCTTGTCAGAGAAACATGTCTTTTCTTAGTCTAAAATAAAGTGAAAGTTTCACCATGGACTACGCTGCTTTCTTGTAATGGAGTTATGACTGCATAATACTTAGGTTCATTCACTGCCCAGTAAGCTTGGGGAATTAAAAATAATAGGGACCAAATTTAATTGTAACTGGTGGATATAAATTCCCCACATTACAAACATATTTAAGAATTATAACTATAACTACTTCAGTAAGATACTGTATTTTCTGACACAGAGGAATGTGTGATGTAGTTAAACAGTTTACTGTGAGCATAAGAATTTATTACATTGCAGTTTCACCAAAACATTAATATTGAAATATTACAGCAATCCCACGATGAATAGCGCTAGCACTAAAGATCACAGGTGACACACAAAACTTTCTTGTTTGTCACTAGTTCTGCACAAGTGCGTAGCTATAATGGGGATTACTTATATGTTTCCTAGCCAATGATATACTGATATTTATGCAAGAGGAATAAATAGGAATATTTTTACTTTGTGCCAAATGAAGTTGAACATTTGAATACTTCATTTGACCAACAAGAATTTTTGCAAAATAAATGTCCCCATTTAATTTTTTTGTTTCATTGTAACCCAACCAAAAGACCAAATGCCAACTTATGGCTAATGGACCCAATAGGCTTCTTACTTTAGGTTAAATGGGATATTTACACAAAAAGAATATTAGGGGCACAAAATGTTTAGTCAATCTGATATTCTGAAAGAATCCTAAATGGTAAAATTTAATTTAGATTTAGTTTAGTTTCTTTATCAGTAAAAGTGTAGCCAGAAATTTATTGTAATAAATTAAAGTTCAATAAACTGAATATTAAGTTTTGTTTAGATAAATTAACTACTGATGTATTTATATATATATATATATATATATATATATATATATATATATATATATATATATATATATATATATACACACACAAATATAAGCAAAGCCTGATCCCACTTAGATGAAACCCTAAGCAGGGGGGATACCTTTAAGGCTATCCTACTATCAAAAGCATTTTAATCACTAGTTGGCATTTAAGTAATGTTTAATCATAAAATTTGGAAAAAAAAAAAATACACAATAACAGAAATTGATGTATTAAATTTTACATGAGATTCAATACAACAAAAATTTAGCTTTCATTAAATTATTACATTACAGTTGACTATCCATGTCTTGACTTTACTTATTTTGAAATTTCTCAAAACTTCAGAATTTACATCAATAACATTCAACTAAAATTTCTTTTGCCATCTCAAAGTTCCATCTGCTTAATTTTGATGTATCAGAGAGATTTTGTTAGCAGTAATTTTTTTTTAAAGTTGAACAAATCAATAACTGAAAAGAGTTCTAAGCATAGGACTTTAACTTGTGTTTTAACAGATAAAAGAATAATGTTTAGATCCTGATGAAATGGAAGATATAAGAACTATTTTAAGATTGTGGTGAAATGGATGATATAAGAATGATTTCTAGATCTTAGAGAACTGGAATTTCCTTAGGAACTATTTTTAATTCTGTTGTAAAATAAGGCTCTTTTTAATGAACGAAGTAAGGAAGAATTAGTATAATTTTCTGTTTTCATAGATAAGATTCAAACTTGTCAGGGAAAATAATTTTCAGATGAAAAGATTACAACAGAAATAATAGCTCAAGATGTGGAAATGGACTTTTTAATTATTATAATAATGTGCTAGCTAATGCTGACATTAAAGATAGTTATGCAATATTGGTATTCACTGCTAAACTGAATGCTGGGAAAATGTATCAAAATTATAATTTGTACTTAGTACTTCAAAATGTAAAAGCAAGATATTATAACTAGAACACAAATTACAGAAAAAAATGCTGTTAGAACTGGAAACATTAATCAGCAAAATTACAGAAAATATCATAAAAGCCAGATTACAGGTTTCCAGTTTATCAATGTTTCATTGTACTAATATATATATATATATATATATATATATATATATATATATATATATATATATATATATATATACATATATATACATATAATCAAAGTCAAATAAAAAGAAAAAGAAATGTTGCTACACAAAAATTAAAATAATTTAAAAAATAGCACCAAAAATTTTGTATCTCATCCATAATTCAATTAAAAAAAAGTCTTAAATGAATAAAAAAAAATATTTTTATTTATTTTAATATGTTGATCATTTTAACTGTACCACTTCTATTATTAATTTTAATGACTACATTAAAAGTTGAACAGAATGGGCTATGTTTTTATAGCATATTTTTGACATAAAAGTCAAATCCAGAATAAAATAATACTGCAATTTTTTGATACCTCAAACTTTGTAATTCATAATTTTTTTCAGACTCAATGATATTTAGCTGTATTTCATTCAATGTGATAAATTCTTGACACATAAAACTGAGATACATAGAGACCCGGGGATATTGCCCTGCGTGATAATTGATAATTGAACCCTATAAGCTTTCTGTTAAAAAAAAAAAAAAAAAAAAAAAAAAAAAAAAAAAAAAAAAAACCTTAAAAGTATTTTTAAGTTTTTTTAAAAGTATTTTTAAGTTTAAATGAATTAAAAGTTTATAAGTAAATCTTTAAAACATTATCCAAAAGTACCAAATTAGCCCAAAAATTGTGAAAAATCAGACCCTGGTAGCCTTAAACTGGGTCTGAATTTTAATGGTATCCTTATTGGTATAATTTTGTACTTTTATGATATTTGGATTACTATTTGTTTTTTGCCTACTGGCAACCTAATTTATCTGTTGTTGTTGTTTCTGATGCCAATTGGACAAACCAAACAAGAATGAGCCATACACTACTTGTATTAAGGCAAAGGGATGTGCCTTTTGTTTTAGTGAGCCCCGTTAAGGTGAAAGATTAACTTTGCACAAGTGGGTACTTGTAATTTTGATGCAAAGATCAAGCAGAAGATCCAGACTTGGCCTGCCACCCTCAGAGATATTGATTGAGAACTTTACATGCCCCAGTCACTTTAATGAACACGACTCTCATTTATCTACTGAGAGTAAATGTTCTTCAATTGACCTATTTCCCATTAATTTCTAAATGTAATTGTTTTAAAAAAAATGTTTCTATAAAGTAAGAAAAGTTAAAATAGTTTGCTCTCTATATAAGGTAGATAGCATGGTGAAAGGAAACATACAAGAATACAAAAAGTCTGGCATACACACACCAAATATTCAATATAATTAGTGAATTTTAAAACTACATAAAAAAGAATAAAATGTCTTTAAAATATTCCAGAGCATATTATTCCGAATTATAAAAAATCTTTTATTATCACTAATTTTGATATTTTCGTATTATTTTCTGATCTATTAGTATGTTTTCTGTTAATCCACAAAATCTAATTAAAATTTGAGATTGGTATTTTACAAAAAACTCAAATTTTTAATATTATTTATATTACAGTATAGGAAGTATATGTATTTGAAGTGTTTTAATGTATTAAAGTGAGGATGAAATTCACAAAAAAATAACTTTCATGTTATCCCAAATTTTATTTTATACAGAAACTTTAATCAATAAGTTTGGCCAATATTTTAAATGTTGTTTATCCTAGTTTGGACATTTCCGATCGACTGACATAATATAAAATAAAATATAAATTGTTTAAATGAGTTGTTAGTATTGCATATAGAAATATTGTTTAAATAAATAAAATTAAATAAATTTGCTAGTTTTTATAAAACTTTTTTAATGTTTTTCCTCAATGTTAACAATATGCTAAAAATAATATTATTTCAATGATAGGCAGCAATATCTATACATATATGTAAAAATAAATTTTCTTTTCTGCTATTAAAATAATATCTCATAAGATTCATTATATTAGCTGATTGTAAATAAAGTGAATTGAATCTGCCGTTTTTCCACTAACACGACTGATTGCAATTATTGTAGTTTTTTGGGGAGCTGTGAATCTAGCAAAGTAGAAATGGACTGCTGTAGATTTTTGTTCTGAGAAAAAAATGCCAAATAATACAATTTTTAAGTGTAAAACTTCTAAAAAAATTAAAAAAAAGTCTTACTGCAAGAAGTGAATGACTGAGTTTGCATGCCAAAATGACCGTGTGATGAACCAACCAGGGAAAATATTGATTCACATTGCTGAATATCAAAAAATGATATCCAGAGACATTATTTGGTCGGAGGAGGGGAGATCCATTTAATGCAAGCCAATATAATTTTGATACTGGCTGATATTTTTGAGTTACCTGGCTAATAAAACATTAATAATTATAATTTTTTAAGAAAATATTAATCTTAATTCATTTTTAATTTAAAATTAATTTTAATTATAATTTTCAAAGAAGAGTAAGACTTTGTTATAATTTTTAAATAAATAGTTTACTAGTGACTATTAATACAAATAATTTTGATTTTAATCTGCCTATAATCTCTTTAATGATGACATAAACCAATATTAACTACAAAACGAGCAGAAATATTTATGCTACATCCATTCAATATAAAATAAATATTTTATATAACACTGACCTCAGTAAGCCTTCAAAACTTCGTGGATTAACTCCTTTCAAACTCACTAAGTTTTTCTCTTCTCCTTTGTAGAACATATCTTCAAATATGGGGCTCCACATGGCTAAAACCATTTTATGAGCTGAGAATGTCACAGGCTGTTCAGGCGTCCCCAATTCAAACTCAACATCTGTGAATTTATTCTTTCTGTAGATGTACCACAGAAAAGTTTCAATTCCAGGATCATCTGGCACATCCAGGTCAGAAACTGTTAAAATAAAAATAATAAAAACAATCAGTGACATATATACAATTTCTTTCTTGGGGTGGTCAGTACATAGTCTTAATCCAAAATGTGTGAACTTTCAATCTTACTATATATATACATATACGAGGAATAATCAGAAAAAAGGTTACAAGCAGCAGCATTTGAAAACTTCGTATTTTGGAGAACTTTTTATTCTGCAGAGAGGAGACAGATGATGCTACTTGTCATACAGATGATGTACAGGTAGGTAGTGAAAGTTAACAACCAGAGCCTGGGCAGACCATCAACGCAGATTGTTACTGTGCCACTTTGACAAAGTTGCATGAAGCCATTCGATGCAAACGCCCGGGAATGTCATCCTTCTGCATGACAATGCCAGGCATCATACTGCTCAAGCAATGCAGGAATTGTTGCGACAGTTCAGGTGGGAAACCACCTCCCATATAGTTCAGATTTGGCAGTCTTCACACAGTGCTGTGAAAACATCTGCCGAGACCTGGCACTTTCTACCAAGACAGGTTCAACAAGTTGCTCCTGCATTCTGATAAATGCCTAAAGACATGGTGATTATGTCAAAAAGTGATAGGCATGTATGCCTCTTAATTCCATTTTGTATTTTCTGTCTATTGTCAATAAATATTTCTTTATTTGACTTGTAACCCTTTTTCTTGATTACTCCTCATATATATATATATATATATATATATATATATATATATATATATATAGAGAGAGAGAGAGAGAGAGAGAGAGAAACCATCACACACACACAAACTACATTCATATATTTATGTATCCATAATTTTGCACACATACACAAATACATAAAAAATGGATCAGCAACACTATACATAATTTCATTATTGTGTAAAAATATATTTGCAAAGACAATGTGTCTTAATTTACATTCCTAATTTTAACCATGTTTCAATATCCTTGTAAATACTGGAGTGTATTTGATTTATGTTAGTATTTACCAGGTAAATTAAAACTAAAATGATTTTACGAATAGGAAAAAAAAAAGAAGAGGAATATTAAGAAAGGAATTATAACATCATCTTTTATTTTTGTTTTACAAAATTTCATACTTTGTACAATAATAAAATTTGGTAACAGTATGGTACAATTAGTCATTTATAAACTACAGTTTTATAATAGTAAATTAATTTTAACTTTTAGGGCAACTTGTTGAAACTTGCATTTCTAGTCATACTAAATTCGTCAACCTCCTATGACCAGTTTTAATGTGATGAAATGTTTAATAAGCTTAAAGAATCTTATGATATGATGCATACAATGTAAATATTTCCAGAAAGGGTCTGGATTTACTGGACTTCCCCATAAATATGTCTCTGAGATTAATTATATATATTTTTAACACTTTTAGAACGAATGTAAGAACAAATAATTTCATAATTGTCGCCTTATTATATAACCTATTTATTGAATTTAATAACTAAAATCCAGTTTTATTTTGAAAATTGATCTTTTTTGCGATATATTCAATAATAGTAACAATCAAAAACTTTGAAAATCACTTTAAAATAATGAGGAAATCTTTAAATTGTAACATTCCATCTATTGGAATGTAAAGCAAAAATGTTAAAAAAAAAATTAATCAAAATTGCTTCAAAAATATAATTTTACTCTTAAACTGAAATTATAATTAAAAACATTTTGTTTAACAAATAGAAGTTTAAAGTTTAAATAAGCAAGAAAAATAACAATAGTTTCACCATACAAAAGTAAAATAGATTTAAATTTGTTTATATCAGCACAGAAAAAGCATTAAATGAATTATACTGTCATCTTTTTTCTCTCAAAAGTAAATTTCTTTAAGTCCCAATCTATAGTCCAATTTAAAAGTATGTAATCATGGATAAACATTAATAACATTAGGAACACAAAAGCATTTTTAAGTGTACTTTAAAATTTAGAATAAAACATGTAAATAGAAATATATCAAGATATTAATATTTTATCAATTATATTTGAAAATATCTAGAAATATTTTCAGTTATATTTCTACAACTCAAACCTAATTTAAAGACACACAAATATAACATAATATTTAAGTTCTGTACAAAGTACCTGAACGAAACAACATTGAAAATTTTTTATACTGGGGCTTGGGACCACATCAACTATAAAAATTTTAATTCAACATAACTGCATATACATGTAGGAAGTAGTAGATTAAGATATATAAGTTATACAATATTTTAAAACCATATCACTCTGACAGATAACTGAATAAGTATGCAATTTAAGTGGCTAAATACGTAGCACCCTCCCCTTTATGAACAAATTACCAAATGTTAATTTTGGATTTTCACATACTAGATTGCACATCCCTACCTGTTGTTCTAAACATATTAGAATAAATAATTAAGCAAAAAAGTTACAAATATACAATGTAATAACTCTGACCAAGAGATGTATTCCAGGAATCCATTAAATAGAAAACTTTGTATCCTCACGCTCCAAAAACAATTAATTTTCTCTCCTAAGATAAGGTTTTTTATCTTGAATTTCAAAGTACGAAATTTCCCAGAGAACTTTCGAAACCGAAACAGATAACGCAACCAGAAACCCGTGATTTTGCATCAGATAAGAATGATCACTATTGTTGAACGTTTGGGTAAATTGCCAGAGGTTAGTTATCTTTCGGTACAATCAATGGGCCCTACCATATTCACTCCGTGCTACTATATATTACAATCGACATATGTCGCTAATGACTTCTACGTCATGATGACGTCAGAAATCACAGAGATGGGAATTTGGCACCATAAATTTCTCTCTCTCTCTATCTCTGACATCATTATGACGCAGAAGTCACTAGTGACATAAATCGACTGTAATATGGTAGCACCCAACGAGTAGACTCGAGCATCACACCGAAAAATCACGTGAGATATAAATTTTATTTTCTCCCCACAAAATGACACGTTCCACCAAGATAACCATTGTTAAAAACATTTTTATGTCAGTGTTGATAAATTAGGTTTATGTGGTTACCGGTTACAAGAGGGTAAATTACAAGAAGATAACCCATCGCGCGCATGCGCACTATACTACGATTAGCGATTTTAGAGTCAGCCACAAACATTCTATGATTTATTGTTTATATTAATTTAAATGATTTAGCGATTCTGATTTATAGCTAGAAACTTCTTATAGCTTTTCCAGAAACCAAATAAAATGTTAAGAAAATTACTAAGCACCAAATCCATTTATTTTTGGTCGTAACATAGCTGTCAGTTTATTATTAAAAGTATGTATTTCAATTAAATATTTATATTTACAAATTGTATTAGTTTAGACAAAACTAGATATAAACTAAGACGATATATAAATGTTAAATTACATAATTTGTATTATTTGAATTCCGAAACTTTTTATTTACTTCATGAATTGCAAATTATCTAGGCAGAAATACTTTATTATAAATATACTCCATATTTATGAAAGCTACTTTCATAAATACGGAGTATATAATAAAGTACTGAGTAACTGGGAGACAGCCATCAGCAATATGTGTAGAATAATTTGTTTTAGATATATTGCGCTAAAATCCCCCTCTCCCCCAAATAACTAATTTAAATTAAAAGTTAATAGGTAATGCAGTGTAATGAGATTTTCTAAGAATTTTAACCTATGTTTTGAAAATTATTTGTCAGTTCAGCATTATCTATCTAATTTAGAAACTAGTAGGATTGTAGTAAATTTCTTTTTAATTGCATTTTATTTTATCTTAGATGAATTTCAGTTCGTAATCACATGCAATCCTAGTTTGACCTGAAAGTTCATGTTGTGGACATAGCATGTGCACATCTCAATTAACTGTAACTAATAAAAAAAATATAATTAGGTGAATATTTTAAGTAATCAGTATACTTTACTTTTTTATAATAGGGTGTATTTAAGCATTAAACTTAATTCAAACTCATTTAATTCAAAATTTGCTGATATGACACAAGAAAATCTTATTTTAATGTTTTCATTTATATGTAAAATTGTCTGAATTTTATTATTAAATTAAAATTTTCTATTATGTTAAGATTGCAATGTCCATATACTTTAATGAGAAAGTTAAAAAAAATAAAAATGATTTAGTAGAAAATTAATTATAAATAATAGTGTGTTATAGACATGACAAAAAATATACATTGTGTTTTTCTGCTTATAATTACCTTTTAGGTGACAATATACCAATAATACATTATATTTTATTAATAGCTGAAGTATTTAATAAGTAGTGGTTGCTCATATTTACACACGTTAAATTGAGTTTTTACTGATTATTTTCATTAACAACTTTTGAATTCTTATTTTAATATTAACTTATTTAAAGAAATTTAAAGATATTTCCAAATGTTTGAATAAAATCAGTTTCCTATTCTTAATCTACTTTCAATTCCTATACAATTTCATGAAATTTCAGTTATGTTCTTATACAATTTATTTGAAGAACATCAGGCTGTGGTCTCATTAGCCCTCATGTTGCGAATAATTGACTGTAGCCAAAATCCCATCCATTTTAATTGGCAAAAAAAATGACTTTATTTACATTAAAGTTCAGTTATTACTTTCTATGTGATCATTGTGAGGAAGGGAGAGGGTACAGTTATTTTTTTACTTTCATATAAAACTTAAATATTTAATATAAAATTGTATTTCCACTTTCATACTAAACAGAACATGTAAAGACTGAATAAATCATACTTAAAATAATAAAAAAAAAGAAAATAAAAGAAGATTCTTATTTGAATAGTTTAAAAATAGAATTGTTAATAATATTTATGATAGATTTTAATGTTTTTTCTTAAGTAAATAATTTACGATTAATTTCAATTTTGGTCACTTTAGAATTTAATCATTTGAAATAAGTTGTATTTAGTGTTATATCTATGTTTAACTTTGCATAAATTTTTTACTAAATTTATTGTTTGTATATACATATGTTATACCCATGATTGGTTAATATGTCTGGAGATAGTCAAAATGTAAGATATTCGGCCATATCCCAGTTTGGGGGGCAAGCCAAACCCTGTTCAGTGGGCATGCCAATTTTGAGCGATATTGCTAAATTCTAGAACCCAGTTTTCTGGCAAATCTTGCTTTTCTTTTCGGACTCTTCCACTACCCCCGAAAAAAGATGGGGGTGTCAATCAGTGCCTTTATTTTAGGGTATAAACTTAATACAAAACGAAGTACAAATTGTAAAAAATCACTTGGTGATAATTTGGCGATCACTTGTACAAAAATATAGCCAAAAACATGGTGGCCAGCCCACGGAACTCGGATTCTACTAAATACTCGTATTTTTATAAGGGAGCTGCACAAAATTAGATATTGTCTCATTTCTCTCTTTTAGTTAAAGGAAAGCCATTATTATTATTTAAATAATATTTATTGTTCATTGATATTTTAGAGGAGAAATTTTCTATAGTTTATACATTTACTTACTTAAATATTTTTATAAAATTTAGAATGGTTCAAAATATATATTTTGCTCAAGGGACATTAAAATCCTCTGCATTTTTAATTTGCTATTAGTTATTTATGAAATATTTAAAGATTTAATAATATTTACTGTATGCTTTAACAACATATTTAACATTATTTTCCAAAAGTATTGAATTAATTTTGTTCTAAAGTTTAGTTAAATGAAAAGATCTGATGCTATACCTTTACTTAAGATGATTTTGGAGAAATAAAGTCCTATTTCATTGTAGGTTATTGTGCTAAAATGGGATCCAGATCTAAAGGTCTTGAACAGAGTTCATATAGAGATCAACAGTTTAAGGTATCATCTGGATTAAGAATTTATACTTGTTTCATTGCTGATATTTTTAGTGATTTTGAATTTGTAGTGACATCTTTATGCTTCTTTATCAGGGATCTCGTGGGGAATTAGAACGTCTACTTTCTAAAAGTTGCACTCTTTATGTTGGCAACTTGAGTTTTTATACTACAGATTTACAGATTTATGAACTTTTTTCTAAGTGTGGTGACGTCAAAAGGGTCATTGTTGGATTAGATCGGTTTAAAAAAACTCCATGTGGATTTTGCTTTGTAGAGTATCCTTTAAATTCTTTTAAAATTTGTATTCCTGTTTTGTTTATTATCTACATAGATTTCACTATTTATATCGAAATGCTACATATGATTTTGTTTATAGTTGGGTAAAGAAAATCTTGGTACCTAACAAATTAAAAACCTTTTGTTTATATTTTTTAAATCTTATTTTGTCATCTGTGTAATAGTCCATGAAATAACTTTAGAAACAATTGATTTACTTTAGTATTTAGATTAAAAATGAGTATTTTCCTATATGTTTATGTATTAAGTTTTTATTCAAACTTTTATTTTTAGGTGGTTGGGTATAGTAGTAGACCTTGCTCTTGTCTCATACTACTTCTTTGGATTGGCTTTTAAATGGGGAAGAATATTTCAAAATATAAGTCCATCTGACCATAATTGGAATAAAAATAATTTTTCAAAAATTTATCTCAAATTTAAAATTTGTATTTATGTTAATTAACCCATGCAGGACTGCCAGAAGGAGAAAAAAAAACTCAGTAGCCTGGTTTGGCTCATGCTTGCTTGCCAGAAGGAAAAATAATTTGTTCCCTGTTAAGCCTAATTCCACTTAAAAATTATTAACTTCAACTCATTATGCTGAGATTGGCAGTTATAATCACTAATAGTACATGAATTTGAGATAATTTGAACATGTTCTGTTGCTTACAGATTCCAAACTACCAAACGAAAAAAAAAAACCCAACAACTTGGAGTTTGTAGAACTGCCTTTTATATATTAGTCTTTTTCAACAAGGTTTCTCAAAAAGTAACTAAAAAGCAAAATATTAATTTAAACTGGTGTAACTAATGTAACATGCAAGTATACATGCTGGTATCATTATTCCAAGGTAGCACAAATATATCAGTCAATATTATACAAATGTTAGCCAGTATTTTTAAAGGCATACCACTAAATTTGGACATTTGTCAATATTCACTGACAATGTAAATTTAAAGTTTGAATTTATTAAAAAAGAAAGCATTTAAAAGTCATTTGTATTGCTGATAAGAGGAATATTATTCTAAAAAAAATGAAATTGAATCAATTTGCTAGTTTTTACAAAACATATTTTTAAAAGTTTTTTGTTATTGTTATTAACAGTGCCATAAACTATTGTTTTAATAACATTCAGCAATATCTATTGATATTCGTAAAAATTAAATAATTTTTTGGCATTAAATGATATCTCGCAACACAGAATAACTACATTAGCTGAATGGGAATAGAAGTATATGATTCTGCCTTTTTCTCCACTCCATACATGTACTATGACTGATTGTAACTATTCTGAGCATTCTGAGGCAAGAAAAGTTAAACTGATCTTCCTTAGATTTCTGTTCTCAGAAAATGCCAGATACTACAAATTTTAAATGTAAAGCTTCCAAACAAATAGAAAAAGTGAAGGAATTAGTACATGTGGCAAAGTTATTCTGTAGTGAACATTGGTAAATATAAATATATATATATATATATATATATATATATATATATATATATATATATATAAATGATTTTCAAGGATATCATTTAGGGGGGGGAGTCATTTGATGTAGGCTGATATAATTTTGATATTGGCTAATATTTTTGTGTTATCTATAATTTTATCAGTTTGATTTGAGTTATCAAATTCCCATTTAGCTCTGCCCATAATCAATTTGAATGTAATAATGAGTTGCTTTGATATTTAAACTTTTTCTTTATTAAGATGTTCTTTTCTGGGTTTACTGATAAAATTTTAGAAAAATTAAGTATTAAATTTCTGACTGCTTTTTAAATGATGTGTCAGTGGCACAGAATTAAAATGTGGTACACCTTAACTTTTGAAGATACTATACAAGGGAAGATGCTGAGGATGCTATGCGCTACGTGAGTGGTACTAAACTGGACGATCGAATCATAAGAACGGATTGGGATGCAGGATTTATTGAAGGACGACAGTATGGCAGAGGGAGAACAGGAGGACAGGTTAGATATGCATTGAACTGAAATACAAAAAGAAATTTAGAATTAAAACAAATATTATTCTTTTATTGATTTGTTTATTTTTATTATATAATTTTACAATTTTAACTGTATGATTATTATTTTATAAAAAAAATGTTTAAAACTTTATTAATGTATTATTTCTCTTGTGCCCCGAAGCAGAATGTGCCCAAAACTGTGACACACATCGCAGAACAACTGGCTCCATTGCAGAACAATCATAGCTTGCAGAAAAACTCTTTTTCCTTTATATATATATATATATATATATATATATATATCGATGGTTTTCTGTAAGTAGGAAAGGATGTAAAATACTTATTAGATAACGTTGATTCCTTGTTATAGTAATACCAGGTTTATTTTGACCAAAGTAAGGAACTTGATGTTGGTAATATCAACTGCTAAAATATTTTTCTGCTTTGATTATTTATTATTTCCACATTCAAATATGGATAACAAAGTTTTATATATCTCCACTTTTTTGGAGCTTATTAAATGTTTTCCATGTGTTTCACCCTCTGAAGAAGAAAAGAATGAATTATTTTTTGAATATAAAATTTTTCTTCACTGGATTTTTGATGCAATTGATCATTTTCAGCAAAATGGAATGTTTTTTGAAATGAAAGCTATATTAGTACAAGCTGTAAATGAATTAAAACCTGATATTCCTAAATTTATTAATTTCTTAATAAACGTTGTATCTATTCCTATATCAGAAGTTATTCTCGAATCATGAGGATCAATAATCGATAACATTTTTTCCTATAGGCATAATGTAAATGATGATGATGAAACTAGTATTGGGACAACTGATAAATGTTTATTTTTTGCAATGGACACAGATCAGTTCGAAAATTATTAAAAACTTCCCTTGCATGTTTGGGCCAAATTATCAGTCCCATTTTTGTCATCGTAGTGATATCTCTAAATATCTCACATCAAAAGTAATTGACAGGACAGTAAATTCTATGTTAATGCCTTGGTTTTAATACAAATATTTTTCTAAATTTCAGGTAGAACTGTGTTATTAAATATTTTTAGTTATACATATTGGTAAAGATGCACAATAGGAATAATATTGTGGGAGAGTAAATATATGATAAAATAAATATATCTCCTTCTGCAGAATATTAAAAAGTATTCTGCTGTGGGGCTGTTGTGTAATTATATATAATGCATCATTTCCAAATAACCATTAAAAAAATTACTAGACTATACATGTATACAAAAATATATTTCCTACCTTATCTACTATCAGTGCAAAATTGCCAAACTATTATTATGCTTTAAAAGAGCCACAGAAAGCATTGATTTCATAATCAGAGGGTTCTTAGTTCAAGGCTCGAGCCAGTGAAAGATCCACTGTGTTCATTGAGGTGAAAATGTTCTCTAAATTCCCAAACGATGACTATGAGAGTCTTCTGCTTGGTTCGTGCTTCTAAATGAAAAGGACCCTCTTTGTGTAGTGTGCTCTCATAACAAAATGGCCAACAAATATTTGGAGTAAAAGCTATAAGAAGCTACAAGGGCCCTCACATTGTAATGGAAAACAGAAAAAGACAGGGTAGGGAATAAACATCCCTTTAAAAAGAACAGCATTTCTTCTTGGTAAAAAAACAAATATGAGTGACATCATATAAATGCCAATACTTTAATCTGCTGCTTATTTTAAAGATATGGTAGTCCATGTGTGATAGGAAAGTTAATTTCTTCTTGCAAGGAATGTAATACTGTTACAATTAAAATTGTCCTCTTGTGTTAGCAAGATCCTATACTACATTTGTTTCAAATTGGTGACTTACTTTTGTCTGCTGAATGTGTAGGTCTAAATCCTGCTGCTAATATGGGTATTTGTAGCAATTTTAAATGCTTCTATCAGGGGCTCAGATTCAAGTGTATTAAAACCTTCATAATTATTTAGTTATACAAGTACAAAGGTGACAGTAGTGTTTTAGAATGGATTTGTTTTGTTTTTAATCAGTCATTTTGAAAATTTAATTCATTATTAAGCAGCATAAGTACCAGTTTTGTTTTAAACCTTTTTCTGAAAATAAATTTTCTAAAATACTAAAGCAAGTTTTAATATTTGTTCCATGTATATTCCACAAAACTTTTGGGATGAGAACAAAAATTATTTTTGATCTTTGTTCATGACATTCTTTACTTTTTCACAGGTTCGAGATGAATATCGTACAGATTACGATGCTGGCCGAGGAGGATATGGAAAAATTGTTCAACAAAAAATTGTTCCTTTAGAACCAACAGATGAATAAAGGAGGAGTTAGATTTCATACAGACTGTGATAATGTATCCCTTGTGTTTCATTCAACTGAAATTTTTATACTTTTCATTATTCATTTTAATAGAAGAAACCATTCAATAAAAATTTTCACAAAAAGTTGGTTATCATGGGATAGAGAAATTATTTCATCATATATTAGCAAGTAAAATGTTCATTATATTTTAACAAATGTGATTGCTGCATATAAATATAGGGAGCAATCTTCAAGACACAGATCTTAAACATTCAGAAAGTTAGATTTGAGAATATACAGACTTGCCAATTCTCTAGGTTTAACCTAGCAGTACTGATTTTTTTACCATTTTCAGGAAAAAATGTAGGAATTGTTGGATTTTTGAAGATGAAAACATTAAACTTTCCAACTGTTTTTCAATAATAAACAAACTTTTTCTTCAGCTCTCCCAAGTTTGGGCTAATAGGACCAGTGCTACCAGACTAAGTTTAAAATTTTGTAGTATGCATCAAGAAAATTCTACTACACTATTTGAAGAAAGATGTGTCGATAGCTAGTGCCATTTGATTAGTCCAATAATGAACAGTGATGGATATTTTAAGTTTAAGAAATTTTCATTTCATGTTATTAATTTTGACAATTCCACAGATTAACTGAGACTAAATAGATTTTTTAGCTATGTTAAAAAATGAATATTAATTTGGCTTTACATTTTATTTTATATTATACAATTTTTTCTTATTAGTATGATATAAAGGTAATCTATGTATCATTCAACATAGTTATTGTAACATTTTAGACTTTTGGACATATCTATATGTGTAATAGTTCAAGAATGTATGGCAACACTAAATTATTTCCATCCTCAATAATGTTTTCATCACTGAGATTGGGAGAATTTATATCTGTAATACAATTTTACAGGGACAATTCTATACAAAATATCTTCACACAAAGATTAAGTGATTCAGAACATAATATTTTAGGATTTCTTAATTAACATCAGCAGTTTAAGCCATTCAGAAGGAGAAAAAAAAATGCTTCTCTGTTAACTGAAATTTAATATGCTGCTGCAATTCACAGTTTATAATCCCTGATATTTTCTGTATAAACTGTATCAAAAGTTTCATGATATTTAAAAAACAATTATAAATTTTAAAGAAAATCTTTTAGCAATTTTATTAAAATGAAACTATTGTTATTAAAATAAATATAGTTTCATTTTAATAAAATTTATATTTACAGTCAGGAAAAAATTAAATCATTTTAACAAATTATCAGTATAATTATTTGATATTGCCAAAACATTTCATAAATTGAATGAATTTAATAAATAAATATAATTTTAGGAATATCAGATCAGTTTGCCATTAAATTGTTCTCACTATTATTTATATTATTAAATTCTTGAGTATCATCTGAATAGTTAGATTTACTGTCACTTGTATAAGAGAATGACTTTCATCCATTTCACTATCCGATTCATTTGTCCATTAAAAAAATCTTTTTCTAACTTCAATATTTAACTCTTTTTGCCACTATGACTAAAATAAAGCTGATTCAAAGTATATAAAACACTATCTAGTAAATTTTAAACTATGAATGAAAATTCAAGTCCCTCTTCTAACCATAATGTTTCATCAAAACAATTACAGTATCAAAATCAAACATCAAAACAATAACATTTCATCTAAATATAAACACCCAGTTCTCAGCATATAACAGCTCTAGAGAATACTCAGTCATGTACTGTTTTTTCTCTGTTCAAAATTCTCCGATTCCGGAAATAAAAAAACTCAGAACTGAAAGTGTATATTGAAGATCTATACTCTGTACCACAATATTAAAAAAGCTAACTGACTTCAACTACCCTGTAGTACAATTTAAAAATTGAAATAAAATGTTTTTACTTGCAAATACACCAGTGTATCTACGAACCCTGAATGGAGAATTTCATTATAACATGTGATTCTGAACAGGCTAACAGGAATTTTAAACTGCTTATGTCATATGAGGTAGCTGAAAATGTCATACTCAAATTATTTTATTTTTGTATGAATGTATTTGTCTAGAGAAGAACTAAAAAATTTGAAATATTAATAAAATAGCCATTTTCAGTTAATATATTCAATTTCTTATGGTACTTCTGTGATTCAACCTAAGTTTTTATTTATTGGAATAGAGGAAAGATATTAGGCCATTATCTAGATCAGTGGTTCTGAACTTTTTATCACCTTTTCTTGCCACATACATAAGAACAGATTATTTTTTATCACTCATTAGACACAAACAGAAAAATTTCATAATATAAAACAGTATAAAAATGTAGATGATACTTCAAAAGGAGATATGGAAGCAATTTTTTTCAGTGAAATGATACAAGTTCTTTTCAATGCAACTGGTATACATATCTTTATGCCAAATATGGCTGTGACTCATTTAGCATCACCTGGGGAACATGTAGCATAAAGAAAGTTACAGGTAGGAATAACATTGCTCCTCCTGGATCCTTGTTATTTAGAAGCAGAGACCCATCAGAAACCCATAGGCTTAGCCTGCCAGCTCCAGAGGTATTTG
The DNA here is from genome assembly GCA_032207245.1 of Pardosa pseudoannulata. Taxonomy (NCBI): domain Eukaryota; kingdom Metazoa; phylum Arthropoda; class Arachnida; order Araneae; family Lycosidae; genus Pardosa; species Pardosa pseudoannulata. The sequence continues at coordinate 123,258,258 of CM063509.1, read as the reverse complement.
AAAACTTGGAGGATATTGCAACAACAAACCTAATTTAAATGTCCCTGCTCTTGTTAAAGAAAGAAGCAGAATATGGCCAGCTCAATCTCACAAGCTTCCTATTATGAGATCAATGCCTTTGCTGACTACAAAATGGTACATTGATGTAAAGTATCAATGGCGTGAATAGCTTTATGATTTTTACATAATTCTTTTAAGTTTGGTTGCATTGAAGAAAGTTTTATTCTCATTTGCATCTACCATATTTTTCTATTTAGTTATTGTTAAGGCATAGCAGAAAAGACAATTTAACAAATATAGGTCCTTGCAAGGGATAACAACACAGACTCAGATTTTTCTGATAACTGATATTCACCTTTCTAATTACACCAGAATTCTGACACTGCTTAATAAAGTGATATCAACACAGTTCAATGTCAGTTCATTACATTTTTTATTCCAAAAAAAAAAGAAAGTTGTTTTTGTTTATGACAAAGTTTTTCAAAGAATCCCCTGGAGGGTTTGGAACACACTTGAAATATCCTTACTCTAGATAATAGTATTACTTTATTATGGTACAAATTTTATTTGAATTTCTTTGTTATATTTTCAACAATTTAACTTGAAATTTGTGCAATTTTTAGGGTAAAATTGCTTAAATTTCCTTATAAACATAAGAGAGTTATATAAATATTTATAACATTTATAGTTTTTTAATAATCTAGTATGACATTAAGTTAAAAAAAACTATTACAGTACTTGTATTGTGTATGTAAAATTAAATAATTTCAATTAGTCTTGAAATATAAGCTATTTAATTTCAACACAATTTTAACAAAATTTTTTTAACAAATTCTGACAATTATATTTCAATAACCTTTATACATTTTTATCTGTGTTCTAAATTAAAACATTTCCTCTTCTAAAAGGTGTTGAAATATTCCAAGTTACATACAGAAACTTATTTATTTCTCGTGTTATATATATATGACCTCTCAGTTTTGATATAGTTCAAAAGAAAACATCATTCATTTTAATTTCTTAAAAACCTTTTTTGAGAAATATATGACTAATTTTTTTTGAAAATGACATTTGAGAGTAAGGAATTAATTTTTACAACTTCAAATGTTTGAACTTTGTTTCCAATTTATTTATACTAGAACTTCTAACTATTGAAAAAAAAAAAATAAAAATTTTTTAAATATGTGACCCAGCATATAATAAAATTTCAATAAGAGAATGAATTTAAGTTTGGGTATATACTTAAATAGTTAGCAAACTATATAATTCACAGTTAATTCTGGCTCATCATGGCTTTTAAATTAAAGAATTACTTGCTGAGATTGCACATTAATTTGGAGCACAAAAGATGAATAGTAACAGAAAAATCCCCTTCACTTCTATTCCATATGAGTGACAAATAAAGTAATTCTGTAATATCATTATAATTCAATAGAGGCCATATTTGTGTTTTTATAATGAAATGGGGTTACTGTATTTTTTTAAATAAAAAATACACAGTGATGATTGATTATTCTACTTAATTATCCAATTTTTCTTTTAGCCTTTTATTTGTTACACATGCACCAGAAATGGAGCTCAAATAAAGGATGTTTTTTTGCTATTAGGTAACTAATTCTTATAGTTTTTATTACCATTTGACCAGATGTACATTATTATTACTGAGATTAGATAGAGATTGGAGACACCACACATTTAAAAAAAATTCTTTATTTTTCATAATAATCATCTTTTTATAATTTATAATATTCATAAGAAATAATTATAAGTTTTAAAGTTGATGACATATAAAAATAGAAAACAGCATGAAAGAAGATATTAGGTGGGAGGTGAATGCTGCCTTTGCATCTGTTGCTAATTTCCCTGCTGTAAATTTTGGTTTTTCAAGCATTCTAACTTATTTAATCTAGACTGACTATGGTTGAATTTATGTTTGGCCATTTGTATTATTTTCTGTCTTGCATAACTCAAACCTTCATGAGCTTGTCCTAAAAAAGAGAACATTGATGCTTGCATAACATTCACTGCTCAAGGAATAAAAACTCAAATACATCCTATTGTTTTACACTAGACAATGCTGGATTTTTTACCATTTTTCTAGTCAAATATACAAATTGCTAGATTTTCAAAAAGGAAAACTTTAAAATTTCCTATTACAACAACAAAATGAAATTTTACTTTGGCTGTGCCAAATTGGGGCTAATAGTGTAAGTGCAGTCAGACATAAGTCTGACTTAAGAAGAAATCTTAACTGCAATTCTTGAAGAAGGATGGGTCGAAGGAACAATGAAAGATGATATTTGAGGAACTCTTCAGTTTCATGTTAATTTAAACCAAATCATATAGTAATGCAAAGCAGGAAGAGATTTTTAGGTATGCCACAAAAATAACCATACATTTTTGTTTATCAATAACTAATGATTTGATTGAAAACATGCTGATTTGTAAATCAAGACAACATGGACCATATTTTGTACAAGCATTGTATTCTAATTTTTTTAAAGCAAAATCTGCAACAGTAAATGCTATATAATAAAAAGAATTTTAAATATTGCAAATAGGTAATATTATAATTAAGTAACTTTTCTTTGTTTAATGTTAAAAAATTTTCTTTGAGTTTTCTATTTCTGTTTTGTTATTTAATTTGTTTGTAATAAAATAATACTATGGAAAAATGTTAAGTGATAGTTAAGTAATTATCAATAACAATAATAAATAAACTGAATGATTTACCATTACCTAATTTTATTGTAATAGCAGATAACAGAAATTTTATAAATTTTTGATATGACAGATAAAATTGTCACATTTCAAAACCCTACTATAAAGATATTGAATTTACCACCACATCAGCACAGAACTGTAATTAATAAAGACATTAAATTAAAGGAATGGTATCATTAGCCCTCATGTTGCAAAAACATAGACTCCAAACCAATTAAATGAAAATTGTAGTGATGGAAAAGTGAAAGTTTTTCTTCAACTTGAAACTGTGTGAAAAATATCTTGTTTAATAAACATTACCTTAAAATGAGGAAAAGAATGACCTGACCTTACAAGAATATATTAATTCTTTACAGTTGTTGAATAAAATATGTCAACCTAATGTTTTAATTTGAAATTTCAATCTTGGCATGGTAATTGCTCTCACTGTGTATGAAGTCATTTTTTTTCTCAGAGTTTTGAAAATTTCATGATTTTTGTGGAATTTTGAAATGTACCCTGACTATTCCATGATGTGTGGCCACTCAGTAAAATGAAAGCTACTTATGTTTAATAATAAGTGAATGGTTGAATCTGTCTAGTGTGAAAGAAATAATGGTGATGATTTACAAGGAGTGTATGAGAAAAATTATTTTGAAAGCAAGATTGCATTTATCAAAAACAGCATTTTTGATATCATGTTTAAAGTCTGTTTTAACCAGATTAAAATGCCAAAAAATCAAAATCTTAGGTGTATTAATTTAAATAACAATATAATTACAAGTAATCAGTAGGTATGAATTGGATATTAAACATAGATTAATTTAAATAACAATATAATTACAAGTAATCAGTAGGTATGAATTGGATATTAAACATAGATTCTAATTAATATATCTCAAAGTATAATTAAAAGTAATTAAAATTATTTTAATTTGGTAAATCAAATTATCTATAGTTAACTTAAACAATTTATATGTGTGTTTAATAACATAATCAAGGTGGAGAAATAAATGTTTAGTACCATACTAAATATTTTAATTTGAATTTAAAAACCAGAAAAAAATTTAATAATCTTTTTAGGAGAAATTGTTAAAAATAAATGGTCATCCATCAACATAATGATAAACTGTTACTAAATGCAGAATTTTTCAATAGTCAGGATGAAAATGACTTTTGAATAACATTAACAATTTTGAATATTTATCAATACTTAACTGGTTTCAAAGATTTGAATGTATGTGTCCAAATTTTAAAACATTTGTTCAGTGGAACTTCAGTGATAAAAAAAGAAGAGAAAAAGAGTCCTATTAACAAACTGAGATACATGTATGTTATTTTTCCATACATACATCGCAGTTAGCAATAACTTTCCACCATGTTACTGGATAACTCAAATAGGATGGTGAAATTAATATAAAATATTTTTATCATGAATATGAATTATTATTATTAAAAACCAATGAATAAAATTATAAATGAACATGAAAATTAAAGAATTTTAAAATTAAGCATGTTTCTAGACTATATACGGATAAAATTACTTGCTTTAATATACTGTTTTCTCTATAGTAAATGGTTAACAAATTGTGGTTAATTAATAAAATAATTTAATAATTAAATAGTAAATTGTTCATGGTAAAATAGTATTCTAGAAATGTTTTTTAAATAGTGAAGTGGTTAATAACAATTAATATAAAACAGTGAATTATTTTGGGTTAGCTAATTTTATTGCAATAGCAAATAACACTTTTTTTAATTTTTTAAAAACTTAACAAACCTGTTTGAAAAATAAGTAAATGTAAAACAGAAAAAATAAAATATAGAACACATTTTTATAAAAGTTTTTAAACTATGAAATTAAAATCTAGCTTTCTACATGACAGAAACAAGGATTTCAACATGAGAAGAAAGCACATCTTCTAAAATGAGCAGAAATAAGTGCATTATTTTTTAGAAGTTGATATTAAAGTAAAATTAATTGCACGTTACAGAGCATACTCATCATGACTAAAAACATTTCAGTAAATGTTACTGAAATTTAAAAAAAGAATGCTGACAAACACATTTTTTTATTAGTTTCAATGTGGGGCTGTTCCTTTTATAGCAATCTCTACTACTAAGCCACAGATATTTGTTGGCTATTTTATTATCAGAGCACCATGTAGACAGCCAGAATTACTCCCTAAGACTGGATAACACAAACAAAGCGAGCCGTTACGCAGAAGACCCCCTATGCTTGGCTTACCATTTCCAGAGGTTTGAAAACTTAGAGAACCACAAACCTAGTATATTATTTTTTATTACATGTAAGTCCAGTTAGCCAAGGCCATCTCTAGTGTTATTTTGGTATTCTTGCGATTTATCCCCAGAAAAAGGTCCACAGTCTCACGTAGATCTGCCTATTCAACTGGTTTGTAAGATTTTTATCTGACCATTTCTAGTGATGCCTTCACTTGAGAACCACGTCTATGTCGTACCAGCTGCTAACTGGTAGATCTTGCATTTTGTCAGGCTAAGTTCTGACAAACTTTTCTTTTCATAACAACATCAACTGTTCTAAGAGTACCTGGTCCTCTGGTGTCTGGGTTTCCCAGATATCCTACTTTTACAGCAAAGTTCAATTCGATTGAATGATTATGGCTATCATGACAGACGAAGATGATATACAAAGTATTCCGGAGTAACAGATATCAGATAAGGAATAGATCCAAGACTCATTGATGAAGATACTCAGTACAAGTAAAGACGTACCAGTTGCAGTTAGAATCAAAGTTCAAAAACTCCAGAGACACTTCATTTAGCAGTCCAATGTTATAAGCAGACTTCAAGGATGCAATGAAGCAGCAGAAAAGACACCGAAAACCTTTGCTCAGGCAGCAGCTGCTGCACCTAAGCATATTAACCGGAAAAGGATCAGAAGTCAGAAGAGGCTGCACTGCATTGTATTGGTCTGTCCCAATCTAAAAGGGCAATTATACAACTTTTGCCTTTGAAATTTAAAACTTTATGAGGCCTTAAAAACAAAATACAAGTATGAATGATGTAAAAGGAAAAATCATAACAGACATACCATACCAAAAGATTCAATATACCCTTACCAGCAAATACACAAAGCAGTTTATGGAATAAACACATTCTCAAAATACATCTTTATTCATATTACGAATAAATTATGAAACAAAATTCATAACACATTTCTTTCAAATTACTCTTTATAGATAAAGATGAAAAGAAGTCCAAAATTCCTTAAAACTTTCAGACATAATTTAAACAGAAAATATATATCAATTACATGAATTTATGAATATAAAACTATGATTTAGACTAATTTTTGTGAGATGGATATATATTAATATAAAAGGATCTAATACCTCACAAGTCCCATAATTGCTATATATTTAGTTTGAAAAAGAAATTAGTAAAATATAAATTGAAATGAATTTTTCTTCCCTTTAATACAAATATTAACTGTTGAAGAATTGTAGTTGTGAAGAACTGTTGTTCTGTAGCTTCTTTCCTGGTGAGGCTTGGATCTGATATTCTTGTAAGAGTATGCACTTTAGTTACCTTGTAAATCTGTAGGAGAAATTATACAATTTTTAGCTTTGAAATTCAAAATTTTTTATATCTTTGAAACAAAATATATGAATAATGCAAAATGAAAGATCATAATAACATATGTATAATACCAAAACATTAAATATACCCCTTTAATAAAAATTGCTAACCTTTGAACTAGTGTAATTGTGAAGAAGTGTAGTTAGAAACATGATTCAAATTTTCTTTTTTAAAATGAATATACATCAAAAGCATCTAATAGCTCTAACAAATCATATAATTTCTATATCTTTAGTTTGAAAAGAAAAATAATAAAGTATAAATCAGAATAAATACTTGCTCCCTTTAAAAAATATGTTAACCTATGAAGTATTGGAGTCATGAAGAACTGTAGCATCTATTCTTATGAGGCACGGATCAGCTATTCTTTTAAGAATATGTACTGAAGATTCATTGTAAATCTAGAATAGACATTATTCAATTTTTGTATTTGAAATTTGAAGTATGATGATATATTACAAACTAAACACAGACATAAATAATGAAAATGAAAAATTATAATTTATGTATCATACCAACACATTAAATATACCCTTATCAGCAAAATCACCATGCATAGTTTAGGGAAGAGACACATTTTCACAGAAGCCCTTATTTATATCAATACTAGATGGCAAAACAAAGTTGATAATCCATTTCTTATTAAAAAATTTACTCTTTTATTACTGAAAAATATGGAAAGATATCTGAAACTTCTTTAAACTTTTAACCAGAGTTTAAAGGCGAAGGAATGTTTTCGGTACATCTTATAAATAAAACTTTTTTGTACAAAAACAAAATAAATAATTTGTAATTTTTTCCCCTAAAATACATGAACAACAAAATTTACAATAGATATTAAAAACATGATTGCAATTAACTGTTATTAGATGAATAAATGTTAATATAAAAGCATCTAGTACAAGTCACATAATTGCTATATAAGTTTGAAAAAAAATAAATAGTAACATGTAAATAGAAGTAAATTCTTCCTTTACATAAAAATGTTAACTTATGAAGAACTGTAGCTGTAAAGAACTGTAGTCATGTAGCACTTTTCTTGGTAAGGTACAGATCTGTTATTCTTGTATGAATATGTACTTCAGTTACCTTGTAAATCTAACATGGACATTGTATCTTTCGCCTTTGAATTTGAAACTTTAAAACAAAATACAAGTATAAGTAATACAAATTGAAAAATCATAACTACACACATCATACCAAAAGATTAAATATACCCTCATCAGCAAATACACAAAGTCTAGTTTATGGAACAGACATATTCTCCCAATTTGTTTTTATTCATATAATCAGTAATTTGTAAAACAAAATTTATAACCCATTTCCTTTTAAATTTCTTTTTTTTTATTATAGAGAAATATGATATAAAACTCAAAATTTGGTAAAACTTTGAAAAACTGTTTAAACATAAAACATGTATTGATGACAATAAAACTGATGATAAATAAAACATTTTTGTACAGTCAGCTAAATTGTATTTCTCTGAAAAATGCATGTTACAAAAATTTACAACATAAAATTAAAATATGATTCAAATTAACTTTTGTTAGATTAATATACATTAATATAAAAACATCTAATACTTTACAAGTCACATAATTGCTATACATTAAGTTTTAAAAGAAATACAGTAAACTTTAAACATTTTTTTTTTAAAGAAAAATTAACCCAAGAAGAATTGTGGTCATAAAGAACTGTAGCAGCTATCATCATGAGGCAATGATGTGTTACTCTGAGAATATGCATTATAGCTACCATGTGAATGTAGCAGAGATATTATATAACTTTTGCCTGCAAAATTCAAAAGTTTACAATGCATGTAAAACAAAATATAGGTATGAGTAATGAAAAATGAAAAATGCAACAAAAGATACATCAAAACTTTATCACCAAACATACAAAGCATACTTTATAAAAAAAGACATATTAACAAAAAGGCCATGTGTATATTCTCCCTAAATTATAAAAGAGAGTTTATAATCCTTTTTTTTTACATTACTGTTTCCATAATAGAAAAGATGTAAGTTTTCAACAAATCCATAATTTCTAAAAACTCTGAGTCACATTTTAAACTGAAAGAAATATTTTATGTACATGCTATAAATGAAACTTCTCTGTATACTATAATAAACTGCAATTTTTGCCTGAAAAATACATGAATACAAAAATTTGCAGCAGGAAAAAAAATATGATTAAAATTAACTATTGTTAAATGAATATTGTAATAATATAAAAATCAAGTCACATAATACTATATTTTAAGTTTGAAAAGAAAATTACTTGAATATTGACTAGAGTGAATTTTTCTTCTCTTTAAAAAAATGTTAACCCAAGAATTGTAGTCATGAACTGTAGCACACATTAGGGTATGGCAAGGATTGGTTATTCTTCCAAGAATATGCGCTTCAGATACCTTGTAAATCAAGAAGTGATTATTTTCATTAATAATTATAACATATCATATAGTAATAATAATTATACAATAATATATAATTAGACAGACAACAAAAACTTTATTTTAATTGGTAGGATTAAAATAAATTAAGGAATTTGAATTTATCATTTTAATTCAATTACAAGTTAACATTAGTATAGTTTAATTTATATAGAAAATCATATATATTCGATGAAAATATCAACAAAATATGAACAGGAATGCAAAAGAAATAACAAAAATCTATTTTAAAAATAAGTACCAGCAACTTGATGGCAAATTATGATTTTTAATGATCAAAATGTTTTTAATATGCTTTAAATATACAGTAAAAATATAACATATATAAAATCCAATTTTCCTTTTCCTTTTAAAGCATTGAAGATTATAAGGCTCTTTGGTAAATGATCACTGTACTTGTCCATAAATGATCAGCAATACTACAGAAGATTGCTTGTAAAAGCACAAATGACTTCATACAGTTCCTATCTCTGAAATATAAGAGTTTATCATTCAAAATAACAAATTTAATATTGACAGTCTACTTCATACTTATTTTTTTATCTTAAAATAATATAAGATTTTTAGACATTTATTTATAGGAATATTAAAAATATTCCTATAAATAAATGTCTAAAAATCTTATATATTAAAAAAAACTGCAAATTCTTCAGTCTGAACTATGCTCAGCACTAATTTGAAAAAACTTAGTTTTAAACCTATCCTTCTATTCCTATTATACATTTTTCACTTATGTTTTAAAATAAGATATAAGTAAATACTAATGAAATTTTATATACTAGGCATAAAAATATTACTTTTGTAAATAAGAAAAATGGTTGTAAATATTTCAACTTTTTATTTATTTATTTTTAAATGAAATGAAATTTTACTATTTTTTGCATTAATATAACCAACAGATATAAATTTTGAACAGACTGCAAAATTTTAGTGCATATGAAATTTATCTAGAAACATAAATAAAGTCATGATTACTCAAATGGATTATACTAGTTAAATCTGTTTAAAAAATGTACTTAAAACTCTATAACATTATTTTCAAAATTTGTTTTAAAGTAGTAAAGTTATAAAGTTAAAACCTTTATGATGTAATTAAGAAAAAGATAAGATAATATGACCTAAATCCTAAAGCATTTTCAGTCATTTTAAAGTAATACAGAAGTATGTATGTCTTCATTGATGTTCAACAGAGATACTATTATAGTTTTTAGTCTACCTTAAACTTGATATCTGTTTTTAAACATACATATTGGAACAATATAAGTTAAAATATTTTTTTAATGTTTAATTAAACTACAATAAGAATTTGTAATAAAATACATAGAAAGTTTCTTGTATATTAAAATAAGAATTTGAAACCAAGAAACTAAATTTGGCATCAAAATCAAAGTATATTAATCTTTTAATAGAATATGCAATATATATATATATATATATATATATATATATATATATATATATACATACATCTGAAAATCTGAAATAAACTACAAAGAGACAGTTTTGTTATGATGTACCATAATTACTAAAATGTTTAATAGGAAAAGATCAAATTGAGTACATGAATAAAGAATTAAATACCTTTTATTTGTTGGTGCTCAGGATGATGAGGTAACTGCAGAACTGAACATATCATTAGCTATCTCCACTTCTCAGCATCATCAAAAAATCAACACAGCATACTGAAAACATGTTTTCCAAAGTGGGCTTTTTGGACATTTGTTCTTCTAATAGATCTCTATACAAATATATTAAAAGAGTAATTTTTTGAGTTTTTCAATAATTGCACAATTAAGTAATCTTAGAACAAAAAGGGAAATATATTAACAAATGAGTTTTGGGAGTATGATACAAGAATAATCAGTAGTTATGTGAAAGGTATGTTGCCCCAGGTTTTAAGAGACACAATAAAGCAGAGAAGCAACATATAATAGATAAATTGGGAATAATATAAAGAAGTAATATTTAAAACTAGAAGAAGTTTTACAATATGGAATTCTAGAATATGCAAGTGTACATAAAATAAAACGTTTTACTTGTGTGTCCATTCACAAACACACACACACACACACACACACACACACACACATATATATATATATATATATATATATATATATATATATATATATATATATATATAGCTTTTTCATGCATTTTCCATAATGATTTGAGTCAAATGTTAGTTCAATAAATTACAGTAAAGCAAAAGAACGTAATACCTTATGGCGTGACAGTATAGAGTAGCTTTATATATTCGTGAGGAACTTCTTTCGTTATTTTGTGGAAAACAGAAAGCGAAAGAATAATGGTGAAATTATTCATTCAAATTTATACAGAAGAAATAATGGTGAAAATATTAATTTTTCAACACAGGTCACCTATATTTCTTTTCAGTTACGAGTGAACATTTTCTAAACATATAAACTTTTATATTATATTTTGTAACATAAATAGTCGACAAATTTCAGAGGAATTCGAAAGAATTGCACGAGAAGTATTTCAAATATTCATAAAATAGAAAAATTTTGATTCGGAAACTACACGTAGGAAAAATAGGAAAATATGCATCCCGCCTTTTCAGGTTTCCGAAACAAATCCCCGGAAAGGAAAGTTCTTTCTAGCCGAAAATAGTCCCATTAAGAGATCAACTACGCAAGTTTTCCAACTTAAAATTTTTACTTTGCGGTCAGTCATCATAGCATTAAGTTCTGGTTTTACAAAGGAATTTTTAAATTTTTTACAAACTTAACACGTTTAAATGCTATAACACAACAGGAGAAAAGCTGAAATTTCTCAATGAAATTAATAAATTTATATTAGAACATAAAGCCCGTGATGATTTATAAAACTGTAACAATTAATAATGTAAATTAATAATTACATAATTAAAGTGTAATGGAAACATGAGTTGCTATTTAAAATGATAAAAACGAGTCATGAATACACACAAACATATAAAACTAATACATAAAACATTTTATACTTCCAAGATTGAGGTCTTACAAAGCAGAAGGATGTAAACCAAAATTTTTAAGGTCAATAAAAATTTGGTCTTCCAATAAAATTTAAAATTAAAATTAATAAAGAGAGAAATCATATGTAATCCATTCAGAAATCCTAGGATTTGTACCATTTTACACACGAGTTCGGTTTCGTATTTCAGTCTGTAACAATAATAATGCGCACAAGCATAGGTAGGGGTAACAAAGCGAAACCAAAATGATTAAAAATTCCATACATGTAAAAATTAGTGAGGAAACAAGTTAAAAGAAGAATTTAAATAATGAGCAAATCTTATAAAGATTTTATAATATGGCTTTTTAGAATAACATATTAATTAAATTTGTATACTTCATACTAAATCTTCACTAGGTTTCAAACCTTCACGAAGTCCCTAAACCTTACAATACGAATTCTTTTTTAATAAAATGAGATAAAAAAGGCATATTTTATCCATCTAGAATGGCAGCAAATATAAGTTTTTTAAATCAGTTAACTTAAAGATCACAGAAAAGAAAATATTATACGAAAGGTTCATTACATATCATGCCGGAAACCATAACATACAACTAAGAACTATATCGTAATTTTGAAAAAGTTTAAACAATATATGCTAGAAATACACTTAATAAAGTTTGCTGTTTATATTAATATAATGTTTATATTGCTTTTATTATTACTAACGACCGAACTAAAAAGAAATGTAAATGAATAAAAACTAGGTAATATCGAAACAAAATGTAAAATTATTGAAAATGTTCCTGCCAATTAATTTTGAAATAGGGAAAAGTAATAATGAAATGAGTAATTATTACAATATGTATTATAACTGATTACCAAACTAAAAAAAAATGTGAATTAATAAAAATTAATTAAAATCGAAACGCATTAAAACTATTGAAAATTTTTAACTCTAATTCAATTTGAAATAATGAAAGTATTAATGGAAGACATGAATAATTAAAACAATATTTGGCTATATTAATTACGAAACTAAAAAAAAAAAAAAAGTGAAAAAATAAAAAAAACAGTTAAAATTGAAACGAACTTAGCGAAAAAAAATTATACCACTGCAATTCAAAATTGGGAAAATTAATAAAAATAATTATGAATAATGAAAACATAAAGATTATATTCTTGTTAACATGTTTTATTAAACATAAAATTTATTTAATCGCTCAATACAACTTGCCCATAATAATGTAAGGCATAATAATAAACAGGGAAAAATACGAAATTCATAAAAATTTAAATGTGTAAGCAGTAGATAAGAGTTAAAAATAACATATATAAGTTTAATAATTTTATAAGTAATAAAAAAAATTACCTTTTAATTGCGCTCCTCAGACAATACACGTTGGAACAGTAAAAAAATTTCAGAGATGTTTAAATGAAATGTTTACACCAAAGAGCGCTAAAAGAGCAAATATAGTACTCCCAAAAATCGCCAAATAAATAGCGGGAATGTCATGCATTCCATATGCGATCTTTTATCCTCTAGTGGCAGGAATTTCATGGCATGAAATTATTAAATTCTTTTTTTTTTTAAAATCAAACCTGTTATTTTTTTATAATTTTGGAATTTACGCACACACACAGAGCATTACAGTTAATAATTCCCTGTTTAAATATATTAAAATTTCAACAAATATTTTGATTATATATTTATTACAGGTATTTTGATATTTTGATACTTCAGTGTAAAATTAAATTACAAATAAAACAGACTAAGAAAAAAATTCCATGATTTTAACTGAAAGAATTGAATTCCTATTTTTAATTTTTGTTTTTTGTAATTTGATTTCACAGAGGTGTTGCTCCCGGGCATAATACTAAATTTACATCATAAAAATATCCCCCAAAAATGTTGAAATATTCTTAAAAATTAAATAAAAATTTGATAATTTTATAAAACCAAATAAAATATATTTTTGTATTCTTTCCCATACCGGGTGTTAACTTTTTGTTTTGAATTGTGTATTTCTGTTTACAAAATGTGTGTATTTCTCTTATGGGTTTTAGATTTTAGCTTGTGCATAGATGGCGACACTAAATTTAACTCGCTACGATTGGGGTTTCACAACGAACTAAATAGATTTTAGCATTTAAACAATGCCGTAAGCAAGGGGGGGGATTAGGGGGACTGGTTCCACCTCCAACTTCTAAAAGACCATTTTGTAGAAAGACAATGTACCAGGTTTGTGTGCATGCTATATGCGTAGCTATGCATGAATACAGACATACATGTTTTTCTAAGAGAAAAAAAACCACCCAACCACAAAAGTCTAGCTGGGGCTCTAGTTGAAAATATAACATTTTCAACCCAACCCCCACGTGACCTTCGAGACTTTAGGATTTCTAAGGTCACACCCTCACCCTCCTGGGGTCTTTCGTTCTAAAAAGCCAGAATCCCTATTTTCTGTATATATCCCTTTCTAAAAGACCATCACCCTGCTGTCTGGGGTGCTTCATGTTGAGATTCTGTGTTATAAAATAGCTTCAATTCAATTACGTTAGTCTAGTTTTGTGCATAGCTGAATCCGAATAAAATTTAAACGAATAAAAGTTGAAAGAGTTCAGTGTTTTCCTAATATAAGTGTATACGAAATATTTCCCGAAATAATGTTTTTACATATGTAGCATAGTGGCGTGCGGTCCATATGTGCAGGTTGTGCACTGCACACCCTGGCAAAATTATGAGGGACAATAATTTTCTACACCTATGTCTACCTATCTTTATATGGTATATAATAAATATTATTTATAATATATTCAAATATTATGTTGATTTGCTTGCTTGTATTCCCACAGTGCGTGCGGTACTAGGTGCTGCACCACGTAGAGCGCAAACGAACATAGGAAGTTCTGATGTGTACGCACTGCGCACTAAATTGAAAATCACGCTTTATATGTATGGACTACTGGAGAAGAACAGCATACTATGGCACTGAGGCAAGTGCAGCTATTTTTCCTGCATTTGGCATTCAGAATCATCCGAAGGTACGGTTTATTAAGCGTTGTATTAGAGCGGGATTTACGTGCTGAAGCACTTTTGGTTTTTTTTAACTGATTAACTGGCCATACGATTTTGCAGACTTTTAATGTTTAAATTTAAATATTGTAAGATTTTGTTTTCATGGAAATATAAAATAAGTATTTCATCAATATAAAGTGAAATGTTTTAGTGAGGTAATTTCGGTGATGTATTATATTTATTGAAATAATTAGCTGAAAAACCATGTTTTGTTTTAAAGAAACGAATTTTAACAGAACAGTCCAAATTTTACCATTTATTGTGTCTTACAGACAGTATATAAGTTATATCTGTAACACCATATCCCTGGTTTTGTTTTTAAAAATTGTCAAGATGTTTTTCGCAGAATATATGATTTCCAAATGTTAAAAACAATAAATATAATTTAATCCACTGATCGAACAAGAAACAGTTCGCTTTATTGTGACAGCGTGCACTGAAATCCTCTGCACGTGGAATAGACGTTCGGTTTGTTGGCACCAATTAGCATCCGGATGAGGCACCGCAGCGGCGGGCGCCATGTGGTGATACGTTTGCTGAACATATAAGTTTTTCGTGGAAGCCGGAAGCATTGCTTTTTCGACGCCGATATGACGCCATACAACAAAATACATGATTTTTGCTTCAGTGCTAGTAAAATTCTCATAAATTTAGCTGTTTTTATAGTTATAACTCGACTACTCGTAGGTAAATATTTTATTGATTGCAATCTTTAAATTTATATTCATAATAAATAACCGCTTCAGAATGGAGAACTCAGATGTCTCAATAATTAAAGATTTATTGAAAAATCCATGTTCTCTGCACACCCTGCATGAAAACCTACCGCACGTCACTGGTAGCATAGCATTGCTAAACAGGGGGAAGAAATTAAAAAAAACATCTGTGAGCAATCGTCGATACTTTTTTCTTTTGTATGAAAGATTGAAGACATATTTATTTTGATATCGTTTTGGTACAGATGTAAATAAATTAATATAATCTACATGGTATCAAGTTATCACTGGAAAATAAATACTTACATTATTTAATTTTAAACTGAAGATAGGAGAAGAATTTGGAAATAACTAAACAATCGGATGAGTAATCGGGATTCACATGAGGAAACATTTCTTTCTTTTCACCAACATAGGAGACAAACAAAATATATAAACGTACATATGTATCTGGTGATAAATAAATAAATAAATAAAAATAAAAATTCATTTTAAAAATGCTTTTTATGCTATTTTTTTTACTAAATAATCTATAAATGATTTTTTTTAAACAAACAGTTACTAGCCGACTGATGGCAGGATGGTTAGGGTGCTGATCTTTGGAACTGGCGTTCGGGGGTTCGAAACCTACTGTGGTATGAATGTAAGTAACCCTTTGGAATCGGCTTTAAGCAGTAGATCCCGGTCTCTTTTGCCCTCGTGTTGCAAAAACTAGAGCGTAGCTCCTCAACCTGCAGACGTTCACTTACGAAAACATCTTTTATTTAGAACACCAGATAATACACAAATCCCAGTAGGGAAAAAGAACACAAAACACAGAAAATATCTGACGATATATTACATAGCGATCTCAAAGGAAAAAGCACGAAATCTGTGTGACAGCCTTTTTATAAACTATTGGAAGGGCGTAGCACCAGGAATGATGTCATTTCACTTTAATCACTTCTAGTTTATTCTAAAAGATATAGTACATCCCAATGCGCTGGAAAAATGAATCAATGGAGCTTTGAACTAAATTCAAGATGCCAGGAAATGAGTGTACGCCGCCATTATTATGAAAAATGTGTTTAGAATTTGTTAATAGGAAATCTAGATTTTCAATAGAAAACAGAAAACATTTAAGCTAGGATTTTGCTTTAATAAAATGAGGAATTTTCACGTTTTCTAATTTTTATTTTAAACAATAGAAGACAAAAAAGTAAGAGGGCAGTACCTAATTTTCTTTTATTTGGGGCCTAATTAGTGATTTCTAATGGGTTTTATAGCGGACTCTTTAACGTATCTCAAAAACGATACTTTTCCTCCGCCGAGTTTGTGACGTCATCGTTCACAAAAACACCGACCGCCTATGTTGTTTACATGTTAAAAGGCGAGTTTTAAATTTGTTTCTGTGTAAAGTGTCGCATATAATAGAATTTTTTTTTATTATGTCAGGCATTAAAAAATCATATTATAAATATTGTATTGTGCCACTCTGTAAAAATTCAACAACTAATTGCAATGAGAAGATATTTTTTCAGCGTTCCCAAAGATCCACATACACGTAAAATTTGAACAAATTTGATAAAGAGGGATGAGAAATTAAACCCCAAATTATCATATAAATCATCTCTATGGGTTTGTGAAGACCATATTTCGGTAAGTAAATGCTTGCTTTTGTTTAAATATTACTAATTTAGAACAATTAAAGTATATGAAAATACATCTATACCTTTAAAAGGACTGTTGATTAACCAGTGCTATTTGACTTTTAAAACTGCTAATTTTCAAGTATTATCACAGAGTTCAAGTACAATAAATGTTTGAAAAACATATAAATATCGTAAAAGATATAAATATCTAAAGCATATAATTATTTAATATAACTCGGGGAAGGGGAAGGCTATGTATTTTCAAAGTATTATAAATATTTTATCAGAGATGAATACTTTCTTAAGTGCATCAATTCACAGTGATATTTTTCGATTAAATTGGTGACTAATTTGAAAAAAGTGTAATATTTTTAAGATACTTAATAATGATATTACTTTAAAAATTAAATTTAATTTCAGAAACCTTATACATTTTTTAATTTAATATTAATATTAAAGGCAATAAAATTGTATTGCTATTTAAAAAGTATAAACAATTAAGTAAAGCCGTTTAAAGATTTTAAACTTCTTTTCATCAAATATAAAATACTTAAGAATTAAATTGAATTTTTAGATTTAAAATACTTAATAGTGATTAAAAATATAAATTTAATTTCAGAAACTGTATACATTTTTATTTAATATTAATATTTAAAGATAATAAAATTGTAGTACTATTTTTAAAAGTATAAATAATTAAGTAAAGCCTTTTAAAGATGTTAAATTTTTTTCTCACATATTTTTATAAAATCAACCAAATTACTTAAGATAATTGTGTGCCACTAATAATATTGCTGCAATAGCAAGGTTGTAGCAAACAGTATACATAATTATTAACAGTTATTCTTATAGTATGTAGATAATGCTGATTTTTCTATTTTATTCAAATCTGATAGGTTATTTCATCTTTAATGCCATTTTTGAAACATATGTTTTGAATACGGCCTACAATGACTGGTAAACACTGAAACTCTGGTCCTTTGGTAAATCCAGGTAGAAGAGACATTTATAACAAATTGAGATAATTAAGCTATCGAGATCGATAAAATAAACCTTTAGGTTTACATAAAAATAAATTTTGATAGCTAGAAAATTTCAAGAACTTGCAAAAACAAAATCGGAAAATAGTGCGCGCTTAGAAACAATAACAAAATATTGGATATCGTGAACTATGACGTCACAACCAAACACAGACCATTTTGATGTCCCGTGATTTTCTCTTAACTTTAAAATTAATTTTTAAAATGATGGATACCAGTTTTTACATTTTCGAGAACATTTTTGGAATTTACGAGTCTGGAATTATCGGAAAAATACTAAGTTCTTCGAATCCCCCCCCGTGCAAATTCTTCATTTTATTATTACATACATATATAGATATATACATATGTATATGTATACGCACACACACACACGTGTGTGTGTGTGTGTTTTAACTCAACTGTAGTATATCTTAGAAACGCGTCGCAGGTTGGGAAGAGAGAGAGACCAAAAATCTCGGAAAGTGGTATAGTTTTATTTAGCAAGAAAAATTGGAAACCAGGCCTCAAAACGTTGGAAGATTATATTTTAAAGGAGTTGAGAAGGTTCTGCAGAGAGACAAAGCTTTTTTATTCAACTACACAAAGTTTGTGACATGATGCTCAGGTGACGATATGCGATTTAAGGGACCGTTCATAGTATAGTGCTCTGGAACACTTTCTCCCTTCCCCCCGTAAGATGAAATCTGTTTGCCTGTAAAACTGTTTTTACGGCTGCTTTAGTGGCCTATCTAAGAAACCGTCATATCTGTTTGGGAACTAGTAAGAATCGGTCCCTGAACCAGGTTCAAAAACTGATTTGACACTTGGTAGTGATGCATACGTAACAACTGTTTGACAGGCAAATAATAACCAACGAAACAAGGGGCTTAAATGTCTTTTCGAATCATCTCCGTTCTTTTGGTCCCTCCGGCGTCCTTCTGTGTTCAGCTTATTTTAAAATTCAAATGGCCTTCGAAGGTGCCAATGTAGGCACTGCATTTTATGCAATAAGAACTAATAATGACTAAACTGAGAATTAAAGTTAAGGTAAACTTCCAAGAATTGCTTTTTTATATTATCCATATTCTTGAAATATTTTTAAGTTATTACAATATATTTAGGTAGTACAATAGCTTGAAGTTTCAAGATAAAGCTTATATTAATTAAAAAATAATGTTTATTATTTTTTTAAGAGAGCATTATTTGAAAATGTTCCATTTATTTTTACAGCAATAATTCAAATAGTTTTACCTGAAGGATAAGTTTTAAACTTTAGCACATAACATAGTTTATTTAATAAGCCCTTCATTAAAAACACTAAAATAAACAAATATTAATAATTAACATATCTACTTTATATGTACAAAATCTCTCTAGCATTTCTTTTAAGTAAGAACTGAACAACAAGACATTTTGAAATGTATTAATTTTAAGGGTATAGTTCAAACAATTGTGATGTAAAAACTAAATTTAAAAGAATCGAATATAGAATCTTTATTATTTTTAATAGGATTTTTTATTCTCTACGTTTTTATACTAAAATGTTTTCTTTCTTCGAAGTTTTTTTAGAATTATCACGGATAGACATAAACAACCCAAGAAAAGTTTTCATTTAAATACTTTTTAGTTTCAGAATGGGTAACGAGCTACATAAATCACAAACAGCATATGGAGAATTTTTAAAAGAAAATTTTATTTTTAATCACTTATTTATTTTATGCAAAAATATATGTACACTTATTTATTTATTCATTTTTTTTGTCTTGTGTGTTGGTAAAAAGAAAGATATATTTCTTTATGCGAATCCCATAATTTGATTATTTAAATTTTTTCTTTATCTTCTGTTTAAAATTACATAGTGTAAGCATTCACTTTATAGTGATAACTTGATACCATGTGTCGTGTAGCTCTCATCAAATTTAGGTAATTTTACCTGTGAACAATTATAAATGGTTATTATTTAGTTGGTCTAAGACTAAATTTATTTGTATTGCGTTGTGTAGATTATTTAAGTTTTAAATTGAACCACAGGTTCTGAGAGACTACAGGTTAATTTTTAAAACCAATAAGCTAATTAAGAGCTGCTAAAAAAACAAATATTACACACTTAAATAAACACATAAGTTTTAAATAAAGATAAGAGAATCTATTGTCATAGTATTTATACACTCAAGAGCCAAAACATTATGACCACCCCTACATTTTGCAATGAACTCGCCTGGATGACGTGGAAGGCACGTGATCAGGTGGAAGTGGTATTTAACTGCTGCTGGAGAGTCTGAAGAATCATTCTTTCACTTACTTCTGTGTGTGATGGGAAAGGCTGTGGATCTAAGCGATTTTGATAGAGGGCAGATTGTAATGGCTCGAAGGCTCGGAACAAGTATTTCCGAAACTGCATGACTCATGGGTTGTTCGCGATCTGCAGCTGTTAGTACTTATGCAAAATGGATGAATGACGGTGAAACCAGCAGTAGACTGCATGGTGTTGGACGTCCACACGCTATCAAAGAAAAAGGTCGTCGAAGACTGTCTTGCATGGTGAAGCAAAACGGGAGCCAGACAATGGCTCAGATGACAACTCAATATAATGTAGAGCCAAGTAGAATAGTATCGGAGCACTTTGTACAGCGGACACTGTTGGATATGGGGCTACGCAGCAAACGTCCCACTCGTGTGCCTTTGCTGACCAAGCTTCATCTTCAACTGATCCTACGCTGGGCTCGGGAACATCGCGACTGGTCCATGGATCAGTGGGACAGAGTTACCTGGTCAGATGAATCAAGGTTTGTCATTCATCACGCCAATGGCCTTGTCAGGATACGCCTTCTTTCAGGCAAACAATTGCTCCCTCAATGTACAGTAGGTCATACACAGGCCGGTGGTGGCAGTATTATGCTTTGGAGAACGTTCTCTTGGGCGTCTCTGGGACCGGTTGTTACAGTAGAGCAGACCATTATTGCTACAGGGTATCTGAACATCATTGCAGACCAGTTGCACCCTTACATGGCCTCTGTTTTTCCAGCTGGAAATGGAATGTTCCAACAGGACAAAGCCCCTTATCACAAGGCTAAAATTGTGTTGGAGTTGTTCCAGGAACATGATGCTAAATTCCAGTTAATGTCCTGGTCGCCTAACTCACCGGATCTCAATCCGATAGAACACATTTGGGATGTCATGGGACGGCAGCTCAGAGTTCAAAGAAAAATAATTCGTAATATCTCGGATTTGCGTAACCGTTGCTTAAACATCTGGTACAATTTGTCTCCAGGCATCTACCAAGGACTTGTGGCATCCATACCAAGGTGAATTGAAGTTGTGTTGAGCGCCAAAGGTGGGTCAACTCATTGACAGGTGGTCATAATGTTTTGGCTCTTGAGTGTATGTCTATGTACAGAAAATTGATTCAAATTTCTAAAAAATTGCTTTTCAAAATTTTCTATTATGCGCCACCTTATCCAAAATTTAAAATTAATCAGATACTAAATATTTTCGTAAAAAAGAAGAGAGAGAGAGAGAGATGACATAATTCCAAATTAAAATTTTTATAACATGTATCTTTGTGGACCTGCAAAGGAATGTGCATCTGCAGGGCTGTACGATAGTCGGGAGCTCTTCAGACTTAGCTGGAGTTGGTGAAAGGATGTAGACACCTCTGGGTGTACTCTCGATTGGTGGGATGGCATTGCTGACTTTAGTATCATCACTGGTCTGTGGTCTTCTAAACAATTGGTGGATTCTGTGAGGCTGCAGCACCGTAACATTTTTGGTCACTGTGTGATAGTCCTCCTCATTATCTTTCTGGAGTCTCTCTTGGATCCAACTCTTCCTTTAGTCCCCAAACTCTGCTCTCCAACTATATTCTCTCTTTTCTCTTTTTTAAATATTATATTCACATCCTCCTTTCTCCCCACTCTTGGACCAATCAGCAGAGCTGTTCATATTCATTGGTCGTCCTTTCTCCATCTTTTAACCGCAAAAATGGGGGAAAACCTTACCCCTTCAAATTGGGCACCCCCCGCTCCACAAAACTTTTGACTTTTGTCTCTTAGGGACTCATAAATAATTCCACAAAGGTACATTCTTATTTAGTGTCATGAACGGAGACATGATTCTATTCTAATCTGGGACTGGGATCAGAACTCCGCCCTAGAATTCATTCAATTAATTTTTTTCTCTCCTTTACAAAAGGTGTCATGAAGTCAGATTTAGATCCCAAGCATTTCACTACCCGTTTGATTTATATTAATTATATTAATTAAAATAATCTATTATACTAAATTATTTACACCTATACCCAAACTATATCAAAATAAATAATCATCTTTTTTTCACACAAAAGAAAAAATAAATGTGACGATTGCTAGTAGATATTTCTTTATATTTCCTCCCCCTATTTATCAATACTACTCTAAATATGTAAAGCAGTTTTTCGTACAATCTAAAGAAATGTTTTGACTTTTATTTATTTAAATTTCGTTCAGAATTAGCTGTACACAAAAACTAGACTAACGTAATTGAGATGAAGCTATTCTATAACACAACTTGTCTCTAGAAATTCAACGTGAATTACACCAAACAGCGTGATGAGTGCACTGAAAGTGGGAAATGCATACTTCCAAAATGGGGGAAGGGATGTTGAATTACAATTTTGAAAACTTTCAATTTTTAATGATATTTTTATTATCTTGTTACCTGAAACATGTAATAATCTTGTTACCTGAAACATATAGAACACAAAAATTTATTAGAATTTTTTTTAATAAAATACGAGACTATTTGATATAAATTAGACCGTCCAACAATATTTCTTAAAAATGTTTCTAGTGCACAGCATAAAAACCAATTGCTTTTATTTTTTCATTTTATCTTTAAAATTTGTGTAAAAATAACACTGGGTTTTGATTCTTACTTACGTCAAATGCTATTCATATAAGACAATTATTTAAAATGATACAATGTTTTAGCATTTGTTTATGCCGTTTTCCAATATCAGATCATCTGTAACTAAAGAAAATATTTTGTGATTGTTAAAGCCTACCCAGTTTAATGGTTTGGTTTGGAGCACAGCAGTTTACATTTTTGTAACACGAGAACTAATTAGACAAGGACCTGCTGTTAAAGTCGATTCGAACGGCAAAGTATATTTATGCTACAGTGGGATACATGTTAGTTTTAGTACTGAAATATTTTTCATTGTTGGGTTGCAATAGAATCCAAATCTCAAATGAAACGAATCTTTTGACACTTGGCATGGGGGTATACTTCACCGCCAACTTACGCGTGCAGCGGGCGTTTTTTCGGGAATCGCGCGAAAGTTTAGTTATTCAGAAAAATTGCAGTAAATCCAAAACTACTTTGTTTTTATGAACGAAACTTTTTTATTTTACACTTTAATATATACTGTATGATTATTTAACAACAACAAAAAAAACCCAATATTTTTACGAAATCACAAAGATAAAAGTCCGATAATCTGGCAGAGCATATTTCTTCATCAATATCTTTGTAATAATGGCTCATTTTATCAATTTTGTATTCAACAATAAAAAAACCAAGCTTCAAATTGACAAAACACGACTTGTACGTTCTGGAGCTAGGAATTCGATTGAAGACGAAATAACGCAACAAAAGACCGAGTAACTCGACAATTATAACTTGTGGAAAGAAAATATGCAAAGTGTTGCATACTAAAGCAAACAACATGCATATAATGTCATACATACATATAATTATACATATATAGTAGATTTGTGGTGGTTAGCGGGTATCCACCACAAATCTACTAAATACGTATTTTTACGTG
>CM063509.1:123184167-123234167 GCA_032207245.1 Pardosa pseudoannulata | reverse complement strand
GTGAACCAAATCTGCAAGAGAACTATTAAAAAAAAATTTTTAAAGCAGGGAAAGGCAAATAATACGCAATTCATTTTAATAAAGGACTTAATGCATATTAAGGTTATTTTCAGCTTTTTAATGGTTTATTATTTTAATACAATTCTCCAAGATGCAAAGATAGTATTCTAGGATTAAATACATTTCCTAACCCAAGATTAAACAGATATTATAAAGTTAAATTTTTTTTTAAGATTTGAATTTCTTTATAAATTCTGAAGAAAGTGTGTGTAATAACGACCTGTTAGACATTTTCTTATATTTTAAATGGTTATGCATTGTTATCTACTGATTTCTATTGAATGTTAATGCAGGTACATTTTCCAAGTCATCTGTTCAGTCCAGTCTTGATTCTTCTGACAAGTCCATTGAGGGATCAAAAACACTGCCAGGTCATAGAAAATCAGCTGCTCCTAAAGTTCCTCCAGTTGATTCTAAAAAATTACAGAGATTCAAGAGTAAAGAAGATGTATCAGGCACTACTAAAGAGAGCTTAAAGAAAGCCCAGAGCACTCCATCACTATTGGAAAATCAGACTTTACCTAACAGGTAGAGTAAAAAATTTTAACATTATCAGACCTAAATTAAAGTTAATAACTTTTTTTTTCAAAATATCATATTAATTTTTGTTCTTTGGTGTATTTTAATCCTTTCTTACCTTTATTAAGTGTGATTATTCTTTCTGTCATACATATTGTTTTCCTTATCGTCCTTATATAAATATGTTCTAAAATATTGTTATTTATCCTGAAAATCAGGAAATTTGACCAATTTTCACCATTGCATTTCCTGCATTGGCAACTGCTCTAAAACTTCCAAAGTTCTTTTGAAAAAGTGATGAAAATCTGTAACTCTGCTTATTATAGTCCCCAGAAGACTTGTCACTATACTTTTTGAACTGCCTTAATATGTGTAATTTCAGTAAGCTACATTGTGTGCATATATATATATATATATATATATGTGTGTGTATATATGTATAATCTATATATATATATATACACACACACACACACACACAGAATCTGCCAGCCAGAATAAAGTTAATTTTTAATGTAGCTTTTTATTCTTTTTGGGTAGACAAATGTAATTAAACATAATTTTTTCCCTCTTAGTTTTTCATGGTCTTTTCCTTGTCTTGCTTCTGTTGTCCTTTTCTTTTTTTTGCTTTGGATTCTGTTCAGTTACTTTACTTTCATTTCTGTTTAGCTATTTCTGCTTTACAGGGTTTCCTTAAATTTTTTACCAATTTAATTTTATGCTGCATTTTTCCGTGCAGTTATAAATATAAGGTAGATTTAACATTTATTTTTTGTGTTTATATTTCTTGACAAGTTTAAAGAAATTGAGTATCAAATATTGAAAAATTGTTTGGTTAATGTTTTTAAATATATTACAGAAAACCTGCAGCTCCCATTCCACCTAAAGAAAGTGTTCAAAATAGGCCAGTTAGCTGTATTGAATCGCCAATTATAAATAGTTCTGCTCAGAAAGAAAACAAAGTTATTGTTATATCAAGTAAATATTTTTCTTTTTGTAGTTTATTTCACCAGTTTTAGGGGGAAAAAAGATATGTTGACATCCAGAAAAAGATTTAAGTGTTCTTATTATTATTATTTTTTTTTTTTTAGACAAAATAAGAAATTTATTTATAACGAAAAGTGTTTGTCAACATTCAGATGCACTTAAATGGCGAGAGCTACTTGCAAGTGACTTAATAAGATGTTCTTTGTGACATTCTTCAAAATTTCTCAAAAGCCTTTTTTCAATTTGAGTCTTATAATTTTATTTTAAAGTAACTTTTAATGAGTTTTTCCTTCAATATTAAATATTGCTTCCAAAATCAGTCACATATGATAAATTTGTTGTAGTTTAGCTTAAATAAAATAGCCAGAAAATGTGTTTTCAAAATTAGAAATGTCATGGATGCACATTACCTCTATGGTGTTTTAACATAACACTTTTTAGCACTATGCCATCATTCCCTGTAATGTATCATTATTCACTACTCTTCAGTCTGTTTTTCTTTAAATTAAGATTTTCTGGTATTTATTATACATTGTACAATCTGTAAATCATTCAAATATTTCATATTCTTTCATTATTTAAGTATATACTAATTTAAAACTCATAAATAAATTTTTATCATACAATAAATGTTTTATGATAAATATTCTAATTGATTTCTCCATTTATAGTTTAATAAATAAATACTTATAATTTCTTTTGTTGGAATTCCTAATTTAACTAAAACTACTATGTTACTAAGTTTTTTAAAAGTTTTCTTAAGAATTCTAAAAAAATTAAACCTTTTTTATATTAAAAATATAATAAAATATGTGATTACAAAATAAATTTAAAACCAATGGTGGGTGAAGAAAGGGCATTTATTGTTTTAGTTCTTTTGCTGAAATGTATGGTAAGAAATTTTAAGAGTTATTTCACAAATTAAAATAGTCAATTGTTTAAAAATTAAAAATTCCTTATTGCTGTGATTTTAATATATATATATTTATATGTATATATATACACATACAGTTTTTAAATAGAGTATTTCATGAAAAGCAGTGGTATAGAACTCCATTGTTGATAGTGACATTTTGTATTAGCAACCTTTTTCTCACCTGGCAAAATGTCATTAATATTGTATAAATCATACGTCACATAGAAATTTTGTGGAACGTAAATTATAATTATTACATTAGGAAAAACAAACTTTGTAGGTCCAAAAATTTATAGATAAATTCATATAGAAAGTTTTAATTCTGCCCAAGTTACATTCTGTATAATTTCTAGAAATAAATGTAAAAAAGTTCCAAATCTGAAAAGTTTGCAATGGAGGCCTATACTAAAGCTGTACCTTACAAGTGTGTTTTGGTTAGTGGGCTAAAAGATTATTCTAATTTTTAATTATGTGAAACCAACACTCAATACTGCAAGTTTAATTAGCTAAGTTTTTGGTAATGGTCCATAAATTTTAGCGTTAGACAAAATTTACAAAACTTTATTGATTTTAAAAGTAGTTTTTAAACA
Organism: Pardosa pseudoannulata; assembly: GCA_032207245.1. Lineage (NCBI taxonomy): Eukaryota > Metazoa > Arthropoda > Arachnida > Araneae > Lycosidae > Pardosa > Pardosa pseudoannulata. The sequence goes on along the minus strand of CM063509.1, from coordinate 123,231,095 downwards.
ACATAATCAAGACAATAAATACTGCAGAAGAATAAATGTCAATATAATGCTAATGATAATGAGTTGTTTTTATTAGTGTAGTATAATCTAAAAACTAATTGGAATTTTGAAATAAATGTAGCATTAATTTTATACTTTAATTTCCCAGACTTAAGGCTGGGCCCGAAGTATCAAAATAATACTGACCATGATGATGAACTATAGTTAAGCTGTTTTACTTTTAGAACTTTCTAAAATGTATTAATATTTTACATTTTGTCTTTTTCAAAGATTTTCCTAATGAGAAAAATAGTTCCTCTACTGATGAACTCTCTTTGAAAGGAAAGTTGTCTAAATCTGAAAGTGTAGATGAGATTGACAAGAATATGTCACATAGTTGGTAAGTAATTATTTTTAAACATTAATATAACTTAAAGCTGTAACACATTCACCCCTTGTAAATCAGTTTACTTAAATAGCATAAAGAAATATTTTGTATATGTGAACTGTTGTTCACATATACAATACACATATACATATACATAAAAGCTCAACTAAACTGTAAATGTAAACGTTTTAATTTTATACTTATTCTACTTTTATTATAAGCTGTATTATTCATATGGAGAGTAAAGGAAGATGATAAAATTAAATTTTTTCATGAGATCAATGCAAAGTTAACCTTCCAGCATACACTTTCAATAATTCACATATTATGGAGGTACAATATATATATATATATATATATATATATATATATATATATATATATATATATATATATATATATGTTTGTAGAAACTAATAGTGATATTAGAAAAATGAATTTGTGTAGTTTTTAAACTTGCATTAAAAATCTAATGCACAACCTATTCATGCTTTTGAAAGGACCAATAAAGAAAATTTATTCCAAAGAATTTTTTAGAATGCTGTATTGGCTTCGAAAATAATTTAAATGATATTTGATTTAAATAACCTAATAATTTGTAACCATGGTACTTGAACCTGGTTAACTACTAGCTCTGCTGAATAATGGCCAAGTGGAAGGATGCTGCTTTTTGACATTAGAGTTCATAGGTTCAAATCCCATTGTTGTCATGGGTTTGGATAACCTTTTGCACTTGGTTTTTTTAGTCAGTAGATTCTACTTTTCATTAGCCCTCATACTGCAAAAAATGACTGTAGCACTCCAATCCACATGTATCCAATGCATAAACATTTAATGATTAATAAGCTTAATAATTTGCAAGAGATAAATTACATTTTGTTGTATATCACTGAAACGTACTAACATTAAAGATTATTAATTAAAAACTTTATTAACATTTGTCCTATAAATACTTTTTATTATCAATCTAAATTTTTATATTTTTTGAACATACATGCTCAGTTAGCCTATGCTATTTATGCTTAATTTCCTATCTTAGGTCAAAAAATACTCTAGTGAAAACTCCAACTCCAGACAGTCCTGAAGTTACAGTTTCATCCAGTCACAGCATTTTAGAACAAGTTCAAATAGAGAAAAGTAACAATTCTGTTTCACCATTGGATTCCAGTCATATTTCCATTGTTACTATTGGTGATGTTGAAGAGGTAAAAGACTCTTCTGTGTGTGTTGAAGGTACAACAACTACCTCTACAGATGTTGATTCATTACCTCCAGATAGCGAACAAGTTGTTGTTCTTCAAACACCCTCCACTCATACTTTATCTAAAGCAGATGTTGTTGTTGTCAGGACCTCAGACTGGACGGATAATACTTCTTATAGTAGGTCAGTTGTTCAACAAAGTGACCAGACTCCTAAAGCTGTTGTGGTAAATGCAGTCAATAGGCCTATTTCTAGTCATGAGAATTACAAATCATCAAAGTGCAACCTTCCTGTATCAAAAGAAGTAGCTGTAGAAGAAAAACCTAAAATTAGAGTTAGTGTTAATTTGAAGAAGGACCCTTCATACCCATCTCCACCTCATTCTCCAGCCTTATCTCGACCTAGTTCATCCCCAGGTCGCCAGCCAGTGTCTTCAGATGATGGTTCATCTGTTTATCCATTGCCTTCAGAAAATGGCAAAAACTCCTCAGGGAAAAAAATGACCAGTGATTCTGAAAGCATTTCCACATTAGATAGTATAGGAAGCAGTGATAAAGAAAATCGAAGTCATGAAGATGACAATCAAATGACACTAAGGAAAAAGAAAGTGAGTAAAGTTTCTTGGTTTCTTCTTATATGCTCAGCAACTTCAGATTTGTATTTTCTGCACAGCTTGATGACTCCATTTAGAGAAAAAAAAACTAAAACTTTAATTAATGGAATTGAAGACTCAATTGTCTTAAATGGGATTCTAGTTTTTCATAACTCTATCCTGTATTATGATTGTTTTTCTTTTGTTCAGTTATGAAAGTTATGCTAAACACCATGCCCTTCAACTACTATGATTTTTCTGTAGTCATAGATAAAGTAACTGTTAAATTATACATTAGTGTTAAATAAATATTCATCTCACAATTTTTGCAGCATATTATCCCCAAAACCACATAAGAGTTTTGATTCCTGTTTTCTGCTCACATTGATTGCTTTTACCTATTATACAATGTGTTTTGACTTGTGCATATTTACATAATTATTTTTAGCCTTTAAGTATTGCATGTCTCTTTTGTTCATCTTGTTGCTTTACCATTATTAAAGATTTCTAATTTGCAGATTTTTTTTATTTCTTTGGTTTTTAAAATTCCATCTTAAGCCCAGCTGTGATTTGAATGCCTTTGCCTTAATGCACCTGCGTGCATCAAACACTTTGCACATGCTATGTACCAGCCCCACATATGTCTTTGTGTCTAATATAAAAAAAGTGTAGATGAGAAAGCCATTTATTATAAAGGTATTTAGATTGTTAAATTTTTTTTTAATTCAAAAATAAATCTCTAAAATTCATTGCCCATGGAAGGGTATTGGTAAAAGTAATGTATAATAAATATTTGCTTTGTAAGAAATTTTTACTGTATTGATTTAATAATTTAAATTTTTTAGGAATTTTTTAATCATTTTAATTTTTTTAGGAATATACCAGTAGTACTAATAATCAAACAAATAGGAAATTAAATGGTGTCGCTGGCAAACCAAAAGTGGCTCGACCAAAAACATTGAAGAAAACAAGAAAATTTATGGTAGATGGTGTTGTAGTGACTACAACAACAAGTAAAATTATTTATGAAGATGATGAACAAACTATGAAAGAAGACCATATTTTAAGGTAATACTAAATTAAAATTTCTGATTTAACTCTTTACACTTTTATGCTATTTGAAGTGTTTTAATTAAAGAGAATTCTTGACTTTATAAAAATACCAACTGATGAGATTTTATATTATCTGTGCCTTTTCCTGTTCTTTTATGCCTTTGAAAAAAGTAAGTGATCTACTTGAGCAATGATTTATAATATGCAACTTCAACAATTCACTAAGGGCTAAATTTGATATTAGAAATAAAGTAGAAACTCTTGTACAAAGATAGGCTTGATAGAAAATTCTTTGTATAAGTTAATATTTTGTATATGTGAATAGTAGTAATTTCTGGCTATTATAACATGAAACAAATACTGTACTATTTTTGCCCTTTTTAAAATATAGATTAAAGCTTAAAAGTTATTGTTTTAATATCTGTAGAACTAAACAAAATAAACTTTAACTCTGTTTTTTTCCCATTTTTATTTTTTAAAACTTTGTTCTGTCAATTTTGTTGATGCATTATGTATTTCTTGTTGAGTAAACAAGTAGCATTATGTATTTATGTGTAGAGTTAATCTTGTTTCCCATATATTTTCAAATGTTATAGAATTCCAGTGATGAGAAATAAAGTTTATAATTTTACATTATTTCAATAATTAGTAAATTATGTTAATAAAATAAGTTAATAAAATTGTTCCACTTATATCAAAAATATTGTTCATATTTATATATATTTACTCAGTTATATATTCAAAGCTTTGATTGTGGTACATTGTGCATATGCATTTAATTACAGTAAGTAATATATACAAATATTTACAGAGATATTTATGTATGTGTAAAATGAAATTTTATATAAATTCATAAAGTGTATAATATGGTAAAATCATTTGAATATAACTGTAGAACTCATTTGCATTACTTAGGTTTTTAAGAGTTTAAGATGTTTTCATTGTATATACAGGGTGTCTGCTTGTTAGAACAGTCAAGAAAATTGCAAATGTATAAGGAAAATTAATCTCATTAAATGATCAGTGAGTGTAACACTTAAACAAATAAGAAATGCAAGCTTAGAAACTGATAATTATTTATAAAGTTATTACTTATGATGCATGATGCTATACATAGTAAATTTTAACAAATCAAAAAATCTGAATAGCTGAATTTTTTTTACTTCAGACAAAACATGCCATTTTGTGTATTTTTAAATATAAAAAGCTTAAGTACTTTTTTCCCCCAAGGCTAACATTAGTAAAATCCAATTAGTGTGCAATGTAGATTATACCTTATAAAAAAATTGCACTTTTTTCAAAGTTAATTTACAAATTTGTGGATTCATTATTTATTTAAAGGTATGCTTGTAATTTCTGCATGAATCGAATAATGTATAAAATAAATGAAAAAGCCCATTGGTTTTAAATTAACAACTGTACCATAAAACTTGCTTATTTATGTCAGTGAGGTAATATGCTCCATGCTAGATTGTTGCATCTAGACATGTCCATAGAATGGAATTCACCAAGTGATGATATTATGTCCCCAAATGGTGTGGTTAGTATAAAACACAATTGGAGGCCACCACATGCTCAAAGTCAAGGTAATTGTTTTTCCAAACCATTTGAAAGTATACTGGTATACTGTCCTAACCATCAAATGGGAAATGATCATAAGATTTTTAAAAAATAAAACTCAAAGTGTCCTGAAAAAGTCAGAAAGTAGTTTTAGCAATTCAGTAGATACCCTGATATTTTTTTGTCAGAAGAATATTCTTTATATATTTAATAATTGTTTATATTTATAATATTCATTAATCATTTTTATTAATGTGACATTGAAACTATGTGGTTTTATGTCTACTGGCTCTCATGAAACCTACCCTAAAATTTTGAATTGTTTTAAAGAAATTTTCTTTTCTGAGAAATAAATTATTTTTCATGCTTACCTACCTAGGATAAGTGCTGGTCTTGAGCCTGAAAACTGGGAAATAAGAATATGGTTATAGTCTTTTATTGCTATGCACTTATGTTCTGTACCTCCTTTGCCATTTTCTGTATGCTGTTTTTTTATATAATAGTTGTGGCATGTAAAAGTTTGAATATTGAAATCATGTTTTTTCTAGATGTTTTGTGCATGCTTTTTAAAAATTGTAATTTATTTGTGGATGCCCTAATTGCATGCTGTTATTTCTAAAATGGATGAGATGAGGAAGTCAGTGTATTTTTTTGTTTTTGTTTTAAATCACACTGCATTATCTATTATACATTTCCTGGATAAATATATTTGTCATTAAAATAGCTTAATTTTGAAAGAGATTCACTAATGTAATTGGCATTTCAAGTGCATTTTTTTTTCTAAAAGAAGCTTTTATTTAAAATCGTGTTTTGACATCCTTTGAACACTTTATAATGGTTTTGCATTATTTTTGTGTTCTTATAGTTTAGAATAATCTGTTTTCATAATATGTCATTTAATTACTGTTTGTATAGCATATTTATTAACAATTTAGCTATGTTTTATAAAACTGATTCTTTTAAGCAGATTGAGGATTTTATTGAAGTTGTCTCTCACACACGCACAATTTTAGTAAAATTCAGTTATCATTTAATAAATTGAAAGAAATAACATTTTGTAATCATTTTAGGAGAAACACATACCTTTAACATAAAAAAAAATGACAGACTAAACAGTAGTGGATTTTCTGACATATATTATGTACATAAGCAGTTCCTGTTAAAAATGCTCCTTATTATCGATCTTCAATTTTTTTATGATTTAGGTTAATTTGCTTATACGAAGCAAAACTATTTATAGCTATAATTTGTAAAGAATTGACACTGTTTTTATTGTTAATTATTTTTAAAATTTTCTGTCATGAACTGGTTCAGAAATAACAGTTCAAAAACACCATAACAGAAGATGTGAATACTCGTAGCTTAATGCTTATAGTTACAAAATTAATTTTTTTAGAGGATCAAAACATTGCTAAATCATATGAGAGTAGTGATAGAAGTATGGGTTTAATAAAAATGTTCAAGTTATTCAAGCAGTATTTTACTTTATTTTTATACTTTTTTTATAGTTTTGTTTGCTGTGCTGTAAATATTAAAAGTTTTATTTTTAGAAGCACAGTCAGATTAGTTAAACATGTTTTTTTTTTTTAAATTTATTTTTAGGAAACAAGAGCTTAGAGAACTGAAAATGCTTCAAAAGCAAGAAACTAAACAGTTCCAAGATTTAGCTTTGAAAGCTCAATTTAGTCGAGAGCAACAAGAAAAGAAATTTGAGCAAGAAATGATGGTATTTTTTAAAAAATTTTATTTTTAGAAAACATGTTATAAAAATAACATTAAGTAAAATGTCTTATATAAAGTACCTTATAGAAGTGAAATTAAAAATTTCTAAAAAGTCTTGTATGGTCCTTAAATATTTGAGATACAAATAAAGCAGAATTTGATGTGTCTAAATAGTACTATTAAATTCAGCTCAATTGAACAATTATGTGGAAGTTTAGAAGTAGAACATTTTAGTTTGAAACTTCTATTTCTATATAATGGTTAGTCAGATTGTATAATATTAATGGATATTATTGTATATTAATTAATATTATAATTGTAAAATAATAAATTAGTAGTTTCTGTTAAGTATAAAAAATTTAAAAACTTTTTAGGGAATATAGAAGAATTAGACAATTTTTGTATTGCCAAGTTATTTAAATTTTTACATTAATTTTATGCCTACGTGGCATCTTGAACATTCTAAACAGAGCAGTATTAACATATGAGTAAAGTAATTTAATATATTAATAATCTACTGTATGGCGTACTGCATTCTTGATGTCTTGGAGGTGTTTGTCTACAATGGCATGCGAAGTGAGTGTCTATCAGATATTGTATGTAAACAGACAAGTTTAAACAATAAGTTTCCATTTTTTTCAAGGCTCGTTTAAAATGTTTAAAATTTAAAATAGGGCTTAAAAGTCATTAGGCTTCAACTTATAATTTTTAGTTTTTCATTCAATATCTTGAAAGTTCTTAATTTGAATGAATAGAGGCAAAAGAGTTATTTACAGGCAAAGTGAGCTGTAGAAAATGGAATTGGGAAGGGTTGTATGCAATGCATATTTAGCAGGATATTTAAATATAGGAATTAAATACAAAGCCATCATATAAGTTAGGTACATATATAGAAGATATAAAGACAGATGTTTTGCATCTCTGAGTGAGCTATATTATAGTTTATGGGTTTTATTTTTATTTTTTATGCTAAATTCTAATAGAATAAGGTAAGGTAGACTTGCCTTTCTCAGGGGTGCCATTGGAGAGAGTCCTGATGTTCAAAGCAATCCAAGTAAATAGAATTATCATATAGCTTTGGCTAGGGTGGGTGAAAAGTAACTTACAAAGGTAAAAGAACTTAGGACTTCATCAGTATAGATTTTTTTTTTATTATTATTATTAAATCCATGTGTGATAGTTTTGATTAAAAAATGAAATTCTTCTGTTTAAAGTCACATGAACTGCAGGTATGGCATATCCAATGCAGTTGTGGGATAGGCAGGGTGTTTCACAGCACAACATCACAGAACACTTATTAGTATGTGTGTAATGGCTTAAATGTAGGATGCATGGTCCAAGAGATAGACTGTAGCTTTTAATCCTTCAGTAGGTCTTGGTTTCAAATAGCTAAATTCTGACCATTGTATTCCAACAAACCAGTGTGTAATTCAAAACTTAAAGGTAGAGAGCTCATGTTTTGGCTTAGTTTAGTATTTTTAAGTGAAGTGATTGATATAAATTTGTAAAATCTAAATTGTGAGAGAAACTATTCTGTTATGAGCAATCTTAATTGCATACCTGCCATTATTAATGGATCATCTGTAACATTTACAGTTTTTCGTTTCATTTTATGGACATATGGATAGTGAGATTTTTACAGTGTTTGGTATAATGAAAATGAAATTAATCCCCCACCCCTCTTAAAAAAAAAAGAGAGAATGGATTTTTAAATTTTGCAATTTGGGAAAACTGCTAAAGCTTTTTTATATCTGCAGAAATTTACAAATTTACACAGAAAATAAACATATAAATATTTTTCTGTGGCATAATTATACATTTGGCTTGGTTCTAGCAGCCACTGAATGATAATCTGGATTTTGCATTTTGATAGTATATTTATGCCAGTAAATGCAGAGGATTTTAAAAAATGTAGGACCACACAAATAGAAATAAATTAACCATATTTATAAAAATTCCAATAAGTATAATCAAAATCAGTATTAATAATCACTATGCTGTTGTCTGTGCTCTTATCTGATAGATATTCAGTTTGGAATAAATTTTGTTTTTCTAGAATTGAATTTAGTTGGAAAAAATTAACTGATGTTTTATTATATATAATGAATCAATAAAGATCAATAAATATTTTATGATTTTTCAAAAATAAAAAAAAGTAAACTTTTATTGATTACAATTACTTGTGCTACTAAATGTCATCCAACTAACCAATTGATGCTTCAATCAAAAAGTTTTACTGATGTCAATTTTTAAAAGTTAGAAGGCATAACTGTAGCTTTAAAGTAGTAATTTTATTTCATATTGTCTCACTTTTTTTTCCTCTGGAGGTTTTAATGTATCATTGTCCAAGCTAATTATTTTTGTTTGTTGTAAATTACTAAGTTCAGTTTAATATTTTTAGATACTTGTTAGGAATTATGATAATGATTTAGAAGCCTTGAATCGTCAACAAAAGCAGTTAGTGGAAAAAGCTGAGCAACAACAAGAATTAGATTCTAAAACTGCTTCTAGAAAAATTCGAGCTGATCAAGTGAGTTAGAAAATCATTGCCTTTTTACCTTATGTAGTAACTTATTTAACAAATACAAGTTAGCATGTTGATACTATTTTGAAAATCAGTTCAAACCATTTTTGTTATTAGAACTAACTAAATATTATATAAGTATAATGTATAACTAAATAAATTTATATGATTGTCTTTTTTTGTTTTAAAGTATTCACCAAATAGTTCATCTTTAAGGTAAAAAAAAATTACATTAAAATTTACTGTACTATGTAGTTGGAATAGGTTTTCTCAATTGTGATCTAAATATTTCAGGTTTTGCTAAGACAATCACAGGAAACTCACAGTGTCACAAAAATTACTCAAATACAAGGATTTATTTATTATTTATTTAAAGACTGAAAATAAGTGAAGCTCTAATAAGTAAAATGGAAAAATATTTCCAAAAATGATGTATGAAAGAAAATATGATTTATAATTTATTGATGTGACTCCCTTTTTGTCATTCTACCAGTAACCTTTTGAACAGGAAAAGACATCATAAGAACATCTTTTAAATTATGATTTATTTTAATTTTGGATAGTTTGAATCTTTTTATATCATCTTAAATTTTAGATAAAAGTAGTTCATTTGCTACTGTGAAGCCCATGTGTGTTTTTTTAGATTAAAAAAAAAAATTAAAATATGTTGGGAAATTCCTTGAAAATGTCCCTAAAATGTCAGGATAAGACTTTAAACAATTCAGTGGACATCTTTCATAAGGATAAAGATATTAAGATATTTATGATTCAAAATACAGATAAATTAATTTTTTAATACAAAATACTACATTTTAGACCATAAGTTTACCATAGTAAACACTGATTTTAAATAATTTTTGGAGAGTTCATCAAATTTTGGAATTATATTAGCAATGCTATACATTTAATTAAAATTGCAGTCTTCTTCTAAGTCTCACTTTTGTTAAAAACCTAGTTATTGCTTGTATATTTTCCAAAAGATAATAAAGTACATTTCATGCATCTTTATTCTTATTTATTTTTTTATATTTGTTCAGATACACACAAAGATTTAGTGTCATTATTAAAAATTATAGTAAAGTATCTTGTAATTTTGGATTTTGATGAATTGCTCATGTTTATTAATATTGAAAAATTATACATATGTGCATGAGAGTTAAATGATATATACATCAATCTGTGTTTAATGTCTTGTATAACCAAATAAGGATACATATCTATAAATTAAAAATGTTAAAGGTAAAGCAGTACCTTATATTGATTAAATATGTTTTTAATTATTTTATATACTTGGAAGGCCTAAGTGTGTAAGTGTTAGTTGTATCTACCATTGTGTAAATAAGATATCTTTTAACTTTAATTTAGGAACGTGATATTAAGACATTCCGAGATACTTTAAAGAATGAGTTCAAGTATTTAAAACAAGAAGTTGATGTTTTGCCAAAAGATAAGAGGAAAGATGTTCTTAAGGTACGAAGAGAACAAATGGAGCTTGAACATGCTGAAAGGGTAACTGCTTTTTTGATATGTTTCAAATGCCTTATTTTTAGCATTTTCTCCTTTTATTATAATTCATACTTTTTAACTTGTACATTTTAATCATAAACTGTATATACTTTATTCATGTATGAAATTGTATGTTTGTGTTAACATTACATTGTTTTGAACTTTTTCAAATGAATTGTGAGATGGATTTTATTCCAAATGCAGCTAAACCTTTTTTTAACAAACTTCGAGGGATCACGATGCCTTTGCTGACTTAAGTTGAAGTACTCAGTCAGTAATGGTGTCAAACTCATAGATGTAGGGTTGTGAGTTTGAGACAATCAATGACATTGTGTTCACCAATGGCACCTGGTACGCATAAAATAAATGCATGATTGTAATGTTCTCCAACTTTAAATTATATCTCTGAAGGTGGTAGACCAAGTGAAAGCTGAGTAAGTAGCATTACCAATGAAGTTTCTACTAAATACTTTGACTCTGCCAACTGCTCCGGTTTCAGTGGAGTTGCTCCGCATAAATGATAAAAATTGCTAACTCCACACACTCCTCAAATTGCTTTGCAAAATAACAAAAATTTTGTTTTGGGGGAAATATTTCATTAATTTTATCAAATCTCATAATATCTGAAGGAATTCTGAAGAATTTCTTTTCATAATTCTTTTCTCCGCTTTTTGCATCTAATAAATATTGCTAAATAGGCCTAACCTACAGCGAAATGTACATATTCAGAAGGGTAAGATGGTGTCCTATTGCTTTTTCCCCCCACTATGGCACGTTCATCCTGTAGTGCTGGCCCTGATGGTGACCTTGAACGAAGGTTGAATGCACACATTAGGCCATTAATGAGCCGAGCGCAAGAATGCAAGAATTCTAACTGCACTGTAGCGGGAGATTACGATGACAATAGGAAAATACTGCGCAAGCTCGTTTCTTCTCTAATCTATGGTACTGTTGCATCAGCATTTTAGACGCTCTTTCGTGTTACGGTATTTTGTAATTTAGCCGATGTGCTTTTTGATTATTGCTAAGTACTGATTAAGTGCAATGGCTAAACGAAAACATCAACAACAGTTTAAAGAAGAATATCAAGAGTTATGGCTGGTACTTAAACGGTCAAAAGTTTCCAATAGTCATGTGTATTGTTCTGTTTGCAACATTGATTTTAGCATCGCTCATGGAGGGAGATATGATTGCCAGCACCATGTGGAGTGTTCTTGACATCTGGAAAAACCAAAGTTTCCATGTCACATCTCAGCTTGAAATCAGTGTTTACAAAGACAAATGATTTAAGTGTGATTAAAGCTGAAACTCTTTTTACTAGCTTCTTAGTGGAACATAACTGTCCTCTATCCGCGGCAGATCATGCGGGTCCATTGTTTAAAAAGATGTTTCCCGATTCTCAAATAGCCTCAAAATACGGATGTGGCCGAACGAAAACTACCCCCATTTTGCGAAGTTTTTCTGATTTGGTGGTAGAACAAATTGTTGAAAATCTGAATTTACAGTCGCAACAGATAGGAGTAATTCGTCCGAGAATGAAAAATTATTTCCGATTTTTGTGACATACTTTGAAACTATATTAGAAAAAAATGTGACAATGTTGATTTCACTCCCAAAGCTGAGTGGAGAAGGTACAGGTGAAAACATTTTAAAATTATTAGACACAGAATTTGAAAAATACGGGATCAGTTGGCAAAATTGTTTGTCCTTTTGCATGGATAACGCATCTGTCATGACGGGCCGTTTTAAAGGTGTTATTAAATTCATTAAAGAAAAGAACCCAAAGGTGGTTTTGAATGGATGTGCATGCCACTTAATACACCTAGCTGCACAGCATTCTTCTAAAGAACTAGAATTTCCCTTTGATGAGTTTTTTGTAGATATTTTTTATCATTTGAAAAAAAGTTCTAAAAGAGTTGAATCTTTTAGATTGTGCCAAACTTTATGTGAAATTGAACTTCATAAAATATTGAAATATGGTAGTACTCGATGGCTGTACATGGAAAGAGTTGTTAATAGAATTCTTGAGCAGTGGGAATCCTTAAAAATCTTTTTCTGCGAAAAAGAAGAATCAGAATCTGATGCAGTATTGCGTATTAGAAAACATTTCCAGAGTCCCACAACTCATTTGTACCTCCATTTTTTGCAGAGTGCTTTGCCAATTTTTACTAAAGCTAATACATTCTTACAATCTGAAGCACCTCTTGTTTATAAATTACAGAAGCAACCTATTTCCTTATACACAAATTGTTTGTCTCGTTTTATAAAGCCTTCTGCTGTTCAAGAATCTAAAGACATTCTTCAAATCAATTTTTCTGACAGAAAATTGCAAAAGTCAGTAAATGACTTGGTTATTGGACACAAAACCAAGCAGTATTTGGCAAATTCATTCCTGTCAGATTCTGAAAAGAAAAATTTCTTTAAATGTGTTCGTGCCTTTTATGAAAAAGCATGTGCATATATGCTTAAAAAATTTCCTCTGAGAGATGAAATGTTGATGCATGCTGAAGTTGCAGATATCAGTATAAGAGCTCAGACTAAGTTTAGTTCTGTGAGCTATTTCATTGAATGTTTCAATATCTTTACTGATAATGCATTGGATGAACTAGAATCAGAGTTTAATCTTTACCAAATTGACAAATTTAGTGAGAAAATTCTAACCTGTGAACGCTTAGATACAGCTTAGTGTAAAATCAGTTGTTTAAGAGATCACAATGCAGCAATCAAATACAAAATTTTACCAGAAATAATGCTAAATAAATTGCTTTTACCACACAGTAATGCTGCATGTAAAAGAGTTTTCAGTACTATGCAGAAAAACCAAACTGAATTTAGGTCAAATTTGGGAAGAAAAACTCTAGAATCTGTGATGATAGAGAAATGTAAATATTTTAATCAGGGTCAATGTTGTTATAAGAAGAATTTTTCTGAAAAAGAACTTGTTAAAGCTAAAAAATCTACTTATACAATGTTAAATGCATAAATTTTAATTTTCCTTTAATAGTATGTTAATTTTTAATTATTTAATTTGCTCAGTTTTAATTTAGAAATTAATAAAATATATAATTAATACATAATTTGTTTGTATTATTTTAAAATTTGTTTTATGTATGTAAATTGTATATGCGTTTACTTTGTGGGAAACATGTTAAATTTTAAAACCGTGCTGTTGCTCCTGACAGAGTTGTCTGCATTTTAGGATATTTCTACTACCAAAGATATTTTGGAGAAATTGGAAGAAAAGCTCAAATCATTAATTCTTTTTAAGTTGTTTCATGTATCAATAGATGGTTCATCTGTCCATTAAACAATAGACCATATTTTTCAAAATCAATCAACCATTTGTAAATTTGAGCTTTTATGAAGCTTCACAAAATGATGTAGAAAAGGATTTTACAATGTTCAGGCATTTGCAACTGCAAATGTGCATGCATTGGTAGTTGTGCTTTCTGTATTTTAAATAATGATTTAGGAAAAGGACGTTGTCTACTGATTGTGTTTCAGTTCTAGTTGTACTAGAGTGGCTATTGAATGATTTTCCTGCAAGAACAGTAGATTCTATGAGAATTTCAGAAAAAGAAACTTTCTGTAAAATTTTGTCATCAAGAGGGGTAGTAAAAATTATTAGTTTCCTTATAAACCATAATTTCTTTTTCAGAGAGTTCTTAAAAAAATAAAGGCTGCTTAAAATGTTCTTAAAAACATATTAGTTTTGACATTCAAAAACATGCATGAACCTATAGTATTAAAAATAATAGGAAATTAATGGAACCAAATTCTTTTTACATGCTATGCAAAGTTGGCAGATTGGGCCCAGCCCAGAAAATCCCACCCATGTTTTTTTGGGTGGGCCCAACAAAAACCTGCTGGGTTTTTGTACAAGATTTGCAATTATTTCAAATTTTTTAAAATTACAATAATTTAAATAAATTGCAGAATTTTATCACTGTTTCATTACTGTTATTGATTTTAATTTGACTTTGTAAGCATTTCCATCTATTTTAAAACTTGCTTTAGACTTTTTGCTGCTAATAAATCTTTAATATAAAGTAGTATTACCTAATATATGTAAACAAATTAAATCATAGCTCATTAAAAAGATACAAAGGTCATGAAGTTCAAAAAGTTTACAGCAAATATATAGTATACTACACTGGACTCCGCTTAATGTAATCAAAGTTAATGTTATCAATCGCTTATTGTTATTGAAATCACTTGGTCCCAATTTTCTCTATTCACTTGCATGTTAAAATTGTTTTATGTGGTCATTACATCGGTTAATGTTATCAGTTTTCGAACCTCATTTTAACTGGCAAAGGAATATTCACAATCTATTCAGAAGGAACCCATCCTTTCTTTTCCTCCGCTGCTGTTTGAATTTTTGAAAATATTCCCTCTTCCAATTAGGAAAATAGGGAATGAACAAAGGAGTGGGATTTTACACGTTCCTGAAATTTTTCAGAAATACGCACACCCTGCTGGTGGTCAGTGGTTGTCAGATAAGAGAAGGCAACACATCCTTATTTTATGCCTTGCTTGCTTACATGAGTTTGTCAATATGGAAGCCAGAAAGCGAAATGATTTAACGTTAAAACAAAAGATGGAAATTTTAAATCGATATGACAGGTTGATTATGATTATGAACAATTTATCAATGAGTTCTTAGAAAAAATTGTAGACAGTCAACAATTGATCAATTTTTTTAAATATGCATACAATTCTTATGATTTAGAGGATAATATACATAAATGCAGAATAATATAAGGTGTGGTTTTTTTTTTATTTTGTTTTGAAATTTAGTATGTGTGAATTAAAGGGGTAGGGGGTAAATTGATCTAATTTTGCAAATCGTTTATTGTTATCAAAATCACAGTGTTCCAAACTGATCACATTAAGCGGAGTCCACTGTATTATACTTATATGATTTGGACAGAGAACTCCTACATACTAGCCTTACTTTAATTCAGCACTGGCAAAGATGGGTCATATGTGTTTATCATGGAAGCATCCCCTTCCTACTAAATTATATCATTTGGATGCAAAAGTATTCCTGTTTTCTAATTCATTTTGTTACCTTGGATTTCCCCCCCCCCCTGATATTCTCTAGAACATTAACCTCACCAATAAATGATCCTGCTTGTTTTATTTATGTGCATTATTTTTATCAAACCTTTTCAGTAACACTGAGGTGACACTCTTTGCTTAAAGCCATCAAACTAGTAAAGGAAATTAAGCTATTTTCATTTAAAAAATTTAGAAAATGAAGGTAACTTGTGTTTTTATATGTTTAAATGAAAAATCAAGAAATTAGAATAATGTTATAAGTATTAACAAATACTTAGAAAAACTCTAAATACCTAAGGTTGTGTTTTTTGTCCAAAAAAGTGGGGGCTTGCCAACCCTGTTACTATGCAAAAAAAAAAAAAAAGTACAATTTGGATTATTTGTGCAATTAAATGTTTAAAATTGTATACTTAAATAAATGCAACTTGTGGTAAAGGGAAGAAATAGTTGAAACTTTTGGGATTTTTTGCAACTATGATAATATCATATAGGACTAAAAAATACTTTCAGTCCTAATAGGAATTTGTGCAAAATTGTAGTATTTTTATAAAATTTTGTCCTCTGAACTGTACTCTATAGCATACACTTTTGCATTTTCAGACTAAAATCATTGACTTATATTTTTGCTTTTATTTAAGGAGAGACAGTATATTGAACGTCTCAATGAAAATCATGATATTGCAATGAAAAGACTTAGTGACAGTCACAGAGAGAAAATAGCACTTCTAGAAAGGCAGTTCTTGCAACAGAAACAGCAACTTCTTCGAGGTATATTTATTTTAGTTGTCTACTTTCTTAATATTTTGTTTTTAATTTTATCTTTGATTTGTTATTCTGTTCTCTATTTGTACACTTACTTTTAATTATTGTTCTTTTGTTATATTATTAACTTAGAGCAGGGTTCCTTTTAGTCTGATTCTCATA
Source organism: Pardosa pseudoannulata (assembly GCA_032207245.1). Lineage (NCBI taxonomy): Eukaryota > Metazoa > Arthropoda > Arachnida > Araneae > Lycosidae > Pardosa > Pardosa pseudoannulata. The sequence continues at coordinate 123,214,582 of CM063509.1, read as the reverse complement.
AATACAAGGATCATACTTGTTTTAAATGTTGTAAAAAAAGTCCTTAAATGTACTAAAATATTGTTATTTTGTCAAATAACAATATTTTAGTAAAGGACTTTTTTTTTTTTTTTTTTTTTTTAAATATTGAGATTTTATTTTCTCTCATTACAATGGTTTCTTCTTGTTTTATCTTTGCAGCATGTTGTTTGGAGTTGCCACTATTCTTTGAGTAGTAATTATGTAGTATTAAAATTTTAGTAACTATTTTTTGTGCTTTTCTGGTGTTTTATCTTTTTTCCTCTTCAGATGTAAAAAGTTTTATAAAAATTGATTATAAAAGTCTTATAGAAAAGTATTGTGATTGTCCAAAAGTTTGATCAAGATTTTGCTTGATCTTCAAGTTATGGACTTCCCTAAGTCTTCGTTGTTTTATTTTTTTTTCTCCACATATATTAACAAATTTTTTAAAAATAAGTTTCATTTATATATCTTTGATACTTTAAAAATGCCATTTTCCAAATTATATTTATGTTTCTGTGTACGTGAACATAACTAAAGTACATTTAAACATAGATGCTAAATTTTGAATATGTACATCATATCATAAAAGTAGTTTTCTATCAATTTTTTGGTTACATCTAACAACTGAAAGTAAAGCTTTACCTTCTATTTCCAGTTTCTGAATTGCAACTTCTGGTTACTATCTGGTTTTTGATGCTTTTAATTATTTTTAAGTTAAAAAACAATGTGTTAGTGTAGCTAAAAAAGAAATGTCATGTAATAGTGTTCATATGTTTTTTAAAACTAAGAACAAAAGCATGTCCAATGGGGGAAAAATTACTTTCCTATGGATATATAAGAAGATAAAGGGAGGCTTCTCCCAGTTTTTTTATTTTTAAAGCTAAAGTATTACCTTTATTATATTTTAGGAATTTATCCTCTAATTTCTGCTAATCATTTGGATTTAGTGTTTTTGCAAATTTTTGTTTTAAAAATTGCTGAATTTGTTCATTTCAGAATTGTCTTTCAATTTTTACTTTTCATTAGTTATTAAATTTTAGTTTAGTTTTTTTTAAACAGTTTTGAATACTTATATGTTTGTGTAACCTTGTGATGGTTAATAGGTATGTTAAAATTGTTCTGAAATTTGGTACTAAATCTCATAAAGGATAACACTTTGGATCATACTTGTTCTGAATATGTAAAAAAATATAGTTATTTGTCCTGAAAATCCTCAAATGTCATCAGTTTTTACCCACTGCAGTGATTCGTCATATTTCATATTTGTAGCATGCTCCTCAAAGAGTGGTTGCTACTAAGGCCAGATGCTATCAGAAATTTGATATTGTAATATAGCCCCAAATTAATATTAATATATTGTGATAGTATAGTAAACTAGGAGTGAATTGGTATTAGTAGTTTTGAAAGAGTAATAGTATCCAATAATATAATACAATAGTATCACCAAAAACATCATAAACTTCTAATATAAGCAAAAGGTTTGAATGAGCAAGTAGCTTGCTATTGAGGTATATCAACATAAGCATTGGCTATTGTGATCAAGCCATCCAAAAATATTAACACATGCATATATCATTATTGTGATCAAGTAGTGAACATATATCATTATTGTGATCAAGTAGTGAATATGAATATCTTGACAAATCAGTAGCATGTGTAAAAACAGGACACTAATAAACTCCTAGTTTCTCCAGACTGCATTTTATGAAATGAGAAATGTATCAGGATATTTTGGAATATACAACCAAAGACCTTGATGGACACATGATAATCTTCAAAGGTTCATTTTCTGGTTTGTCTTTTCACCAAGTATGTGGGTAAATGCAGGAAGTGGATGTCAAACAAACCCATTAACTGGAAGAAATATCAGTTTATATCAATATATGCAAAATATTTAAGATGTCTATGGAAGATAAATAGTATTGATGATGGGATATATAATGGTAGAGCAGAATTTTACATATTGTTATCACTGCGCTAGAAGAATATCAGTATTTGATAATATATTGATAAACAATTGAACCCTAGCTGATACTCTTTGAGGTAGTGAATCCATAGTATTAAACATATTTTTTTAACAATTTTGTGTATTCCTCTGTTTTTTTTCCCTCAGACTTGACTAAGTTTTTCAAAAATTTGTTTTAATGTACTAAACAATATACTCATAAAACAATTCATTTTGTTCATTAACAATCTTCTAGTCAGTAATGTATTTTGCCATTTTTACTTTTATATGTGCTTAGTATAGGACAGTATTATAATTATCTAAAAACTTAATCTTAAGATTTTGAATAATCTGATGTTTTGGATTCATTTTTTAGTTTGAAAATAACAATTTTGGAATTATGTCTGTACATGTACACAATAACTCGAGTGTATTTTGATTTAGGGAAACCAACTTTTGAATAAGTGCATCATAGCAAAATTGTAGTTTTCTGTCAACTTTAGGGTTATTACTGGCAATTGGAAGTAGCAAATTAACTGTTATTTTAAGTTACTGAATGGTTAGTTCTGTTTACAATCCAGTTATCAGATAGCAGATATTTTTCAATGCTGTTATTTAAATCCATAAAATGTGTCAGCATATGTAAAAGATAGGCATTTTTTACAGGATAGTGTTCATATGTTTTGTTAAAGCAAGAACAAAAACATGACAAGTGGAAATAGTTACTTTTCTTTAACTTAAAGCATATTCTTCAAAGAAATTTATTAGTTTTTTCTTTTTAAACAGCGCGTGAAGCTGCTATATGGGAACTAGAAGAACGCCATCTTCATGAAAAACATCAGTTAGCAAAGCGCCAGCTTAAAGATTTGTTTTTCTTGCAAAGGCATCAGATGTTAGTAAGACATGAAAAGGTATTTCAGTCAAAAATATTATTTACTACATAAGTTAATTTGTAGATTGTTAATTGCTTCTAATTTTTAAATTGGTCTGTCTTTTTTTTTAGGAACTTGAGCAAATTAGGAGAATGAATGATGCTAAAGAGGAAGAAATGTTAAAACAACAAGCTATTGAAAAACGCCAGTGGCCCAAAAGAATGCGCTCTGAAATGAAAACTCGGGAATTAATGTTTAGAGAAAGTCTTCGCATTAGTTATAATATTGCCGATTCTCATGAAGATGAAAGAGAAAAGATACGTAAAGTAAGTTATTCAAATATTTAAATTATATATGTGTATATACGTACATTTGTTGTTTTGTTTATTAATTTCTGGAAGAGTAAGTGAGTTCATAAATTTTTCACAGTTAGTAATTTTAAAAGGAAAGAATGTAGTACTAAATAAGAAAAAGTCAGTTTAAATTTTTTAAGTAAAGTGAATAGTTCTAAAAGTAGCTGAAGAAAAATGAAGTTACACACCTCTATAAAGTGTGTCAAGAGATTGAATTTAACTAGGAAGAATTATCTCAGTGAGTGAGGGCACTTAGATGCAGCACACAATAGGTTCATATTGTGTTTGCTACTTTACCTTATTGGAAGGAATTTAATGGTCTAAGTTTCCCATGTATGTAAAAAACAAGAAGTTAAATATTTTGTGTAGGTACAAACTGTCTTTGACAAGCTTTTGCATGTGTATGTATGTGATTTTTTTTTTATTATTTTAGGAATTGCAAATCTTAGCTTCTACACTATTGTATTCTGTATTAACTTATTGTGTCTCTAGTAACGCAATAAGTTTCTTGAAATTGTTAAAGTATCAGTTGTATTTTGGTAAAAAATAGTTTTATGTTTAAGTGAGGAAAAATTGGCATTAAACTCTTAGAAAGTAATGGTGTACCAAAAAGTTCTCCAATTTTTGGCCTATTCCCACCTTTTTCAGAAATAGAGGTATACTGTCCCTTGAAGTTGATATATTCTGGGTACTTTTGTATTATCCCATGAGCCATTTTCATCAAATCTGAAAATGGTCGGCAGTCATTGGCAAATCATCACTTAGGCCCCAATATTGGGTTACTACATAAAAACATTGTAATTTCCCCCCCTTTTTCAGAAATAGAGGTATACTGCTCCTTGAAGTTGATATATTCTGGCTACTTATGTATTATCCCATCAACCATTTTCATCAAATCTGAAATCAATCGGCAATCATTGGCAAATCATTGCTTTTATATTGGATTACTACATAAAAAGTAGCCAAAAATGACCTATTCTTCTAATAATGGTAGAAGAACATTCCCATGCATAACTGAACACAATAACCTTTTTCTATTGATTATTTTATGCTGCATTTTTTTTTTCTAAAATGATCAAAATTTGGGACTTTAGTCCACTGCTTTCTCTTTCATGGAATATTTTCTAAAGTTACGGGATCATTCCATCAAAGAAAATGTGTATTAATAGACAAAAGATGGCTTTTTATTTATGTCAATGGAACCTGGTTAAAAGGATGAAAATTAGTGACTATACTAAGGTACATTTACAGCTGGTCAAACCAATTATCATTGATTGAATATAGAAGAAATCAATTGAATTTTTTTAAAATATTCAATTTTTTGTTAAAATAAAGAATTCAAATAATTAAAATTTTATTTAAATTTCGGTATTTAATGTTTAAATTTGGCTTTGGCTTCAAAATTTTCACCAGTTTATTGGTCGACAGGATAAATGTAAGTACCATATTTTGTAAACTAACAAAAAAGGCATGGTGACTATTTTTGTAAATTTAGAATATCCAATTACCTTTAGTGAATGATTGAAAAACACAAATTAAAGGAGACATGGAAAATACTATGAAATATAGTTATAAATCATGTACTCTGTAATATCTTTCTTCACCTACAGTGTTTCATCTGTCTTGTGTTTAAATAGGTGGAGGGTCTGTCCTGAACTGCTAACTGTATTCTCCTTAATCTATGATGATGTTATGGCTACTCAATGATACATTTGTAGTATTAACTGACAAATACATGATCTACAAGCAATTTTTTTAAAAAATAAATTTAAGATGAATTATATTGCAGAATTTAAATTTTAATTGATAGATATTTTGATTGCAAATCGATGAAAATTATAAATTTTAAAGGAATTAATTTCTATTATCAATTACACCAATGCATGGATTGCCTTAATGCCTCTCCAATTGCCTTGGAAGTTTCTACACTCCTTAAAAAGCTTCAGCTCCCACTTATGAGATTGTAGTGCCCACTTTGATAACCTATAATTTGAATTGGCGTTTTCAACTCAAAAGATTTTGTGGGCAGCATTGAAATGAATTTTATTTTAATAGAACAATTAAAATAATTATGACAATAATAGTCAAAAAAACAATTGAAAAATATTGTATTTACTATAATCAGTCCAATATATCTTTCTACTATAAATTTTACAACTGATTGCAAAATTTTGCCCACAACCTGTAGTGTGTTCACTTATGTTAGCATCCTATTATAGCAAATTTATTTGGTTTTACTCATTAAACTAGTTGGGTGAAATGAAATTAATTGGTCATCTGTTACAAAATTTTCAAATAAAGTGAAAAGTGATTTTTGAAAGGTATTATTTATGCTTAATTATTTAAAAATTTTTTGGCTGTATGTATTTTATGAAAAACAAACTTGGCAATCTCTTAAGTTTTAAGTATTACTAAATTGTAATAATTTTCTGTTTTAGTTCCAAGATGGGGAAAAACGTAGATACAAGGCTGAACAGCAACGTCAGGAATCAAAGCACAAGAAGCAGTTAGAAGAGTTGAGAGCTCTTGCTGAAGCAACTGTCAAAGAACTTGAACAAATGCAGGTAAGATAATGCAACACATCTAGTTTAGAGATAAAAGGGCTAGATTTTTACTAGATATCAGCTATCCAGATTTCCTTTGTTTACTTGATATAGATATCCAGATATTTAGATTAGATTTTAAGACTATTTTAATATATCATTCCAAAATAATAAACTGCAAAATATTTTGTATTGGGATTCAGGTCAATCCTAGGAAGATTTTAGGTAGGTCAAATGGGTTTAGTGGTCAATGGCATCTGGGAGTAAAAGGTTTTTTCCCCTTAATCTGAATTATACTTGGCAACTGTATTTTGGTGCCATTTGATATACTTTCCTTTAAACTATGTGCTAAAATAATTAAACGATTTTCAGTAATTTAGCTCATCTGGCAGTGTTTAAAGGATAAATCCTTAAATACAATTCTTTTTATTCTTAAGATTAATTCTTAAATTAATGATAACAATTTAATGGAATGTGCTGTTTATTTGTGATAAGTCGTTTTATTTTCTTAATTGTTTATTGTTAGCATAATTTTAAAATCTGAATTTTGAAATTAATGTAATGAGATGATTCAATATTAAAAAAAATGTTTTGTGGATTAATTAATGGATATATATTGAATCAAGACTCATAGATGTTAACAGTAATTGAGAAGAGAGGATCAAATAGGTCTGATAAAAGGTAAGGGATTGTTTATGACTCTTTAGGAAAGTCTAAGATTGCTAGATAGAGATAAGAATGATGTCTGCACGGATGACACCAGGGGTAAGTGAGGCTGGGGGAAAATTTACAAGCGACGTAAGAATAAGGATTGGAATGGTAGGCTGTAATAAAAGTGGCAATTTTATGACCATGGGTAGGGCATGATCTGAAGTATCAAGTAAAGTAGCTGAATGATGCCAATCGGAGTCTTGCATTCAGAATTGGGAGCATAATGAAAGAAATAAAATGAGTAAAAAGCTAGAAGCAGGAGCTGGAAAGAAAAGAAGAAAGAATGCAGGAAGAAGAGGAGAGGAAGACAATAGAGAAGCCTGATGGAAAGAAAACAGAAAATAGAAAGTTCTCTCACCAAATATATAATGGCCAAGGGATGTAGATCAACTCTGCCATCTGTAGAAGTTGTCATAGAGGCCCGTGAGTTTCCTCTACAACTCTACCTGCCTTACAAGTATGCTACTACGACTCGGTGCCTCCACTTAAGTTACACAGTGTCTATTAATCTTTTGTCTAAACATCAAGGCTTCTATTGATGAGTTATCAGCTGTCTCCATTCCATTTGCAAGTATCAGACTTCTTTTATTTTTGATTTATAATTTTTAGAAATTTATCAGGTTCCTCTTTCCTGAAGTAGAATTTTGAATAAGCAAATTATATTCATGATTATGTGTGTTAGTGATTAATTTCACAAATGAAATTGCTAACGTTCATTGATGAGTAGAATTTAAACTCTAAATAATCGTGCAAATAAATTTTGTATATTGGTTAATTATTGAATCAATTTTTTATATTTTTTCAATGTCATTTGGTCTAAATATCATAATTTAAAAAAAAGTCCATAACCTCTCAACAACCTGTTTTTATATTTTAACTAATTTACACAATGCAAACCAAATAATGTTTTAGTCTTCTACTAACCAAATATTTACCACTATATTTGATCTCAGGTAAATATCTAAAATTTGAGAGCTCTATGATAATAATATAACCTTCCTTTGTGAACCTTAATTATCCAGATCAAAGGCTGTGCATGAAGCAGCTAGTGTGTGTGTGTAAAAAAGAGAGAGAGAATGTTGATTTTTTAAAATATTGATAATCTTGTAATTTGTGCTTAGTAAACTAACCTTTCATTTATGCTTAAAAACAATTCTAGAATGAAAAAAGGAAGATGCTAATGGAACATGAAACTCTAAAGTTAAAGCAGCTTGAAGAAGAGCATTCTTCTGAGTTAAAAGAGTGGAAGGCTAACTTGAAGCCCCGTAAACAAGTGAGTCTGGAATTTTTAATAATACCAGAGTATCTTAGTGTCATTTTGTTTAGAAAACTATAAGTGGCTTATTATTTTAAATACATATAAAGTCAGACGTCATCATATGGTCACCCTTTTTATTTAGTCACTTTTGAGATGTGCCAGCTGAACTAATAAGAATTCTTTATATTTTGTTACTGCCTATTAATTTACATGTTATTTCTGTACTTAGTTACATTCTTTTGTACCCCTATGAGAACTAGCACTACTACAATATATACATGCCAACTTATATTGTACGGATTTGTATCACATTGTGAGAATGTTTTTTTTCTTATAAAAACCATATGGTTTTAATTTTTTTTAACTATAATCTATAATGTGAGGAAATTGAATGTAAATATGACCATTCTCATTCTCCATTTGCAGGAAATAATTAAAACTTATAAACTAAGTTTTTATGTGTGTAATTGTTACTTTTGAGTTAAACATCATAATAATTCTATAAAATTTGTGGTGATTTTTTTTCTTGCTCCACAGCCCCTGAGTGTTGGAGAGTATCAATGGCCTTAGAATATATGCAAATAAAATTAGCATTAAAGCAGTGTTTTGTTTAATTGTAGAGGTTGGAGGAAGAATTCATTCATCAACGAGAAGATCAAGAGCGATTCTATGGTGGTTCTGCTTACCTTCAAGACTATTTATCATCATCAGGCTGTGAGTCTCCCCACACTCCTGGTACTCCTGGCTCAGAGGCATCATTTCAAAGGAATTTTTAACCATCTGGCATGCTTTATTTTATATCATTAGATTTTTGTACAGGGACAAAATGTACTCTTTGTTTCCCCTTTATGTTCTATGGCCCATATAGGAACTGCAGCTTTGATACTCAGACTGGTAATATAATTAATGGAGATCATAGAGAACACTTGCAAATAGAAATAAATGCTTTTGAGCTGTACATATGTTGGTTTTCTGTTTTAGTTTAAGTGTTGGCCTTCTGTGTGTGAATGTTTGGTTTGTGATCATGAGTTTTCAAACTGTGTCTACTGTCTGTCGATGTTTGACAAATATCTGTTGATGTTTGTTCATTGTATGACTTTGAGTGACTTCCATTGATGTAGGTCAAATTAAGACTTTTTAAATATGTGTTAATATAATACCTATTAAAAACCAAATAGTCCCCTGGGAACTAAAAGTTTTTGAATTAAGATGCTAATTTTTTTTGTTTAATAAATGTCTAACTTCTAATGGAAAATAAGTATTTTTATCATACTTTATGGAAGGTGTATATGCGTTTTTGTTATAAGATATAATACTATTATCCATTGATAATAATACTATCTTCCATGATGGTTTACTACAAGCCTTAATATTTTTTAATTTGATGTTTTGGGATATGAGCATTGTTTAATATTGGGAAAATTTTTATGTGGGTAGATATGCTAAATTTGATTACTGCGTGTAATGTTGCTCCCTTCCATTATTTTCTTCTCATGTTATGTAGAAATTACTAGTCACTTATTACTTCTCTGGAATTATGAACGAAATAAGTCCATTTGCTCAATTAAGTATTGAATATACAGTAATTACTTTTTTTCTTTTTATAGTGTTGAAAAAAGTAAAAACCATATAATCTATGTGTCTAGTGTCTGAATCTTTGTCATATCAAAATTATGAAATATGCGAAAACTAAGCCAGCCTAACATACTTCCGATAATTGTCCTAAAATTTGAGAATTTTCTCTGTTAGGTGCCAATTGCCTCCCCCCACATGATTTAACATTTGTAGTTTTAATATAAACAATTTTTTTGGTAGTTTTATTTGTAAAAAAAGAAGAAAAAACCCTTCTAATCAGTGATGTCAAGTTGTATATTAAGTAAACAGATTAATAAAATAAGTCAGCATTGTATAGTATGAAATGTTTTAATTTAATTTAATTGTAATTTTTGATGCAACAAAAAATTTTTGCATGCATTTTTTATATTTTTATACCATTCATTCTTGTTTCTTCTAAGAGTGCCTTCTTTTTTGCAATATTAAAATATTGCCTCTTGTAAAATATCATTAGATCACTGTGTAATAAGTAATATGTACTAAAAATTTTTGTATTAATAGTCTATGAAATTGTAAAGAAGAATTTTAAACAAATTAGGTTATTATAAATATGAAAGTGTTGGGTTAGATTTCAAGATTTTCCCCAGCTTATAATGCTTTACCAGTCACTTTGTAAGACACTAACTATAATAGGAATAGTCTATTTTTTCCCTTTGGTTTCTACTTAATCTTATTTGGTATTAATTCAAACTCGGATTTGTCATGCGCATAAAATTATCAGTTCTGTATTTGTCTGTGTAGAATCGAGTGTTGTACTTATTGGCTCGGAAATTTTCTATCAAAGCTGTGATACGTTGTGTTGTGTGTGCATTGCATTCCTTGTATTTTGCCTTTGAATTCATGGTCGATTTTATGTTGTGTAAATGGCTTGAAAATATAAATATGTTGTTAACACTCGTCCCTCTTCATAAGACTGGTGTATTTTTATTTTTGATTTGATTTTCAGGCTAAAAATCTAGAATTTTAATTATAAAAGCTTTGTAGGAATCAACTGGTAATATTTTGTATTGTTGAATATTTTGTCACCTAGCCATATGTTATATTGTTAAAATCAAATGAAATACATAAAAGTGTAATTTTTTAAAATATAAATTAAATGAACTTTTTAGAGACAGAAATTATAATTTGACACAGATATTTTAAATTCTGCCCAAATTACATACTGTAATAATTTTTATATCAAATGCACTATATCACCCTGGAAAATGGCATTTTTCCACTTAAAACACACGTGACTGTGGCAGAGCTGCTCAAATTAATTCCAGGTTACCAGATGCGCTAATACAAAATATTGTCAATGGAGTCCTGTTTTAAAACTATACCCATTAATCTTTAGTTTTGAATTCTACTTAAATGTGATACATTTTTATTTATCCCATCATTTTGCTTCCTTAATAAAAATAATAAATAAATCATCAACAGTTAGTTTAATTTAAAAAATTTTTGTCATGTTATCACAGTAGCTTTTAGTATGAAGTATACTAGAAAGTACTGTATTATTATTTTTTGTGGTTTTCAGTGAACTGGCAGGTTTGTTAGAATTTTAGCTCCTCAAAAGTGGATTGAAATAACTTTTCAACAGGGTGTCTACTTGCTAGGTAAATATCAAATGTGTCTTCATGCAATGATTTTCTTATCTTCTCCATAGCAGTTCTGTAAATAGGGGTCTATCTAGACAACTGTCTGACAGATACCTGTTTTGGGGAAATTGTGAAAAATACTTATTTTCTAAAACTGAAATTAGCTTTAAATCTGATTTTTTTTTCAGTACATTTTTGTAAAAATTATAAAATTTATGAATCTGAAATTGTTACTAGGTCAAAGTTCAATTTCAGAGAAAATCTTATTTAAAGCACTATACATTTTTATGTATAAAAAAACCTTATATGGATTTGTAAATAAACATAATTCATATTTACAAATTTGTGAGAAATCAGTTTTTTTGCAGTAAGAATTTCAGGAATGTTCAGTTTTAAAATATACTGTGAAGGGTCTGTGAACAGACTCAAATTTTGCCTAAACAGATCCCTGGAAAATTTCTTTATTTTTGTTTTGTTTTATTTTAAAGGTCCGTAAAACAAGTTGAACAGTAATTAAATGAAAAAATTTTTTTTAATGTATAAAAGAAAATGTGAATTTAAATATTGATAATTTTTTGTTCTAACTCACTTTTTAATGTCATATTATCAATATTTTCAACAAGACAGGGCACACAAGCATATAATTTAAACTATTGTGATTTGCTTTATTTATTCCTTTAACTGTGGACAGTTTTAATTTTTTCATACCTTCTTAAAAGTTAATTGTTCTTTTCTGCTATAATACGCAAATCTGTTATGTATGTAATATTTTTCTAAGATTTTTTTAAAAGTAAAATGTCAGAAAATTTGAGTGTTTCCGAAGTTTCAAGAATGAGTCTGATGGAAAATAAAGAATTGGACTTTAAGTAATTCAGTGGACACCCTGTTCTAGCTGAAGAACAAAATAATTAAATATCCATTAGTTTCTAAAGTTCCATCACACTAATTGCTGTGGCTTTATATGTAGATGTAGGATTTAAGATTTATTAGTGACAGCATTAAATTAATTCAATAGAAAATTTGATGATAATTTCATTCTATGTATTTAATATATATTTAATCAAACTTTGATTGTACTATATGAAGGTTGTATAAAAATATATTGGTTATGAAAATTGAGATTTGAGCTATTCTTCTAATAACAAACTTTAAGCAATTGTTAGCTATCTGTCATTATTTTTTGAAAGGTATTCCACTTGTTAAGTCAGGTGATAGTTTTGACATTTTATGGCACATTTCAAGCAAGACATGTTTCTGTAAATACTTACTGTCATCAAATAAATTATGAGTATAAATTATGCCATCAAATTAATTATGAGTTTGGTTAATTTTTATGTGTAAGGTGTTATGTATTGCTTTGGAGTGGCTGTTAAAGGGATGAGTGTATTTTGGTAAGTCTAATTTTACTTTGGATAATATTTTACTCATTTTTAAGCTCTATTGTTTATGTGAGTTTAGTTTTTTAAATTCATAAATTATCTCAATTTTAAAATCTTCTCCCTGTTGATCTATGCTCTTCTGTAAACCTGTGATTTTATTAGATACATTTATTTTACTTTTATCATGGTATATTTTGGCATTATTTTTTTATTTTAGTTTACATTTATCATTTTGTTTTATATTTTTCTTTTACTAAAAATTGTAAAGCTGAATGGAAGATTTTTAATGTTCTTAATGCTCAATTGGTATGTTTAATGATCTCAAGTTTTTTTCCAGCTTTCTAGGCAGACTACATGTGATTTTGAAATTCTATGTCCTTATTATGGATGTGCGAAAATTTGTTTGTCATGTGTAATTATTTTAAACTGAATTTAGTTCTTAACTCTAAATAATTTTTTTTTTATGTCAGAATTTTGTTAAATTTTTTATGCTGTCAGACAGCATAAAAAATGTAACAAAATTCAAACAAGATCAAACTATGTCTTCCACCAGTGTAAACACTTAAGTACTTCATTCATATATAAATTTTCTGCTTGTCATTGTATGGGGCTGAATGAAAGCTAGTGATATTATGCTTAATTAAATAAAACTGAGGAAATACAATGTAACCTTCATGTTAAAAAAGGTTATAAAAATAAACCTGTAATTCCTTGATTCTAAGACTGCATTTCAGTAGAATTAATTTTGATATAGTTGATGAGATAAATATAGATTTCTTTTCTGTTTAAAAAGTATTCAGTGATTGTTTATGGTAATGTGATCTGCTATGTTTAAACTGAAAATGAATTAAGATGCAATAATTTTTAGTTTACTTGTTAAAGTTAAATGTTTGAAAGGTTTTATTTAAGAATGATATAGATGTCAACTTTAATTTATAGCAGGGTTTACATAGTTAATAAAAACTGTTAATTTTTAGTGCTTTTTAAAAAAAATTAAAGTGCTTTACTTAAAACTTTTTACGTTGAGTCCTTACTTTTTGGGGAAATTGGTAATTTTTTAATAGTATTTAATAAAAGTGATTCTGAAGTAGAATTATGAATTTGTATTATTATGAATATGTAGTGTTCATATTTCTTTTAAAATTTTATATTTAGGGTGGTTTTATTTTTTTTTAATTTGCAGATGTTTTAATATTTCTAGGTTATCAAACTTATGTAACCAAATATGGTCATTTCTATTATAATTTAAGGTTTTTCTTATAGATTAAGAAACTATTGTATGGTAATTATTTTTAAATTTAGTTTGATATTTACATCTGGCAAAGAACAGAAAACTTGGAAGAATTTTATTTTCTCCTAAATTTCATCACATAAATATTTTTATAGCTTATTCATTCTTCGTTAATTTTATTAACTTAAATAGTCATTTAAAATACAACCATTTTCTTCAAGAATAGTTATAGATTTTTAGCATTGGTTGAATATAACTTTTTACAGTATTAAAGGTTAGCTGTATGAATCAAGGAAATTCAGTGTATTCTAACCAAATTAATGACTTTCATTATTAAATTATATTTAATTTCACTGTACTAAAATATTTTTCTGTACATGACATGTAAATGTTTAGTTCTTTCACTGTACTGACATCAGTTTAAACATTTTGAATTAAGCCATTTTATGTTTCAGTAATAATCTGAAATATTGACATTCTTTGTGTAAGTTTTTTATTCTTTTGTTCACCTGAAAATTAAAATATTTGTGTAAATAGGTTTTTTGCAGAGAAGCAAATCTGTATTTCTTTTGGATATGTAATGTGTTTTGTCTGTTGTGAAATTTACATGTGTTTGAAGTGGCAGAATTTGGCATGACTATCGTAAATGTATTCATGTTACATACTTCAGCTTTAAATTAGCTGTAAATTATGTGCTATTCACATTTTTTTTTTTATTATTTGGGTTAACATTTTAATATTGATTTTCCCCCTTGATTGTCGAGAATGTTTCGGATGTATCATGTAAGTTCCTGTTGTTTATTGAAGATAAATGTAGATAAATTGAATATGTTAAAATTGAGCATTATTGTAATTTTCCAAGCTTTTTTGAAAGAAATATTTATGGACTGTAAGTAATTTTTTTTCAACTTATCTTACTGTTTCCTTAATAAAAGAGTGTTTTAGCTCATTAGTAGTCTGATCACTTTAAAGGTTGTAAGGTAACTTTGCACTTGTACTTAAAAAAGGTTTGTTTTGCCAGCAAAGTTGTATTTTGCCTAATAGTGTAAGCAGATTTTATTGAACATGTTTAGAGCCTGTAGAGTATAGTTTAGAATTTTGTAAAACAAATTAAATATATTTTTGTGCTAATATTTGTACATTTTTATATTACTGAATGTCTTTAATTTTTATTGAACATGAGTAATAACTTAGATTTTTATTACAAAGGATCAAATTATGGGAATTTTTTGTTTTGTTGTTCTTTGAAATTAATTTAAAACTTAACATATCTATGTGATAGCTTAAAACTAGTATTACTGCCCCATTTCGTTCAGATGTAACAATATTTTCATTTTTCACATTTTTTATGTTAGTGTGTATCAAGTGAATTGTGATTTGAAATCAAATGCTATTGTTTCAGTGTATTTGATTATAAGATGTAAATTCTTTTAATTTTAAATTGTAAAAAATATATATTTTAGTAATATTGGATTGTAAAATTCATTATCTTGTTATTGAATTTTATGTAACTTCTTTGAATTAGTAATGTATACTGCAGCAAAATGAAGAAAAATATCTCTATCTCTTTAAAAGTCTTTAACAGAATTATGAGACTAGCACTTCAAACCAAACCAAAATGATGCATTTTTTTTTAATATCATAAATTATATGGAAGAATTTTCGTACTTAATATTTTCTTTTGGTGTTACATACACAATCACATATATACATGTGTGTATGTATGCTTATAACTGTTAATTAGGGGGAAAAAATTGTCAAGGAGAAAAATGTTTGGAAAATGTTTCAACTTAAGTTTATTATAGCATAAAATAACAAAGCTGCATGGAAACTTGAAAGATTTGGGAAGCATATATCAGGATCATGTGGTATGACTGAGGTCTTCAAAATGCCACTGCTTAAATGTTTTGAAATTTTTGTTTATGCCATCCCCATACAGTGTTGCTTGATGCAGCTGCCTCTTTTTGTCATTGCATGGCATGGGCTTGCATGGATTTTTATGGATTTTCTTTATTCTAAGTACATTTTAATCCTTTAACAGACCATTTATATCTAGTGATAGTGTATTGAACTATTTTAGAGATTGAGAATGATTAAAAAAAAATCTTTGTTTTTAAATAAAAATAGATTTTTAATTTTTTTTTTTTTTTTTTAAATATAAGTATGCTTACCACTGCCCATTGGGGATCTTAATGCTTTTTTACTGTTTTTTATATTTTTAGAATATATTTTGGCAATATTACAAATTGCAGAAAAGTATATACTGTGTATTTATTATCTACATGGTAAAATAGCTTACCATTGACCAGGGCCAACTCAAGCAATTTTACCACCCGTAACAGTTAGTAAAATGGCATCCCTTCTATATAAATTCGACAAAAATTACAAAAAATTCTTCCAAACAAACAGTGTATGTGTGTATGTGTGTGTATATATATATATATATATATATATATATATGTGTGTGTGTGTGTGTGTGTGTAATATATCAAAATCAATAACATAAACTCGGGAAAAAACATTTAATTTCAAAATAAACAAGATTAATTTTTCACCCTGGTTTTTAACTTTACGTATTTTCTGATTAAATATTTAAATCAGTTTGTTTAGTTAATTCATGTTCTATAGCCAATGTAACTAAACATTTTATTTTTGTACTGGTTGGCACTTCAATTAAAGCTAATAATATAATTATGTTCCTTGTTTCCTAGATTTGTATTTCATAAGTTATTTTTATACAATTTTTCTTCTGGAAAAATAAATTTTAAATTTGAACCAAATTACCCATTTAAACAGGGCGTTTGTGTATCTGATCCTAGTGTCTTCCCTGCATGGATATTTAGAAAAACTAATTATAAGTAGTCAATATTTTAAATTATCACTTGGTTAGTAAGTATACTTACATATAAACATACCATAAAGTAGGGTTAAAATAATTGTTTTCACTTTTTTTTTTCTCATATTAACATGAGTTTTTTACTTGTTTTTTCTAAAATAGTTTTTGAACAAGAATTTCGTAAGTTCTTTTATCTTATTGAATCAGCAACTGAGACTCATTGTTTCAAAAGTGTTTTATATTCATTGGCCTATAATGCAGTTTGAACTTAATGTTATTTAAAAAGTTAACTTCTGTAATACTGCAGTATATTTATTATTTCAAAGAAAAATACTTTAGAAAATTTATCAGAAGTTGAAACAATTTTGCAATTATATTTTACGGTAGAAGTGTCGGTTTTATTGTGTTTGTCTTGTGTTAATATTTTAATTTTTTTTAAATTTTCAAATCATACCTAATAAAATTAAAGACACAGCTTAAGTTGAATTGGCAAGTTATTGAAATGGCTTCTTTAGCATTCTCTGTGCATCTGTGAGCAATGAAAAGATGATGATGATGCTAATGTATTTTTTTAAGAGTACCTAAATGTAGTTTTAGCTGTCACATTTCTATAACATCCTTGATTTTTAAAATTCTTCAGTGATATTCTGTTTTTTGTGTAATGTAGACTACACTGTCGCATTCATTAGTTTTTTTTTTTTATTATTGCCATTGATTCATTCCTGTGCAATTTATTTTTTTAAGCAAGAATATAGTTTTACCTTGTTTGGAACTGTTTCCTCCTTCAAGGTCATGACCTTCACATTCCAGAAAATACTTGTAGTGCATTTATAGCACGAAACTTATCTGTTATATTTCTTAACTGTTTGTTGATCAGATGATAATCAAGTAAAGATGCAAATCAAGCTGTCCTATACTGTCCTTTTTTTCTCCAAAATAAAGTTTCTTTTATGTTTGTTTTCAATAAAAACTTTTGGACAAATGTTTGTAGAAATTTTGTGTGATTTTTTTTTAACTTGTTTTCAATTAGTAGTAATTTAAATAGCTTTAACTAAACGTTTTTATAACTAAAGGGCAAAAGTAGTTTGACTTTTGCTTTTTAGCTACATACATGTCATCGCGTGAATGAAATGAACTCAGAAAAATTTGGAGATATATTTAGAATATTTTATTCATATAGTGTAGACCTAATAAAAGATGAAATGAACCCAAAAGCGGGCTGATGAACCGCAGCCGTGATGGGTGTGCGTCGGGCACTTTGATGGGGGACCGCCGCTTGGGGCAGTCCACTACTTGCGATCTACTAATAACAGCTGGGACAAGCCTAGATTGGTGCATGAATTGTTTTTACATTGAGCGCATGAAGTTAGGCGAATTTCACGTCAGTTTGAAATAGTTGAACAGACTGGTGCAACCTTAGTTCTTGTATTAAGCTAAAATTTGTTAGACATCCAGCATATTTTTCCGCTAATCTCATGTATTAGTACCGGCGAACAGCATAGATGTTGACTTCATATGCAAATTGGTGTCACTGGCTATTTATTGCCTGCTTAAAGATGATGTATGTTCAATTTAATCTGCTAATATAGGATAAAGTCCTTACAGGTGGTTGCGAAGTTATAGTATGTAACGTTTATAATGTAATAAAAGAAGAAAGATGATTTAAACTAGATTACATTTTTTTCGAAATCTTAAACAGTTATGGCTAAATAACTTTTATTATCCGGACAAGAAAACAGTCATTTTAATTAACAGACACATCACGCGCATCGTTTGAGATTCAACCATGTAGAAGTAAAAGAGGGAGGGCTTTCGCAGGTGTGAGAGTTCCTCTTAAAAAATGGGATTATTCGACATAAAATTTGTTACATGTGGGCGATCTCTCAGACCAAGTCCAGGTCTTACGAGAGTTATGTGTTTTATCCTTGAGATTTCGCTGAGATATGATGGAAAAGGAAGTTTAAGTTCGAAACTGAATTTAGTAATAAATTGTGTGTGTGCACATATAGCTGCGGTAACTAAGTTGGTAAAGGCAGTGATCTCGTAACCGGTGGGTAATGAGATCGGAGCTCGATCTCGCTTGGATCGACGGAGAACGGACATTCTTCTGAAAGGAGCTGAGACCGAGAGAGGTGTTTTCCGCTCGGCACAATTTGTTTTTTCCCTCGGTCTTATTTCAGCCATGTTTAGGCGTAAGATGTTGACTGTACACATGTCTTAACAGAGTTTGTAAATAAATGTTTAGTCAAGAGTTTTGTCGCTGCAGTGCTTAATTGTCGGCAATATAGGCTTTAATCGAACCCAAGATACCTGCTCCAGTAACAATAGGCGAGCAGGTATCTGAAAGTGCAGCCGGGGACGCGTGATTAAATTTTGTTTCCCAGTTTATAAAAAATTTACATTTTAGTGCAAAATCTCTCTTAGAAGCTAGAAATTTTTATCCCTAAGACAATATCGTATTAATTAGGAGGAAGGTGCTGCAAATTTGATATCTGCCTACGGTGGTCAGTTTTGCCTCTGTTATCGGCGCTAGAAATTCACCACTGTAACAACATTCCACCACTGTTTCATAGACGTAGGAATAAAAATCATAGTTTTGATTATAAGAAACTTTGATAATTAGAAGTGATTTTATATTTGTTTCAGCTCTATACTTTTCTCATAAC
Organism: Pardosa pseudoannulata; assembly: GCA_032207245.1. Classification (NCBI taxonomy): domain Eukaryota; kingdom Metazoa; phylum Arthropoda; class Arachnida; order Araneae; family Lycosidae; genus Pardosa; species Pardosa pseudoannulata. Next base: position 123,195,591 of record CM063509.1, on the reverse strand, counting down.
ATGAGAGTTAAGATGGCTTCAAAGTAGTGGAAGGTGTAATTTTTAAAAGGGCAAGAACAAACTCATAATAAATCTAGTATTTAATGTTCTATTACTATACATAATCGTTTTATTTTCATAGTATATTTTATCAAAACTAATTTAGTAATTTAATTTAGTTTTAGCATTATAATTATTTAACTGGCAATATTTTCATGAGATATATAACAATTTTGTATACCTATTATTTTTTATTAATAACTTACATTTTACCTAATAAAGTTTTCATATATATTTTTATATTTATGCTATACTGATGCCATTAAAATTTTATCATAATTTTGGACATTACGAAAAGTTTTTAAATATCAACTCATAGTTAAAAATTTTTATTCGTATAAATTGAAGTATTAGTAAATGAATCACATTTTTTCATTCAAAATCCGATGTGTTTAAAAATCAATTTTTTGCGAATCTATTTTATTATTTTAAAAGCTCCTCTACTTAACTTGTTATAGGTTCTTAAAAAAATGTTTAACAAATGCACCTATTTTGCCTTAAAAAATATGGGTATCCGTTTTAAATTTTGAATTTATTAGTTATTAAAACTAAATTTAAATTTAGATATACGCAATTTTTCTGTGAAAGTTTAACATGCAATTAATAAGTATTCCCCTCATATTAACTATTAAGTTTATCTACTAAATAATACCTCCTAGGTGTCCAAAAATATTTTTAAATATTAAAAAGGTAAAATTAGAAGGAAAAAAATCAAAATTAATGTACAAGAAACATTTTAAAAATTAACAAATTTTTTCAAAATATTGAATTTTTTTAAAAGAAACCCACCTGATTAAAAAAAAAATTAAGGTGTAATATTGTTTAGTTCTTTAATGTGTATGTGTGCGAAATTCCATAACTAAGTGTATTAATTTCGAAAACGCTTTGTGGCATCCACCCTCCACTTCATATTTAGTTAGAAATTCAATATAGAAGCAAAATTCAATAAAAGAAAAAATGTATTTAAATATATTTTTGTTTGTACGCCTTCCCGATGTTTATAAATAAATTCAAAAATGAACATAAAGTATTTGAAAATTACTGTAGAAACTTAGAGATTTTCAAAAATATTATCAAATTGCAATGATTAGAAATAATTGATAAAAAATTAATGATTCGACGAAACACCATATATCAAATTTAAAGCAATATATCGAGAATTTTAAAAGTGAATAATAATTCAGACTATTTTCTGACTCAGTCTATTCTCATAATAGTAGTAATATTATTTAAAATGTTATGCTGATATATCTCTGTACGCTCAAGAGCCAAAACATTATGACCACTACTATATTTTGCAGTGAACTCGCCTGGATAACGTGGAAGGCACGTGACCAGGTGGAAGTGGCATTTAACTGCTGCTGGAGAGTCGGAAGAATCATTCTTTCACTACTTCTGTGTGATGGAAAAGGCTGCGGATCTAAGCGATTTTGATAGAGGGCAGATTGTAATGGCTCGAAGGCTCGGAACAAGTATTATCGAAACTGCACGAGTCGTGGGTTGTTCCCGATCTACAGTTGTTAGTTCTTATTCAAAGAGGATGAATGATGGTGAAACCAGCAGAAGACGACATGGTGTTGGACGTCCACGCAGTATCAAAGAAAAAGGTCGTCGGAGACTGTCTCGCATGATGAAGCAAAACCGGAGCCAGACAGTGGCTCAGCTGACAACCCAATACAATGCAGGGCCAAATAGAATAGTATCGGAGCACATTGTTCAGGGTCATACACGGACCGGTGGTGGCGGTATGCTTTGGGGGACGTGGTTGGGGTAAAGCAGACCATGAATGCTACAGGGTATCTGAACATTATTACGGACCAGTTGCACCTTTACATGGCCTCTGTTTTTCCAGCTGGAAATGGAATATTCCAACAGGACAACGCCCCGTGTCACAAGGCTAAAATTGTGTTGGAGTGGTTCCAGGAACATGATACTGAATTCCAGTTAATGTCCTGACCGCCTAACTCACCGGATCTCAATCCGATAGAACACATTTGGGATTTCATGGGACGGCAGCTCAGAGTTCAAAGACCACCCATTCGCAATATCTCGGATTTGCGTAACCGTTGATTAAACATCTGGTACAATCTATCTCCGGCTATCTACCAAGGACTTGAGGCATCCATGCCAAGGCGGGTTGAAGCTATGTTGCGCGCCAAAGGTGGTCATAAAGTTTTTGCTCTTTAGTGTATGTGTGGATGTATGTGTAAACAGGTTTCTGTATTTTATTACTATATATAATCCCTATTTTTCTTTTCTTGAAGTTTCTATTAATGCTTTTATTTTAATATCACAGTCTCATTATTTTATTCAGTTGGTAGCATTATTATTAACCCCTTAAAGCACGAGTTTGATTTAGAAAAAATTATAAAATATGACATATTTTCTTCACAGAAAAGGGATATATAGGTACAATGTAAGTTATTTTTTGCAATTTCAGTTTTGGGGGTGACTAGGGAGCTTGGAAAGAGTAAAAAGTATATAAAAAAAATTGTTATACAAACAAAGTGTAAACGATTTTATTACATGCTTAATTTGAATTTCGCCCGTGTCAGACACGGGCAAATGCGTTAAGGGGTTAATGAATTTATTCGATGTTTTAGATGGAATTCACCAGCTTGAACTAGAGAACATATATCCAAATTTAGTTACTGCATTAAGAATCTTTCTGTGCCTGACTGTTATGGCAGCTCCGTGTGAACGTTCTTCAAGCAAAATGAAAGTGATAAAGTCATACCTACTCTCTTCGTTAGGACAGGAACGACTGGAGAATATATCAATTCTGTGCGTACAGAAAGAAATCAAACAGTTTGAATTATGATGAAATCCTCGATTTATTCTCGGACGCTAATGCTAGAAAAATAAGACTATAGTTACCTTTTCTTTGTATATAATATAAAAAGTTGGTAGTGTTGTGACGTATCTGGTCCCTGTTTCAGGTGACACAATGAAGAAGCATTTGTTTCTTGATTAAATGATTTATTTACACCTTGCAGCTATATATACATTTCTATATGCACACAATACAATTACAGTTCAGAAGTATGTGATACAATAGACGTAGGCCTGAGTCGAGACGTACACTTAAATACCCTGCCGAAAGGTTTGATAACCGACGGAAGAAAACAATTCGGTAGCTTTGAGTAATAGTTCTTGGTAGCAATTATGAAGACAGCACACTCAATTAGACTAGGGTGTTGGAAGTTGCAATGAGTATCTTCGAAGAAGATATAAACAAAGTTAGAATTCCTATGAGGAATATTCGATCAATCCTGAAGAGGATCGAAATAAAAGAAAACCCAAGACACAGGTTATCGTTAACAATCTCAGAAAGAGATTTATTCCAAGGTGGGATTTTCGCTAAGAAAATTCTCCGATGGAGAGACTGGTCAAGACGACCTCCGAATTAGCTGCTGCTAATTCGGAGAAGTGAAAATGAAGTGCTAATTCGGAGAAGTTCGGAGAACTGAGTCTCAAAAGAAGTGATCTCAAAGTGGGATTATCACTAAGAAAACTCTCCGAGGGAGCGACTGGTTCAGACGAATTAGCTGGTTGCTAGCTAACTAACTACTTCTTTAAAAAATCTCATCTCGTCTCTTTTTTAGGGGAGAGGCCTCTAAGAGAGAGGGCCTCACCCACGATTTCAGCATCTCGCCTTCAACCAAATGGATTGATCTGGGCTAGACAATCACCGGTCTCAAACCCGGGAGTCTCCGGAATTTCGTGTCTGCGAAAGATCCAACGTTGCGGCACTCCATTGAAAACTTGTGGTTCTGAAGATATTTTTCAGGCTGTTAGTCTGTGTGCCTGGCTGTCTGCCCTGTTGTTTCGCTACTGTAGGACTCAAAAGTCTTGACATCGGGATGCAGGGGAAAACAACAACTTTGTCTCCACATAAGCGAAGTCCATTTCTCAAACTCTTTGTGAGGAATTTAAGCCGTTACAGTGTTTTATTTTGTGAGTTTATTCTGAATATATGGTATAGAAGGAAAACATGTTTATATATTTTCCCACTATATTTAGTGGTAGGGGCACAAGCCATTTTTTTTTTTTTTTTTTTTTTTTTTGCCACGGGCTCCGAAGCACCCAGTTACAGCTCTGGTTATATCATACTGACACACCTGAACTCCTTGCAGAATTCAACGAAAATTGGTCAATTATGAAAGCATGGCCCGTAATTGTGCATAAATTTTTCAATGTGGCCCTCAAGCCCTTACAAGTTGAAAACCCAATGAATGTTATGAATATTATTTAATACTTTCACCTATGTCCTACTTGCAGAATTTAACGAAAGTGGGCCAATTATGAAAACGCGGCCAGTAATTGTGCATAAATTTTTCAATGTGGCCCGAGCCGTTACAAAGTGGAACCCCTGTTTTTATGCTGATACCTCTTGGGACTAGCAATGATTACCTTCGAAACAATTAATGTAAGAGTATAGCGGTATCGTTTGATACCATCAATTTCTAGTTAAAGTAATTAATCTTCTTTTAAATGGGCTTTATGCTATTCTAAGATAGACAGTAAACATAGATTAAAATGTAATTTCAACTAAGAAAAAAAAAAAAAAAACGAATTCGGACTTTGACGGATTTATAGACTGTCTGCTGACGATTTTCAGTCGTTATTCTTTAACGATCTTTTATGTTTTTTAGTCTTCATTTCCTCGATGCTTAACATTTTAATTGGTAGTTTAACGTTTAGTTTACTTTTACACGCTTTAGCGAGTAAATAAAATCCAACTAACCAATTTCCCATTGCCTTAATCCAAGACTATTGACCGACGTTCATGCTCTACTGAAGGTCAATGGTATGAAAACAAGCTAACCTACACCTATTTAGAATTATGTTCTGAGACACAGAAGTTTTAAAACAAAAGGAAGATATCGTCAGAGGCAATGAACTACAACTACAAGATTTTCTTTTATTTTCGAGGTAAGGCTTTTACGTCTGGCCATGTTAACACACCAAGAGAAGTGTGAAAAAAATATTGTACTATCGCGTCCATTTTGTTTCTATCTTGTCGAATGTAATACAGCAACGGCTAGCGATATTTATTTCAATGGATTTAAGTTTAGATTACAGTTTGATTTGGACATATTTGTTATCAGGGCTGTAATTTAGGCATTTTAGCCGAAGGGGCAAAATTCGAATCAAAACTATAAAATATGAATATAATTTATATTAAAAAAAAAAAAGAAAAAAAACACATTTGCCCTTCTTCTAACTTTTCTGGGAGGGCATTTGACCCCCTTGTCCCTCTTAAATTACGTCTGTGCTTGTTATGCCTAATAAACGATTAGGTACTGCAATGTTGCACATCGAATTTCCAATAAAATAAAAATATTTCTGAATGTGTAATGGGAGTAATTTAATTATTTAATTTTTTGTATACAAGAGTACTGGAAAGCTCACATTGTCAATTTTTTTATTAAAAAAATTAAGATTTCAGGGGTAAGAATAGGGGATGGTAGGGGGTAAGATTTGGAGTCAAGTATAGAGAAGGGGTTGGAGAAATTTGTTAGTTTTGGAGTATGAGGAGTCTAGAAAAGGTCTCGTATACGCAACGCAGCGATTTCACTCTTATCAGTCCAGCGTCGGCTCCACGCGATGATCTGCGGTTGATATTGAGAGACCAGAGTAGCGTATGCGTAATAGGAGATCTGAAATTTTTATTTTAATTTTTAAATGCTAGATTTAATTACTAGATGGCGTAAATGTTAACGGTTTTCACAACGGTCGACTCGTATAGCATTTACTTGATGGTCCTCAAGGGGTTAAAGTCGCACAAATGAACTATAAGTTCTCCAGATAAGTGAAAATGATAATATTAAAACATAAAATAGCATTTGTTTAGTTAAATATAGTTTGAATTTAGCATTGCTAACACCTCTCAATATTTTATGCTAACAAAAGAAACAAAGCTCTCGAAAACCGTTAGAGGCGTTGCCATTCTTTACAATTCTTTAGAGTATGTTAATTTGTGTAATTAAATGTGTAAGGATAAATTATAGTTGTAGTAGTTGTTAAGTTTTAATACTGTAATTAATTATTTAGCAATCTTTAACAGTATCGTCAAAAATCAATTTGATCTTTGCAAAAGTTTACATCTATACTTTTTATAAAGTTTACATCTATACTTTTTATAAAGTTTACATCTATACTTTTTATAAAGTTTACATCTATACTTTTTATATTATACGTTTTACTAAGTTTTGCAAAAGTAAACATTTATAATTTCCCAAACTACCCTAGAAGCAGCGCTGTGTCTGTCTTTCGCCTAGCTGCAAAGAATGCTTGGTTATATACACATCTTCACAGATTCCATACTCTGGATAGTTCCGATTGTCCTTTGCTACAATTGGGCTGTTATGAATGTTGAACATTTCATTTGATCATAGCTCTCTCAACCCTTATTTATTCCTAATACTGGAAGGCTAGAAGTCTTTTAAACAAACTTCAGATTTGATCCTTTTCTATCCTTTTAATGTTCTAAATTTTATCCATCTACATTTTCATTGTGTAATTTTATTGTTGTTGTATTCTATTTGCTTTTATTGTATTTCTATATATATATATATATATATATATATATATATATATATATATATATATATATATATATATATATATATTAAATCTTAGCATGGCTTAAAGATATATGTCTGTATTACCAGCTGCATTGGAAATAAAAACCAAACATTGAGCCAAAGGAGTTGAATTTGTCAGGTTCAGACCCGTCTTAAGTGAAGACACATTAACATGAAAATGAACTCTTAATGATAAAATAAACCCATTCTTAACTATAAGTACTATAAAAATATACATTTTTAACTGAGACCAGATAACAGATGTATATCTGTTAACACGCCTAACATGTTAACTATATTAATGTAAATTGTTTCGGTCTTTTAAGAACCCAATGTAAACCAACCACGCAAACAAAAGAACTGAAATGTCCGGAAGCGACATGATTGAAATATTCCCGGTCGTAACAATAGGGAACAAACCCTTACAGAAAGCGTGCTTAAAGGTATAAAATAAATTATTAGATTTTTGACCGGAACCTCTGATGTAAACAAGAAGTCAGAATCTTGACGTATACGAGGATAATAACACGATCATATTATCTGAAACAAAACAAAAGGACGCTTGATGTATCTTCATATAATCGATGTCACCTATCATTGCACTACATTATTGCCTTTTGCTTCTTTTGGTCACGGTGACACAGGACTCTCGGTTGAGCACCATTTTGTTTCGTTTGTTTCGCCATTTTATTTTGTCTCGAAGAATAAATATTTCATTCCTTCATATGCTCATATAAATCTGACGTACAAATGAAAAATTCATAAAGCGATCTGTTATTGAAATCTTTTCTACCATCTCTTTCTTCTTGCGGAGATTCATTCATTTATTTATACGTTTTAAATGTAAGAACAAACATGAGAAAGTAAGAAATAAAAATAGCAAAATGGGATTTTTAAAGTTTAAGTTAAATAATTCAAGCACTTACAACACTAATTACTTTCAGGGCTTAATTATCGCATGGTCACTTGGGGCACGTGCCTTGGGCACAAAAATTTACTAATTGTACTAATTTACTAATGCACTAATTGTTATATATTGCTGCTTACTTGATGACTTTTTTTTCTTATGCCAGCTGTATATTACTACTGCTTTAGTTAATGCTTTTTGTATGCATGTCTTGTATTCATCTCTTGGAGAAATTTATAATTTTTTACCCTTTTTTATCATTTTATAATGTGGTTATTATAATGTGCAGTAGTTGATATCAATTTCTGTGCTTAAATTTTACATTATCAGGTAAAATTTAAGCACAGAAATTGATTGAAATTTATCAATTACAATCAATATCTTTGGCATTATTTTGTGCCTAACAGTTGAATTTTATGTCAATGTCATTGTAGTAATTTCATTTCCCTCGTGATATCTTGTTCATTTGAACTTCTTCAGTATAATTTTTCATCCACCTGCACAATTCCTCTTTCGTTAAGTTTTAATAAATTATTGTACGAGGTAATTGTGTTTGTCATGAACTACATTGTTTCCTACTTACTTTTAATTTTACTGTTATTTACCTGATAATTAATTCCCTCAACGAACCTGGTGCTCTTTTTATCCTATGGGTTATTGCATATTTATAAGACGGATTATTAGCAATATACCACTATAAATCATTAAATCACCTTATCAATTTAAATTATTTTTAATTCTATTATTAATATTTATTTTCTGCACCACAGAGCTTGTGTGTATATGTATATATATGTATATATATGTATATATATATATATATATATGTATATATATATGTATATATATAATATATAATATATATATATAATATATAATATATATATATATTATATAATATATATATATATATATATATGTATATGTATATATATATGTATATATATATATATATATATATATATATATATATATATATATATATATATATATATATATATGTATATATATGTATGTATATATATATATATATATATATATATATATATATATATATATATATATATATATATATATATATATATATATATATATATATATATATATATATATATAAAGAGATTAAGAGTCTTTATGGCTAAACGATGGTCAAATGGATAGGGTGCTTCCGTATGATACTGGATAGGGTTCTCTGAATAGAAATCTACTGATGGCATGAATATTCGAAACAACTCGGAATCGACTTTTAGCCCTGCTTTTTTGTACCTAAGTTCGTGGGTTCTAAACCCACTAATGTCATAGATATTCATAGCCGTTCGGAATCTTAAGTTCCAATCTCTGTTTTAAGCAACACATTCTTATCTCATTAGCCCTCGTGTAGTACAAAGTAGAACATAACGCTCCAAATCCTTTGAAACATTTATATAAAGCCCTAAAAGAAAATACAAACAATTCATCACTATAGACTAGCATATAGCCCGTCCTATGACGGGATTGTTAAAATTTTTAATTTTCCAGAATTGTAAAGTACCCTATGAGGCAGGTAAAAAAAAAAAAATGGTTTGGTTTATGGCTGAGAATTATCTGGTACGCGCTCAGTAATATGTCTATCTTCCTACTCCTCTAAAGTCTCCTGATACTGAGATTGCAGTTTAGAATCACGTTGAATTCATTGAGTCAAACAGTGTGGTTATGTGTAAAAAACAAACACGCAAATAAACAAGCTTCTTCATTTTCAAAGATATATAACTTAAACGCTAGACATTTATTAGTCCGGGAAACAGACTCAAAGACTTTTATGAAAATAATATGTTTTTAATACTAGTAATAAAGTTTTCATTGCAACAAAAACTAATCGATGATTAAATTTAAAACTATCACATAAGTACCTAATCTATTATTTAAGCCAAATATAAAAGAAAATTATATACGTAATATCTAAGTTCAGTGATAAAACGTAAGAAAATAATGCAGACGCTATTTAAATAATTTAAAATTAGAAATGATTAAATGAGATGGTTAAAGGAATTCGTTATAATGCTAGAAAAAAACGATATTTTTACCTATTTAATATGTGACAAATTAATAAATTTAATCGCCTGCTCTTAACCGGGGAAAATAGGAATTGTGACAGAGTAGAAAATAAAAAAGTGGGTCACTCTAGGTCCTTAAAAGTCCTTAATTTTTAGCATGGCTAAACAGAAATAATAATGATTACGTAAAATGAAAATTTTGTGTTTTTGATTTTGAATATTACTTTAATGCCAATTTCTTAAATCTGTTTGCTAATTCAATGTTATAATTTTATATGACTGTAATGAGGATAATAACTTGTCGCTATAAATTTGCATTTGGTGGAGGGCACAAAAATTGGATTGTGCCCTGGGCACAAAAGTATTTTAATCGGGCCCTGATTATTTTATAATTGTATAACAGAGGTAAATTAAAAGTAAGTAAAAAGTTATATCCCAAATGAGTCAATATTGAAGACGATCACTCAACAGTGACAGTTTATTTGAATTAATATTGACAAAGAACATCAAGACAAAAAAAAATTTTCCTCAAGTTCAGATAAAAAAAATAATGTGATTAAAATAATATTTTTTAAAAAAGTTAATTTTGATGATCATTGAGGAAAGTCACATGCAGCAATGAACGGATGTCTACCACCAGTTAATAGTTTGGTTCGGTTAGGTTTGGAGCAGTACAACCTAACTTTATGATACACTCCGGCTAACAAGACCAGAATCTACCGTTTAAAGTTGATTCCGAACGGCTAAGAACATCCATGCCAGAAGTGGTATTCGGACCAGTAGACTCTGGTACCGAAGAGCAGCATTCTACCATTCGGGCACTGTCCAGCTCTCAGTAAGCTAATCTCCAAACATGAAACAAGGAAGATTTTAGAAGTGGAATTTTGAACTGATTTCTAAAGAATGTTATCGAAAAAAAAAAAAAAAATACTGCGGTGTTATGAATTTCTTTCCCTTTTTTTTCGTTTCAAAAAGCTTTTGCCGCTCACAGGTTTTCAAGTGGAAACTTTTGTTTCTGAAAGTTTTGCTGTGACTGATGTAAAATTTTGCTAACATAAACGGAAGTACACAAAACAGTAGAACTAACTTTCTAAAAGAGAAACTAATTTACTGCCCTGTTAAGTTATCCTCTATATAATAATAGCCTAAGTTATCTGTCCGTCTGTCCGCGAATTTATGAAGCGGTAGGGCCTGGAATGGATAGGAGCATCCATATTAGATTCTTCATGAATTAGAGTTAGCAAAATTCTAAGTGAGTCTTCAACACGTTCTAAATACCCCCTTCTCCCCTTTTGAAAGTTTAATGTCATTATATTAAGCCTTATTTTCCCCGGTTAAGAGCAGGCGATTAAATTTATTAATTTGTCACATAATAAATAGGTAAAAATATCATTTTTTTCTAGCATTATAACGAATTCCTTTAACCATCTCATTTGATCATTTCTAATTTTAAATTATTTAAATAGCGTCTGCATTATTTTCATACATTTTATCACTGAACTTTGATATTACGTAAATAATTTTCTTTTATTCTCAAGATTAATTTTAAATTTAATCATCGATTATTTTTTGTTGCAATGAAAATTTTATCACCGGTATTAACAACAAATTATTTTCATAAAAGTCTTTGAGTCTATTTCCCGGACTAATAAATGTCTAGCTTTTAAGTTATATATCTTTGAAAATGAAGAAGTTTGTTCGTTTGCGTGTTTGTTTTTTATACATAACCACACAGTTTGACTCAATGAATTCAACGTGATTCTAAACTGCATTCACAGTATCGGGGGACTTTAGAGGAGTAGGAAGATAGATATATTATTGAGCGTGTACCAGATAATTCTCAGCCAAAACCCAA
>CM063509.1:123141395-123181395 GCA_032207245.1 Pardosa pseudoannulata | reverse complement strand
ATATTTCTTAAGTCTATCCACATTTGTATCCACTTCCTCAAAGAGAAAAAAAAACGTCGTGACCCTGTGTCAAGCAATAGTTTGAGATCGAACGTAGAGTAAGGAACATTATAGAATCAAATAAAACAGTAAATTAAATGGTACGTGCAAGAGAAATAGGGATGGGGAGCTTGAGCATTAATGCAGCGGAGGGTTGTAATAAGTGAGTGTATTTTTTTTTATATGTATATATATTTTGTAAGACTCATTTTATGCCTCTACAAATCATGGTATTTCATTTTTCCCATGTCTGAGATTCAAGGCTGGGACGTAAAATGATACTTTAGGTTTTTTAGACCAAGTGGTAGATTCGAGAGATTCGAGTTGATTAGTCTTCGCACACCGCTGTTACAGATAAACATCGGAACCGAAAAGTTCTTCTGCCTTTGAACAGTTTTTGCCAACTTGAAAACACGATTGTAATATACATGTCTTAGAGTTGAAATGATTCCAATGGCCTGTCTAGAGTTAATTTCCTCGTATTACCTCTGTCAAATCTCTCATTCCCCGACAGAATAAAAATTATAGATAGGACTTTTTTTAAATATCATAGTTGCTTATTTGAGTCAGTCTTATTTTTTTAAGGAATGTGTTATATTTTATTGTATTATCAGAGAGGGATTTTTTTTATTAAGGGCTATAAAGGTTAAGTGCTTTTCGAAATTCTACTTAGCACCGTATAATTAACTATAACCTTAAACGTAGATGACCTGTTTTATAATGAGCATTTTCCCCTGAAATGTACCCGAATGTACATTGAACTTTATGGGCCGTCAGAAGCTATGTTTTGCGTAGAGGAAAAAAATATTTCTTAAGTCTATCCACATTTGTATCCACTTCCTCAAAGAGAAAAAAAAACGTCGTGACCCTGTGTCAAGCAATAGTTTGAGATCGAACGTAGAGTAAGGAACATTATAGAATCAAATAAAACAGTAAATTAAATGGTACGTGCAAGAGAAATAGGGATGGGGAGCTTGAGCATTAATGCAGCGGAGGGTTGTAATAAGTGAGTGTATTTTTTTTTATATGTATATATATTTTGTAAGACTCATTTTATGCCTCTACAAATCATGGTATTTCATTTTTCCCATGTCTGAGATTCAAGGCTGGGACGTAAAATGATACTTTAGGTTTTTTAGACCAAGTGGTAGATTCGAGAGATTCGAGTTGATTAGTCTTCGCACACCGCTGTTACAGATAAACATCGGAACCGAAAAGTTCTTCTGCCTTTGAACAGTTTTTGCCAACTTGAAAACACGATTGTAATGAGATGATTTCGAAAAACTTAAGAGGTTTCCAAGAGTGTGTGGCGTCACATAATATTTAAATTTTTCCAACTTGAAAGAACTCTCGAATACTTTGAAACATAATATTTTCAGAGAGTTCAGAAGTCGAATTTTATGCAAAGATTGCAATCTTTATTTTTTATTTTTTTAAGCGAAATAAAAACTCGTATTTCAATTTTGCTATTCTAAGGCGTAGTTCTTGTCTTCCTTTTCCAGCTAATGGCATTAGAAAATTAATGAACAGGCTTTGTAGATTTTTATGAGTTGGTGAGAATGTATAGTATTTCTTATTCCTGGCTGGCAATGACAGACTAAGCTATTCTACAGATATACCCTTCTATTTATAAATAGAAAAGAACTCCTGGCTGCTGCAAATTGGCTGTTTGTGTATTACAAGCAATTCATTTACTCATTAAATGTACATAGATTATTATTGACAAAATCTCTTTGTATTTCTTATATTAACGCTAAATATAAATGCAGCCAATGAAGTATTAGATCCAGTACTATATAATAATATGTATTTCAATACTTTTTTCCAAAATTAATTCTTATCTTTACAAGAAATTGAACCTCAGATAATCTAGGTATATACTCACTTTTCACAAATTTTAAAAAGGTACCTTGTCCAATTATTTTCTGGTACATACTAAATTAAATTTAAAATTCAAGCAATAGTATTTTAAATTTTAGTCAGTTTTAACAAAACACTACAATTTTATTAACGGTTTATAGTAGCTAGCCCTAATTTTTTTTTATGGAAAGATAAAGCTTATGTATTGAAACATAAAATAATGTGAAAGAAAACAAAAATATTACGCTGCTTTCCCATTTTAAAGTAACTTGCTTATTTGGTAATCTTGAATATGTTACAAAATGCTTGAGGAGGCATAATACTTTTTGAGGACTCAATTCTTCATACAACATCATAATATGCATTCTGCTTCAATTAAAATGAATTTTTCAAAATTTTCAAGTGCTTTAACTTTAGAAAAGTTATTTAGTTCGTCATTTTTAGTAATATATGCTTTAAAATGTATACCAAGTTTTAAAAAAATCGAACACACTTACCTGAAAGATAACTTTTAAAAATATGCATATAATAAACTTTTTATAACAAACTAGAGTATAAAAACATTTATTTTATTCTCTAAACTAAAACTTTAATAGTATATATTTTAAAATTTTTAACAGACGGAAAACGGTAAAAATAATAAAATAGCATTTAGCAGGATATAAAATATATCGCTCGTATTAGTGTGTAATCAACCTGTACATAAAAAAAGGTAATTAATATCTGTTTTATTTAGAAATTTTGTTTTTAATTTGCATACTCGAAACGTTAATTTGTTGGAAGGTGCATTTCTATTTCTTTCATTTTGTGTGTGTATATATATACACACACACACACACACATATATATATATTATATATATATATATATATATATATATATACATACATATACATATATATATATACATATTATATGTATGTATATATATATATATAAATTTTTAAAGATCACCCTTCACAAAACAAAGAAAACTAATTTTTTATAAAGTTAAACCCTTATTAGTGATTTTGGAAATAAATATATATATATATATATATATATATAATATATATATATATAATATATGTACACAAAACACGCGCGCGCTCACACACACACACATTTTTTTTTCACTTTCGGTTCCGATTCTATCTTTCTGGTATTCCTTTCTAGCGACCTTAGAGAATGTCTGTTCTCGAATGTTTCCCTGTGGATTCCTTCCGGTTTCATAAATAACTAAAAATAGATTCTAACCCTTAAATTTTGTAACCCACTTCATTTGTAGGTGATTTGTAATTGGCTATTACAAACAACTATTTAAACAGAATACACAGTATTTGCGAACAGTTCGTTAGTAATAGCCAAGCATAATTAAACTAAGCTAGTTTGATATAAAAATTTCGTTCTGTTTATTTCTTTGTCCTTCTTACCTACTCAGCAAGTTCCACGACTGCAGGGCTGAAATATCAGCTGGAAATCCTATCGAGATAAAACGAAAAATCTCATGTCATACACACACATATTCACACTGGCAGACAGGCTTTCATCCAGAATTTTGTCTTGGGACGGGCTCAGCAAATTAAAACGTAAGTTTCATGAATCTCAATATGAAATACTATAATAATTATAAAATGTATTTGATGAAATTGAAATTCAATTTTAGTTTCATTTTAATAATTTTTCACTGCATTTATTTAGTTAAAACGATAATAGAGTACAAAAGCTAAGAATTTCTGCAAAACTATTTATAATTAATGGCTAAATACTCACAAAGAAATTATAAGTTTAAATATAATCGCACTAAATCATCGATTGCGTCAGTTATGTTAACTTCGCTGTTTTCATGAGTATATAACAAAGCTAAAAACTTGTTCTTACTTCATTGTCTTTCTCAAATAGGTTTTCTTTCTTCTTAATATTAAACATCTCGTTTATGGGCTTAGGAGCTTTGGAGGGGGCTGAAGTTCGAATGCCCTCCCTCTGGGTGCGCGCCTGCCTACATGTGTGTAATCTAAATTGGAGAAATTTAATTTGGGCCAGATTCTTCTTTCCTTGAAAGGTATAAATATTCACGCACTTTTACTAAATCGCTTTATGGTTAATCACTCATCCCAATAGTTTTTTGCGGTGGGAAGTGGGAAGGGGATATGTCTGATGCTCTTATGCAGGTGGACACACACATAAACGCTGGTTGATTACTAATTTAGAGCTCCCTTTCACAAGTGGCATAAATAAAATACACGTCACGTTCCACAGATTTATCGGTTTGCATTACAAATTTAGGATACCTTCCGCGAGTCTAATTTAGCTTGCTAACAGGGCAGTCGACGCATCATTAGTCTTGCCTTTTTTTATCGATTTGAGTCCTGTTAAGAAGAAAAAAAACGTTGAAGTAATTTTCCATTTTTTTCTTGTATTCCCGTCTTTTATAATCATTCCAGATTTCCATCTATGTATTGAGATGTTGGGTGATGGGGAAAAATGATTGTTAGGCTTATTAGTGAAGATTAGGACATATGTTAGAGGTGTAATGGACGTGACATCCTTTTTGAGTGTAGAGAAGTTTCAAAACTGACAGATGAATTAGTTTTTATTTTGAGGATTGGTGTGTGTCATGTTGAATTCACTTACCGTCATGTTATCTATATGGGAGACTTTGTTTTTGGAGGACAGCATTTAAGGGAATTTATTATATCGTTTACCTACTACTAAAAAGTTTATAAATGCATCTGCTTCATTCGTCTTTAATTATAAAAATATCCTGTTTAGAAAAAAATTTTTTTTTTTACTTTAGGACAAAATTTTTTAAATCTTTGAATATATATAAAAGAATTTCCAGTTTCAACAGTAATTTTTAAACTTTTAAAATGTCAACCTGTTTTTGTGCAGTTATTGTTTTTTGAGGCCAGCATTTAAGGGAATTTATTATGCCGTTTACCTGCTACCAAAAATTTTACAAAAGCATCTGCTTTCAATCGCCATTAATTATAAAAATATCGTGTTTAGAAAAAAAAATTACTTTAGAATACAATATTTTATATCTTTGAATATATATAAAAAATTTTCCAGTTTCAACAGTAATTTTTAAACTTTTAAAATGTCAATCTTTTTTTTTTGTGCAGTTATTTGACAGCGAGCAACAACAGCTTTACAAAATTTGTAAATTAAAAACTAATTTTTACATCAAATAAACAGGACTTATCTTCTTTTATTCTAAGCATATGATATATATTAATATGAGCAAGTTATTTTATCTCATAGCTTCAATGACGGCTGATTTTTAAAACGTTTAGATGCCTTAGGTTGCATACATTAAAGTTTTATGCATAGTTTTATGTATATTAGAAACGAGATTTTTTATGTCAAATTGAAGCAAAATGTCAGTTTTAATCAATAAAATAAAACTTTAAATGCAATTGACTTACAAAAACTAAAGTAAAATTTATCATTTTTAAGATATTGACACTTTTTAACACTAGATTTACGAATATTGATCATACACCTATTTTTACTGCAGTGAGCCAATTTAACTCATACAAGAAAATTGAAGTTTTTTTCAAAGAAAATAGTTCAAATTAATTTAAATGAAATGTTTATCATCAAAAAATTCATGGAAAACATTTTTACATATAAAATCTGTTTTTGAAACACATTTTCCGCAAATATTTCTATCACACTTAGCACAATGGTTTCTACATCTGTTTCTTTTGCATGATTGTTGAACTAGACAATTGTTCCGTGCGTGAGTAAGATGAATTTCTGTCATTGAAATGGAAGCGTTCTCGACTTTTTCTCTATATTTACTCCTTAGCTCTTCAGCCAATTGGAAAATATTAAATTTCATGTTATGCGATTAACTGTTAAACCATTCTATGAGTCAAATTGGCTCACAACCGTGAAAATAGGTATAAAACATTTGATAATGTACATATATATAAAACATTTGATAATAAATGATATCTGCGGTATACATATGAAAGTTTACATATATTTTATTACTTAACAAAAACATATGTTTTGAAAAGTGATATTAAAGATATATATATATATATATATATATATATGTATATATATATATATATATATATTTATATATATATATATATATATATAACATTATATATATTATATATATATATAATATATATATATATATATATATATATATTATATATATATATATAATCAGTGGCGTGCGGTAGGTGTTCATGCAGGGTGTGCAGAGAACAACAATAATAATAATAAAACCATTAAACACTTCTTTAACATTTATTATTCATTTGTATACAAAATCCATACGTCTATCCGTATTACTAATAAAATAACGAAAAACTTATATTTCCACGAAAAACTTATATTTTCAGCAAACGTAGCACCACACGGCGCCCGCCTCTACGGTGCCTCATCAGGATGCTCATTGGTGCCGACAAACCGGATGTCTATTTCACGTGCAGAGGACTTCACTGCACGCTGGCGCAATACAACGAACTGTTTCTCGTTCAGTCAGTGGATTAAAGTATATTTATTAATTGCTTTTTAACATTTGGAAATCATATAGTCTGCGAAAAAAATCTTGAAAATTTTTAAAAACAAAACCAGGGATATGGTGTTACAGATATAACTTATATATAGTGTCTGTAAAACACAATGAATGGTAAAATTTGGATTGTTTTGTTAAAATTCATTTCTTTGAAACAAAACAACATTGTTTTTCAGCTGATTATTTCAATAAATATAATACATCACGGAAATTACTTTACCACACTAAAACATTTCACTTTATATTGATGAAATACTTCTTTTATATTTCCATGAACACAAAATCTTACAATATATAAATTTAAATATTAACCGTCTGCAAAATTGTATGGCCAGTTAATCAGTCAAAAAACCAAAAGCGCTTCAGCACGCGAGTCCCCCCCCCCCGTACAACGCTTAATAAACAGTACCTTCAGATGATTCTGAATGCCAAATGCAGGAAAAATAGCCGCACTTGCCTCAGTGCTATAGTATGCTGAGCTTTTTCAGTAGCCCATACATATAAAGCGTGATTTTTTATTAGTGCGCAGTGCTTATACATAAAAATTTCTTATGTTCGTTTGCTTTTGAATGTTCTACGTGGTGCAGCACCTAGTACCGCACTCACTGCTGGAATACAAGCAATCAAATCAACGCTGATTATACAAGCAATCAAAATAGGGGCAGAATATTGTCTCTCATATTTGAATATATTTTAATATATATATTATATTATATAAATATATTATATATATATAGATAGGTTAATAAAATTTTCTCTCATTAAATTTCATACTTTGCCAGGGTGTGCAGTGCACACCCTGCACATATGGACTGCACGCCACTGATATATATATATATATATATATATATATATATATATATATATATATATATATATATATATTAGTGATCAAATTTTTAATGAGTCAAATTGGCTTGGTCCGTAAATCTAGTGTTAAAAAATGTAACTACACTTTTGTGTAAAGCAATATATTTGTTTCATTTATTTAACCCTCAAAGAGAAATATAAAGAAAACAAGAATAAACCAAATATTGTTCGAGAATGCGTTGAACTGTCGGTTTTAAAAGTTTATACTAAAATTCTGTTTACATTACCATAATTTTTGTTAAAATGTTCTGAAACTTTGAGAAAAGCTGCTTATTGCATATATATATGTTTAGAAAAAAATTATGCCATTCGAATATAAATTCACAAAATTATTAAACAAGTTATAAAACAAAATATATTGTTTAAAATGATATAATCCAGATTCATCAAGATAAAAAGTTTTAAGTAAATTCAGTTAATATTAATGCATTGATTATAAATTATAGTAAATTAATATTTATATGTTAAATTATTAGATTTTATACATGTTTTAATGTATATTAAAAATGAAATTTTATGTCAAATTATAGCAAAATATCAGTATCTGACTTTAAAAATTAAAAAGAAATTTTAAACTTTTAAGCTGTTCAAATTTTAAAAAATTAGCTTTTATGAGCTATAAAGTAATATTTATTGTTCGTTTTTAATTTAATTCAGATTCTAGAGAATGAAAAAGGTATAGTAAACTAACTCGGGATAGGAAACTAATATTAAATCTAAATGCTTTTACACTTGTAAAAAATTAAAAAGTTAACTTAAAACCTACATATTTTATTGTTTCATTTCCTTGTATTTAATAATAAAATAAAAATGTGATTTTTTGCCATTTTTTTTCAAAAAAATTTTAAGGGAAGCGGGTAAAGTTACAAAAGATTAGAAAAATGGTATTTTTTATAACAGTTAAAAAGTACCATACCGCTTAAATTATATCGGTTAAAACAGATAAAGAGTAAAAATAGTTTATTTTGAAATTATGTCATCTTAAGACAGAAGTCTCCATAAATAAATCGATGTTGTTTGCGAGTAACTTGTGTTTCAATCTGGATGCAACTCGATACGGTTTGAAAGGGTATAATATTCAACACCATTTGTATCCATGTTTACGTAAGTCTCCCATCAACCAATTATTAGCTTCATTGACTTCGAGAAAAAACGGTTTAAGTACATCCCAGGAATAATTTAGCTTTACTCAAGATTGGATTATTTGTAAACTTTACTTCTAAAATGAATTAAAAAATTTATGTTGTAAATTAAAAACTAATGTTTGTTATACAAATTTTACCATGTGAAATTTCTTAGAAATAAATGAACTTCTTTTCTTCAAGGAGAAGTTTTAAAATTGCTAGTAGAAGATGCAAAAGCGAACTCCGTCGGAATTGAGGTTTTTATTGCATTGAGAAATGAACTTCATTTTTTAAATAGTTCTCAGTTGTTTCATTGTTTACATCGTAATCGTTATGTACTATTGTAATGTGGTTGACGAAGTAAGGGTCTGTCTTTCGGTATTGGAATTTAAGAGTTCAATTCCCTCTTCTGTGGCGGATGCTTGTACCTGTTAGCATTTGATTTTATAGGGACAAGGGATCTATGAAATAACCGATTTATCTTTAAAAGTTTATTGAAAATAAATTTGGAAACTTCTTTACTTCACTTAGAAGGTTTGAAACTTCTGGAAGAAGCTGCAAATGTAAACTACTTTAGGAAGTTTTATTGCACTGAGGAATGAATTTGACGATTTTTGAAATAATTTTTTGTTATTTATTTGTTTATACCTTAATCTTTACTTCATTTGTTACCGTGTAGTGGTTGACCAAGGAAGGACCTGTCTTTCGATATCGAAAACTATGGGTTCGGATCCCTCTGCTGGGGCGAATGCTTGTACCTGTTAGCATTTGATTTTATAGGGACCAGGGATCTATGAAATAACCGATTTATCTTGAAAAGTTTATTGAAGATAAATTTGGAAACTTCTTTACTTCACATAGAAGGTTTGAAACTTCTGGAAGAAGCTGCAAATATAAACTTCTTTAGGAAGTTTCCTGCTTTATTGCTCTGAGGAATGAACTTCATGATTTTTTAAATAGTTCTTTGTTATTTGTTTGTTTATACCTTAATCTTTACTTCATTTATTACCATGTAGTGGCTGACCAAGTAAGGACCTGTCTGTCGATATCGAAAACTATGGGTTCGGATTCCTCCATTGGAGTGGATGCTTGTACTTGTATTCGTAAAATCAAATACGAACAAGGGATCTTCTAAATGACAGTAGCCGAATGATTCCCGAATGGTTAAGGTGCTGGCTTTCGGAACCGGAATTCGTGGGTTCGAATCCCACAGTGACATGGATGTTAGTAGCCGTTCGGAATCGGCTTTAAGCAGTAGGTCCTGCTCTCATCAGCCCTCGTGTTGTAGAAAGTAGACCGTAGAGCTCCAAACAAATAACCAACCCAAAATATGAAATTAGTTCTTTATTTTGAAAAAATTAAGTGAATTATAAGCTTCATAATCGAAAGACGTTTTTCGAATAGCAATAACATGACTGTTTTACTCTAATGAAAGCTCTTTTTTATTTTTCGCATAGACTTTTATTTTAATATTTTAAAAAACATTGCTGTGTCTGAAAAATTTTGCAATAATTAATTTCAAAATGCTTGAAGTGCATTACTTTTATATATTTTCTATTCAAAATTTTGTAGACTGTCTATTAATGTGTTAGTCAAATAATTGTGTATGCGTTTTAAAATTGCAAAGTCTTTTTCCCAAGCTACAGGAGACTAGACTAGATTATTTGTAATCTATTCCTCGATTAATCTAGATTAGATTATTTGTAAATTGTTTCTGAAAATAATTCAAACTTATATTGTATATTAAAAACTAAGGAAATTTATCCAAATTTTAAATTGGGAAAAACAAATTTGAATACATTCTGTTCTTCACGTTGTGGAGATCCCTCTTTGTTCAGAACTAACGACCGAAATCAGCTGATTTGAAGCCATCCTGTTTCGACTAGGCTACAATAACGCGACTACGTCATGTCGGGGATGTTGACAGTTCGGTGGAATAGGTGGGATTCCCCTGATCAGTTGCGGTAATGATCCCGGTAGAGTACCTGGAAAAGCCAGGAATCGGGACAGCTAGCGAATGAGAATTCAACTAAAAAGCTCTAACCTTAGCTGGAATTCTCAGGTAACTGGAATCGTAACTGGGGGAAAAAAACGGTTGGCGGGATCGTAACTGACCCCCAGGTATAAAAAGCCTAGAATTTTGCGACTCGGGGCTTTTCGACATTTTTTATGGAGATGCTTTGACCTCGTGGAGGCTTCAGCGACTTTTGACCGGAGCCAACTTTTTAGTGATTACGTTCGGGAGACTCGTAAAGTCTGCTCACATAACGAAATGCAGGGTCTCGGACACCGAATGGGGGATAGATTGGGTTTGCATTGCACCCTGGAAAGGCCTCCCCATTTGTGAGATTATTTAATATTTTTTTCGACTGTGATCGTCGTGGTAATTTTTCTCAATCAGCAATCCTTTAAATTTCTACTTGTTTTGGGAGAATTAGAATCTCGTTGCATATATAACAGTATTTACTCCAGAAAAAAGTGATTTCCAATTTTATTGTGACTGTTATCCTTCTTCACGCTACTTATCACTCAAGAACATTGAAGTCGTCACAGCGTAGAATATTCAAAATCGCTGGCAGAATCTGCAAAAGTCAACTCCGTTAGGAACTTTCTTTCTTTATTGCATTGAGGAATATATTTGATGCTTTTTGAAGCAGTTTTTTGTATCTTAAACATAACATTATTTACTACTGTATAGCGGCTTACCAAGTGAGGGTTTGTCTTTCGCTATGGGACACTATGGATTCGAATCCCGCTGTTGGAAGGGATACTTGTACCTGCTCGTATATGGTTTTAGGGGGTAAGTAACCTTAGAAATGAAAGAAAATAGTAAACGATTTTTTGGTTCTGAAAAAAATTAAGGTATAGATTTCATTACGAAAGACATTTTTCAAATAATATAACTATTTTATTACACTGAAACCTGTATTTTTTTTCATTTATTCTTATTTTAATATTTAAAAAACATTTTTTCTGTTTGAAAATTTTTGTAATGAATTTTGAATTTCAAAATAATTTAAGTGCATTACTTTTATGAATTTCTTATTCAAAATTTGAGATTATCTATTAATGTTTGTCGAAAAACTGCATATGCTTTTGAAAATTGCAAAAGAACTTTTTCCAAGTTACAGAGGATTTACTACTGGGAAACGGCAAAAACTACTACTAAAACATTGCATAAGTTGAAATAATTGTTACATAAATAGTATTTAACGTAAGTGAAAATCGATATCCAGTTTTATTTATATGTAAATTCAATAAATAAAATGAAAAAATAAAAGCATTGGATTAGTATGCTGCAGACGAGGACCAATTTTAATGATTATTGTTTGAGGAATATTACAGTCTCGCATTTTAATCAAAAATTATTTTAAAATAGATTTTAGGGAATTATACATTTCATGTAACACCTTATATATTCTCTTTATAAAAGAATAGTTAAAAATAAGAAATTAAAAAACGGAAAAACAACAATTCTTTTATTTTTAAGCTGTTTATCCCTTATTAAGGACCCTGTTTAAAAACAGTTGTTTTAGCACGTCTAAAACCTGATCTTTATTAACTGTTAATTGAAGAAATCTAATCACTGGAAGAAATTATATTTTGTGCAATTTACTTTCTACTAATACTTTTTAGCGCATGTATTCAAACTGACCTAAAAAAATTGCATTGCTTAATATCTTACCAAATATCCATGTATATAATTGTCAAAATATTGCCCTTGAGTTGTACAGTTTCTTGAATCGAGTTGCATAGTTACTGGGTTACTAACTATTCAGCTGAAATAACTCTTTTAGCTCCATATTTTTTCTAAATGTAGAGCTCTAGAATTATACTGATGATTTCCAATTAGTTTCATTGTGTTGGAAAAACTTTAAAAAATGCTATGATTGCTTAAAAATCTATATAGGTATCTCATAACAAATTTATAATTATAATAATGCTGTATATTCTAAAATTTTACAAGAAACGAGTAGCATTTTAGCATCATATATAAAATAAATACTAGGGTATTTTTTATTAGCTGTAATATTTTATCAATAACGATAGCACTTAACAGTAATAATTTTGATAATAGCAACCGTTACCAGTATTAGATATGCATAGAGCATTTTACTGTTTTCTAATAACAGGGTTTCGTTTATGTGTCAGTTATCTCCAATATTAAGTTCATTTAGTAGAAATAAACTGATTACTTCATTAATCAAAAGTATAGAGAGAAAATGTAGTTATTTGTATAAAGTATGTTGCGTAAGTTTAAAATTAGATCACTTAGATACTGTGGACTAAAATGAAAATAAAAGTTTAGTTAAACCATTGGCTTTGTACTACTAATTCATCAGATTCTAACGATTCCACAAACACTTAAATTTCGCACATATTCATAATATAACGAAAATTGTGTTTACTTTTCTTTTAAGAGCAGTAGTTAGACCAATTTTGAACAATTGTCACGTTATTTTTTGGTAATTAGTCTTAATAATAAGTTTTAACATATGAGAAACGCTACTAAATTTTAATGCAAGTAATCGACAATTTAATATCTAACTATGGCTATTTTTATTATAAGAAAAGCTTTCATTGCACAAATTTAATAATTCTACCTGAGACAGTTGGTTCAAAAGGAAAATAAAACTTGAAATGGTATATATTGTTTCCTTCTATCATGCTCAACTGTTTCTAAAAATTTGGCTAGAACTTCAATTTTTAAAGTAAACATTAAATAATTTTATCGATATTTTTCTTTCAATAAACTAGATCAGTGAATGACTCAATAGTTAACTCCAAATGCAACATCCTTACTTGGTAAGAAGAACTAATCACAACCTAGCCAGAATTATTTTTTTTTACATAATTAATAGAAATATATCAATTTGAGCAGAGTCTTGCGAAAGTTTAACAATTGGATCTCGCAGTAATTTTTGTTTAAAAGGAATTAAAATAATTGGAACAGATTGTAACTTTTTACATTATTCATACCAATGGAACCTAAATGTCATACGGTACCCTTTAAATAATGAGAATTCCATCGATTCTTTTCTTCTAATAAACTAGGGCACCGGCTTACTTAATATATAGTGGTAAATGGCACATCGGCGTTTGACTTACATCACTTTATGTCAAACCGTAAATCTAGCACTTTTGGCTGCTGGAAGCATAGCCATGGAAACTGGACCTCCAACATAAACATGACAGTATCGATTTTATTATTTTTTTCCTTTTCATCTCCTTGAAAAGGCTTGCATTCATGATCGTAATCAATGCGATCGGACATTTGTGGTATATTTTTACCAACTGCAACCGACGCCCCTGAACACTGGATCCCTTCTGGCATTTTGTATTGTGTTGGGGCTACACAAGTCTGCATTTCTTCTCGGTCCGCTGTCATCCTTCCTTTTTCAATCTTAGAAAGACTTGTCTGTCTTGTTGTAAGTATGCTAAATTATGATCTTTTCGCTTTCTTCTACAGCCAGTGTTCAAGGGCTTCACTTATGAAACGGTAGATTTTTCAGGATAAAACTTTTCTCTCTCTCTCGTTTTTATAGAATGATTTTGAAGTGAAATGTAGAGTAAATGATGCAAAACAGCTATTTAATATAGGAAGATCTTATTTAAAGAATTTAGTACTTAAACTAGAATAACTAATTTTAAATAAATATCTATACTTTTCAATGCGTATAAAAAGAGCTCGTAATGTACATACATATATGTATTCATATAAAATTATTCCATATATTAATTACGTAAAATATGAACATATTTACATAAAGTAAGCATGCGTTCTTAGGAAAAATTTTAAACATATATATATTTACGCGTGCATTATCTGTGTGTTCTCTTTCTCCCTCCCTAGATATACATATAATATGCATATATACGCGTATAAATATTTATATATATGCCTATCTATATATATATATATATATAAACACACACCCATATATATATACATATATATATATTCATATGTATGCATATTTATATATATATATATATATATATATATATATATATATATATATATATATATATATATATACACACACATCATTTGTAGCTAATGATTCTGCTCCTGTTGAAACATCACACACATTAAACATAATGTATGACTAGGCTCATCTGTATTAAAAAATTTCTAATGAAACCAATGGATGTTATCTTTGTTTATGATATATCAGTTAAAAACGTTTTTTTCTGTATAGTATAGAAGAAAAATATCTGGGGCTGCAGAAGGCTTGTTCCCTTTGAAGAACCCAGTATCCTCTTATATACTATAAGATTTATGATATCAAGAAAATATAAAGAAAACTCACAAAGTCGTGATCCTAATTTTGTACTTTTGGAACCCATAATATACATATAACATGTCATGATGGATCTGTTACAAACCAGCCAACAAGTGCTTTCCATTCTACATCCTGCAATTAGCTACTAACTTCTTGAAACATCGTAATACATTTTTTACTTATAAGTAAAGCTGTATTACATTTCTGTATCTAAAAATGTTTACTTTTTCCGCTTAGAGATTTTTTGAATTTTCCCCCACAGTTGTATTCATACTTTTACCACTCTTGTGCGAAATTTTCTTCGTATGTGCGACTGCAAACAAAGAAGTTGATAGAAATATCATTTTGAAGTGGCTTCCACAGGCTATATCTTTTACCCTGCGAAGAGGCACTTAGCGAAAGTCAAAATCCTAACATCTGGTACTGTTAGTTTCATTTTACAAGTTTTTTCTCCGATTATCTATTCTACTTGGTTTTCTTTCGTTGCTCTCTATTTTCCATGAACACTTTAAGGCAACAGTAATTGCTCTCTTCAGCTGCACCAATTTGCACGCACAATTCCAAACTGCTGTGATGACTGTTAGTAGAATATATCTCCTTGATATTTATCAGTAAATGATAAATTTTCTTATTCACTCGAGATATGAATGCAGTGCTGCAGATATGACGGTGAGCATGGGGTTATTACCTAGAGATCCTTTTTAGGGTTAGTTAAAAATATAAAGAATTTTTATTTTCCAGGATGATTCTTTTTCTTTAATATTGAAATCTTATAAACTAGATATCGATAAACCATCTATCGATAGTTAATAATATCCCGTGGAGAAATATTCGGTAAGTCGCTTGGGCTGCCAAGTGAGGATTTATCTTCAAAGTAATTTATCTTTAAAATTGCTATCTGTAATGTCTTTAAAATACACTGATGTTTAAAATTTTCTTTACATACTCAAAAACAATGATATTCAATGAAATATCCAATCAATGTGATCCCTTCTAGCAGGAAATTTGGGGAAATCAAGCTTAATTAGCTTATCCAATAAAAGGTAATCAAGTAGTTTCAGATATACAAATCTAGGTTTACGCCATCCGCAGTTGAATAAAATTGTTTGTGGAAATTGAATTTTTGAGTGGTTTTCTTCGGTACAGCATTGGATTTCAGTGTAGAAAGACTCAAACTGGTTTGTTATGACTTCAAAGTATCATTCGGAAGAATCTGTAAAGTTTTGACTCAAAGGCTGTAGCAGGGCAGCCATGCACGAAAACAGCCAGATTTCTGAATATTCAAAGTCTTAAATTTATGGAAACAGTTTAAAAACGACGGAGCTGTTATAAGAAGGTATGGATAAGGTCGTAAATGAATGACATCTGCTTCTGAATATTGATACGTACAACTGGCCGTTGTAACCGGAAGACTATTGCTCGCTATTCAAGTTCAGAGCTTGCAGCGGCTACTGGGACTGCTGTATCCATACAAATGTTTTACTGAAGGCTTAATAAAAAAGGCCATTATGCCAGAAAACTAAGGGTATGTGTTTTACTGTCTTCGCAATAAAGAGGAATCACTTTAATTGGTACAAAAAACATCAGTGATGTGAACTAGAATGACCACCAATGGTCCCATGTTCTCTTTACTGATGAGTCAAGATTTACTTTTACAGATGATTCTAAACATGTTTACATCTGAAGGGAGTCAGGAACACGAAGTTATATCTCGAACTTTATGAAATGTGATCGTTTTGGTAGAGGAAGTGTGAGGGTAGGAGAAGGAATACTGATCGATGGACGTACATTCCTACACGTTTCAAACAAGATATCTGTCACTACCCAGGGTTGAAGTTTTAAAGTCTTATATAAAAGTTTTCAGAAGTGGATATTTATTTTATTTACGGACGATAATGATCTTCCACATTGAACAAATTTCGTTGACGAATTCCTTGAAAATGAAAACATTGAGCGAATAACATGGCCATCAAAGTCTGCTGATCATAAGCAGGTAGAGAATTAATGGGAACACCCTGTAAAGAGCAATTTTACGTAGACCTTTTCCATCTAGAGATGGAAATGCTCTGAAGATTGCATTACTGAATGAGTGGAGCTTAACTCTCCTGTGGTTAACAACATTGCCAGCACAAAAATACGTTGTGAAATGTGTATATACGTTAGGAGAGATCACATTCCATATTAAATTATTGAGGTTTTATTTATTTTTTTAGTTATTCCTTTTTCTGAACTCATTGTCATTTTTAACTGCTATTTTTATTTTTTCATGCTACATTTATATATCATATAGAGTGCTTTTAGAATTTTAACTCTGTCCTCGTGAGTTTTAATTTTACGTATAATTCCAGAAAAATTCATAAAATTATTGCTTCTGAAAAAACTATGAATTTATTCATGTAAAGATAATTTTGGACATAAGTGTATTTTGCCTTTTACTCTTAGAAATAAAAATACCTATTTGGTTTTATGTTAGCCTAAAAATAAAGGCAATGTTCAGCTCTGCATGTTTGAGGATCAAAGTTTTTTTCCAGTAAAAAACATTAAATGCAGAAATAGACCTAAAATATTTATTAAAATGCTCAAAAAAAAGTTTTGATTGATGCAATTTTTTTTCGATGCAAGTTTTTCTACGTATGATGAACGACGCCGACAGCACAAATAAGGCGCAAAAATGTTATAGGTATAACATTTCCCCCCAAAATGTCAGCACTTTTCATTTGAGCTGTGTTGTGTGTGTATATCTATTACACTGACACTGACACACACACACAGTGTAAGTGTGTGTGGAGGGAGGGAGGATTGGTTGAGAATGCTAGTCTTCTGTTTTCCCACAATGAAACTATTAATTACTGCTTAAAGCAAATTCCGACCGGTTACGAACATCCATGACAGTAGTGGGATTTGAACCCTCGAACTTCGTTACCATCGTGCTATCCATTCAACCATCATTTGGCCATATATATATATATATATATATATATATATATATATATATATATATATATATATATATATATATATATATATATGTATGTATATATGTATATGTATATGTGATTACAGGTATAAATTATTTCACTTTTTGCTATACTATTTACTCTACGCCAGCAAAGAATTTCTTTTATGGTGTAATATCTCCTAAACGGAGATTTTAATGTTAGTCTTGAAGTAGAGCTTTGCAAAATGAGATGAATCAACAAAAAAAGCGTAGATTTGTATAAAAAAGAAATGTGCAAACACTCACTTTCATATATTTTTATAATATAATCAATAAATTCATATTAACCTCATTACGATTTAAGTTAGTCATGTATAAAAATTGTTATCAGTTGGTACTTAAATTACTCTCGGAAACAAAATAACATGATCATGCCAAAACATTTTATGGATGATAAATAGAAAGATTTCAAATGTACCTCCTGAGAATTTCGATGTGCAGATTTACGTCAAGAAAAGATAAATGAGCAGCTGAGCGTTTTTATAATGAGCTACTTGAAGGCGGGTATTTATATATGTGCAATTTGTTTTCATAACGAATTTCCTTTTCTGCCATCGATTTATCATGCCATGATTAAAAATGTTTTCGTAGCATGTGCTCCAAATATGAACTATTAAATAAACTTATTTTTATTTATGTTCTCAAAATATGCGATCAGATACGTATATGGCATTGATATTGCGAGCTAATTGTTCAAATAAACCCAAATTTATGTTCCATAAAACAAATGTCATTTTCTCTACATAAATTTTGGTTCATTAGCACTTTTCTTAGACCAGGGTTGCCGAACCTTTTTCGATTAGTGTACAAGTTAATTTTGATTTATCCTTTTCAGGTATCTAAGTGCCACTTGTTATATTTCTCTTTTAAAAATCTCCTTTAAACCGTTGTAATCTATATAAAAGTGTTTAATTTTTAAAATCATTTTTCTTCTTGTCACAGTATGAGAATCACTGCTCTGACATGTTTTAAGTTCCATTTATTTAAAAATTCAGTTTTTGTTTGTCCCTGAAGCCTTTTATGTTGTCACTAGCTGCAAGTACTCGGCTTTGCCCGGGTTGAAAATAAAGTTTTCTGTAGAAGAGTACAAAACTGTTTATTTGCATGTAATAAAATGGTACATTTATCTCAAAGCAATGTGATAGACAACATTTTGGGCAGTTCCATTTTGAGTGTGTACAAAAAGGTTTTCCTCTTTGCCCACTCTGGAGCAGGCTACAAACAACTGCCCAGGATAAAAACATGGTGTCTGCAAATATATACCAGCAATCCCAAGAGACTGGCCCTGTGACTTATTGATTGTCATGACAAAGCACAGTTTCAAAGGGAACTGTATTCTCTTCAATTTTATGGTGATGTCTGAGGGAATGATAGATATTCTTGGAATGAAGACATCCTCACCCTTACCACACTGTGAGTACTGTGGCTTGAATGACATGTTGCATCAGCTTTTTCACAATTAAACTTTTGCCATTGCACAACCTGGGTGCATCAGTATTTCGGATCAGAATTAAAAATCAAGTTGTAGGCTTGCAAATCAGGATTGTGTACGTGTACCAAATTTCACTTTATTTGGTTGTCTGGATCTTGAGTTATAAGGGAACAGACAGACAGACAACAAATGCGTCTTATATAGAGAGAGATTCGTTTAGAAAATAAAATCTTCTAAATCAATAAATGAAACCAAAAATTATTCTTCCATATTTCGAAGCATTAATTTTGTTGTATACCATCTTTATATTAAAACCTAAGAAACCCAAACTATTTCATGTTAACTTAGTTTTAGTGCTCTATAACTTATCGCACTCATGTACTTAATGCAGAAAACGACAGTACCTCCTACAGGAACTTCTATGGAGAAGGGAGTCACTAGTGACTTTCTGTCCTATTAAATGTCATAATAGCGTTTATTCTCATAACTCGTTTTTGAATCCGCCTTTGATGGCTGCTAGTCTTGGATAATTTTTAAATGTTGTTTTCTCTAAATATAAATCAATAAAAATTATTTAATCTGAGCAGGTTGCTTGCCACATCATACATTTGCCATCTTTGACATAGACTGACAAAGGGTAAAAGACTAAGGTAAGGGCTAGAGGGGTCACAACAGTAGAGCCGCAATTCTCAAACTGGATGTTGTGCTGCCCCCTAGGGTGTCACGAGCGTATGCCAAAGATTCATGGTAAAATAATCCAAGTCAAATTATTTGGGGGTAAAATTAAGTAATCTCTGTATAAACAAAGGATTTACTTAACTTTTTCATCCAGCAGTTTCAATCAATTTGTAAGTTCAATGAAAAATTAGCATTAAATTTGCATCATACGTTCTTCTTTCTCTTCGAATTTTAGCTTCTCTAAGAGTAGACGTACTGCGAAATTTCTTTTTATCCTAATAAAGGTATTGTGATGAAAAAATATGAACCGATGCAGTAGAGTATCAATGATTCCAGAAAGGTTCTTGAGATATCAGTTGTCTTCTTCCCATCTTTTGAATTCAAATATTTGTGTCATCCTCTCTTAACCTTTAATGCCTAAGGTCTCAATTTAGATTTCACTAAAAATAGCTTTTAGAATTTTTGTGTTTTCTTAGAACGATTTTCTACACATTCTCAATTATGTAGAAGGCAATCTTATAAACAATCTACAAATTTTTTATTGCTTATAAATTTTCCATTTGGATTGACACTTGACGATTTCTCGACAGTACACACAAATTTACTTTTTCGGTCGGTACGTAAACTTGAATCATAATAAATTGCTTTATCTTTTATAAAACTTCATTTTAACTCTGTGACTACTCATTCCGCGATTTCCACGGGCAAATTCAAATGTAGCAAGATATGCTCATCCCGTGATTTTTACGGGCATGTGTTTATCTTCCTATATTAAGGAGCGTATCCCGCCTGTTCACTGTTTAACCAGTGAAATATATTTTATAGTATTAGATGTTTAATTATGTAATAAACAGATTTATATGACTAGAATTATAGTTATATTAGATTATAGAATTATAGACATTACGTAATAAATTGAAATTTGCTGTAATTCAATTTAAATTTATTAAATAATTTTTTTGTGATAATATCTGAAATTAGTTTTTCTAACAGCGTAGTTTCTCATGATAAAAATCAATATAAAAAATCTTTTTTAGAAATGCGTATTTCAATTTTCTAATATACATAGATTTAAAATATGGAAAAAAATACGCAATTTTTGAAGCCTTTTCGATTAACAAATTGATCAGTCAGAGGGTTAAAGCCCTTATTTTACATGTATTACCAAATGAATTTTTTTACGAAGTTTTCCTCTTTTCATAAATAGAATCCTTTGATGTATATATAATAGCTGATCCCTAACGTGGCGTTCTTTAAACTTCATATTTATTTTATATTCTGTTCAGTTCATAATAGCTTAGATTTAAGATAGGCATCGATACGTAATGGCTCAGTCGCAAAAGGGTTAATTCACCATCGTTATCTGATTCAACCTACAATCCTTTGATTATTTATTCTTTGTCAAAAACTCAGAAGTATCAAGCGAATAGTCCCGTTTTCGTACGTCGTTATAAATTCCTCTAAAGAAACGTTTAATGTGTTTTTCTTGCTGTCGTTCATCCCCCTCTTACAGTTCAATGTTAATGTCGCCAATTATTTCTCCTTTTCAGAATATTTTGTTGTAGCTTAAATCCAGTTCGAATAAAACCATTCTTATTTGTTTTCACTTATATATTATCATCTATCTTCAAATGTGTAAATGATGAATTTCATATTTCAAAATTTTAAAGGGAAAATATTCGAGAAACACAGAGGAAGAAAGAAGAGAAATTAATAAAGATCTGGTAGGGGAAAATAAAAATTAAGATGTTCAGGTCTTCGAAATATCCAGGTTAATAGATAATACAGGTTTATCTGTACTCTGTAAGTGAGAAAGTGAAAGATAAAAAAAACTCTCTTTTCAAATGTTTTGCTAAACGCTCTTTGCTTCCATGTTTTACATAGTAGCGAGAGTAATAATGCATCGATAGATGTCAAGTTGAGATGCATTGCAGACCACGTCCTAATCACATAATTAATTTATTGAGTCTCGCGTGCACCCATAAAGCCACATTGTACTCCTCGCTCCAGATAGTGCATGGACATTAGATGGTGGTCGATGACGTCACTCATGACGTCTCGAGAGCCCTAGACAAAGGGCCTGCAGTTCGGAATTCTCACTTCCGTATAGACCCACTTTGGGGCTTGATTAATGAAAGAAATCAAAGAAGGGGCCCCTCTTTGCTCTTCCTTCAAAGTTGCACCGCTGAGAGTGGGAGATGGTGCCGATAAGGGAATTGTTTCGGCTAGTCACTTGAAGAGCTAATTGCTCTTTTGCTAATGAAAGCTGCTGATGCTTTCGGCGACGATGAAAATTGAATCTTAAAGATGAATGATGTCCCGTTCATTATGCAAATGGGGATAATTATACTTGCTAATAATCGATTACTATTTTATTCTTTTAAGTTCAGGTACGCAGTCACCTGAATTTAATTTGTGGTAATCGGACGATAGGCAATAATTCAACTTAATGGACTGGAACTGGAGAATGCAGTTTTATGGACCAGTTTTACGAAAAAAAAGTAAAATACAAGGGCAGAATTTTTTTTTCTTTTGAGACCCGTATTTCCAACTTTGTTAAAATATCAAAAAGTGAATTTGAATAGTGTGTTACATTGTATTGCCCAACAATGCCTTGATCAATAGAATTAATTGAGTTTGCAAAGTGCAAAGTAAAATTAATGATACATAGTTGTTTAATTAAACAGCGGTTACGTCTAAATTGCCTTTTGACTGATGGCATCAGTTAGTATTTGAATATTTAGTATTTCGTGCAATCATTAACAGAAAAAAAATTATGTACTTGTAGTAATTTATATTGATGAACTAGATTACGTAGTTAAACAAGCTTTTAGGTGAAATTAAAACAAAAATCCAATTTTAATTAATGACCTGACTAAAGATACAATGTGTAATTGTTAATTGTTTCATTCCAAAAGCTGCATTTCTTTTGTGGAAGAGCTCAATGAGGGTTAGAGAAAATTCTGCAAAATTTTGATAAGAAAAGAGAAATGCGAAGGAGTTTATCAAATACATTTTTATTTGTATATTGTTTTCACATTATTAATAAATTTTGAGACGCTTTCAAAATCACAACACAGTTTATTTTTTAGCCCTTGTGTTGCAAAAAGTAGATCGTAGCACTCAACCAAAACCAAAAACCAAACCAACACAGTTTATTTCTCATGAGATACTTGAAATCCATACAACAGGCAAGCACTTTTACAACATTGTGCACCCAGACAATGTGATCCTGCACACACATACTTTTCAAGTAGGGATTTCTCAGGTAAAAAGACTACGAATACTCTGTAATCACAATTGATCACGTGATAAATTTCCATGTTTAAAGAGATTCGCTCTAACTATTGGCTAAAGTAGTACAGACAGAGGCTGAATTAAGTCTATAGCGTGTCTGGAGGGAAAAATCAGAATTTCCGTGCAAACCCCCAACGTACTTTATGAACAAAAGTTATTAAATTAATATTAAAATATGTAAATAAGCTATTTTAATATTATATATATATAATTAAACTAATTTATGTGTAAAGCGAGTGATCATATAATTGAACCTCGCCTTTTAATCAAATGTTTGTTTCCTTCTCTTGAAGAAAAAAATCCTTGGAAATAAAAGGGTAAATTGTATCGGAAATGGTCATTTTTTCCCCATGCGTCTTGAAGTTATTTGCAACAAACATTTAATCGTCATCCTGTGGAATCTTGTAGAACTACGAAAGCAAGGAATAAAGATTGGGTTATGTCACAGTTTTGACGTACCGGAAAAAGCTTGTTTGTTCTGACGTTTTTACTTAGGTGTCTAGAAGGAAATACACACGCCAACTGTAAATATGTTCATTTATCAGGACTGAGGAGAGATAATAAATTTCGGAGACATGTCATGGCAATTCTTAAAGGAGGATACTGAATTATTACATTGAATTATCACGAGAGTTTGTTTTAACAGACTCTTGAAAATAGTACAAGAATGCTGCCAAGATAATATTTGTTAAACAGTGGTGTAGCATTGGTTTGTGCCACCCGGGGCAGATACCAAATTTGTCAACCCTTTTATGAATATGTCAGAAAAAGTAGCATTTTTAAAAACGTTGAAAATATAAAAAAAATTAAAAACATTAAAATTGTAAAATTTAAAATTCTCCCAAATTAGGAAACAAAAATTTAATTGTGAAAATGTCTGGAATCTAATATTAATAAAATATTTAAATAAAACATTATTACTTTAAGAAAGTTATATATATATATATGTATATATAATCCAATAATTATAAAACTACTGTACATTATAGCCCTTATTATTTTTGCTTGCCCGAGCTACTAGGCAAGGAGAACCCTAATCAGCTAGTAGTAATAACGAGCGATGCAGTCTGGCCACATTGAAGAGAACGGCACAAGTTTAATTAAAACTTTATTTTAGAGCTTCTAAAATGGAAATCTTTACTAGTCAACGACAAAGGAAAGACAAACAAATCACTCTGCCCGAACAGAGGTGCACCCAAGAGCGAAGACAGAAATAATTTTCCCAAGGGGCAAGAAACTTACTCAGCGAATTAACACGAAGTCATTTGTCGGCGACAGCTGGAAAATGTGTTGAATAGACAGAAAAGTTACATGTATAGGACATAAAGTTTTGGGAAATGTATCGAAAGAATTTTAAGTCGAAGACACTCCTTTGATTAAGACATTTTGAGGCTGGGAAAAAGATTTCAAGGAATCAGAATGGGATTGAGGAGGGTTTTAAGTAAATATTAAAGTTAAATAATTTATATATATATATATATATATATATATATATATATATATATATATATATATATATATATATATATATTATTACTGACTGTTGTAACATGACATTTTTTTTTTGTCTCAGAAAATACTTTTTAGGTTCAAGATTACAATACTCTCACACACACACATACATATATATATACATACACATATTTTTACACATTAATATGCATGTATATTTATACAGTTATATATACATACGCATACATGTGTATATATATATATATATATATATATATATATATATATATATATATTATATATTTTTACCCACTACAAACTTAGAAAAGTATGTTGGATATAGTGCTGTCGTTAAGCCAAAGTTTAAAGACAAATGTTGATTTTATTTAGACATATGTGGTGCTTTTTCAACAAAACGTTTTGCATTCGCTTATATAGGGCCTTAAGGGTACAAAAGAGTCACCCAATTAGCTTTAAAATTAATAAAATGATGACCCTTAAGGAATGAAACTAAGTTATGTTAAGAAGAGAAAAAGTATTTGAGGTAAGAAGACACTAATTTGATGCTCGCGAAGATTACCGCAAATAAAGAGAGAAACAAAGACCTATTGCTAAAAATTGTAATTTTAGTAACAGAATCACCATAAATTTAAGAATATAATTATAATTAAGTTGGTTAGTCATGGTTCCAATATCATTACACACATACAAATGCACAATCACACACACACACACATACATACCCACACAGATATATATATATATATATATATATATATATATATATATATATATATATATATATATATATAATCTGAATTGCTAGGTGCAAAGTGACTAGTTTTAAATATTTTCGGAGTTAAGTATGGAATGGTTGATGTTTGTTAATTTTACTGTAATGTTTAAAAGAATGTTGAGTGAAAATTAAGATTTTTCACCAATGATTGTCCTATTTTAGCTTTGTGAGTAACACAATTTTTTAAAAGCACTAAGTTGATGGATACTTAAAGTGACCTAAATTTTTATGCAGTCATGGGAAAGGCGTGTAACTGTTTCTTTCTCTAGCGCGTTAGGTGATCAAGTGACATTTTCAAATATAATTTAATATAAATAACTGTTTTGACTCCTTAAATTTAAATTCCCTTATTTATACAGTATGTCAATGTAGATGTGTTTGTCACTAAACTAAATAAGAAATCTTAAATTTTAATTCCACTTATTTAAATTTTCAATTTATATATTAGTTTATTATTATCGCTTTGCCTTACTTCCTAAGTTTACCTGTACAGATTTTTATTCCTCTTTAAATTTACATTGTCCATGGTCTTAAAGAATTTGTAATTTTTCTTTTGCCGTTAATTTTTTATAGCTTTTGGGATTTATCCGTTAGCAACTTTTTCTCTATGCAAATCCTTGACAACCATTTTTGGCAACTATAAGTACTAATTTTTTTAAGGGAAAACAGTTTCATTATCATGATATAAGATAGAAAATGTTGCGAATAGCAAATCAATGAGGAAACTTTTGTTTTAACCTGTAAATTAAACGTATTTTTGCCTTCTATTTATTTAGGAAGTATTAATTTGGTTGCATGGCTTCGACCAAGTTAACTAAAGGAATTTGAGTTATTAAGTATTGATAATAAGAATTATTCTAATTTGTTTTTACATTTCATTGATTTAAATTATATTGGAAAAAGAGAGAGAGAGAGAGAGAGAGTGTGTGTGTGTGTGTGTGTGTGTGTGCGAGCGCACACACATATGTGTGTGTACACATATGTGTGTATATGTGTGTATGTGTGTGTGTGTGTGTACACATATGTGTGTATATGTGTGTATGTGTGTGTGTGTGTGTACATATGTATGTATGTGTATATGTGTGTGTACGTATGTATGTATGTGTATATGTGTGTGTACGTATGTATGTATGTGTATATGTGTGTGTACGTATGTATGTATGTGTATATGTGTGTGTATGTATGTATGTGTATATGTGTGTGTACGTATGTATGTATGTGTATATGTGTGTGTACGTATGTATGTATGTGTATATGTGTGTGTGTACATATGTATGTATGTGTATATGTGTGTGTACATATGTATGTATGTGTGTGTACATATGTATGTATGTGTATATGTGTGTGTACATATGTATGTATGTGTATATGTGTGTGTACATATGTATGTATGTGTGTACATATGTATGTATGTATGTGTATATGTATGTGTGTACATATGTATGTATGTGTATGTATGTTTACATATGTATGTGTATATGTAGGTATGTTTACATATGTATATATATATATATGTATGTGTACATATGTACGTATATATATATGTATGTGTACATATGTATGTATATATATATGTATGTGTACATATGTATGTATATATATGTATGTGTACATATGTATGTATATATATATATGTATGTGTACATATGTATGTATATAATATGTATGTATATATATATGTATGTATATATATATATGTGAAATATTTATGTAGCAATTGAAGCAAGAATTAAATTAAAGTAAATACTTATTTAACTTATAAACTACATTTCCATATTAAACTCTTTAAAGCAATGTGTTTATAAAAATAAAATATTAGAGAATCATCCTTTTCGATATATAGTTTGCAGTGATTTAGGTTGTCCAGATATATATTGAGGAAAAAATTCAAGAATTTATCGTTCTTAAAATTACTTTTATTTTTTAAGCCAGATTTATAATCTTTAATTTCCTTTTATTAAGATAAGTTACACGTTATACAAAATGATTTTGGAAATTACTAATTAATGCTATTTAAAGTTTTATAATTTCGTACATATATACGTTCATGTAGCAAATAACATCTAAATATATTTTTAAAAATTAGATAATAATTTTAAACATACAAATTTTTGAGAAATTTTGGTTAGTTTTAAAATGGTTCTTGAGTATTAATGTTTAATTTTTTCTTACCTTTTCCTCTTAATGCTATTTTTTAAATTTTTTTTTCATTTTTGTATATTTTATTAATAAGTTGAATATTTAATTCTCGTTATTTTTTTTTGTCTGTGCGTAAAATTTTCAAGAAAATCTTATCTCTAAGATTAATTTTTATTATCCAAGTAAAGTCAAATATTTAGATTTCATTTAATGTATTTTAAAAGAGTTTGATCTCACTTTATAATAATCTACATGTTAAATTAAATAGCAAGGAACATTTTAAAATTTAACAAAATATTTCACAACAAATGAATTATTTGATTTTAAGAAAATGTGATTAATTTATATTTGAAATCCCATGTGAACAAAATTTTATGCCCTAAAGTTAATAATTTATAGGTTTTTAATGTCCACCATCCTTTTAAACGTTCTACATCGTTTTGACAAAGGACGCCTGTAGAACATTTTTTCATACACGAGTTGCAACCTGAAGCGAGATAAAAATTGATAATAAAAGAACTTTCTTTATTCTTTCTTTCACTGAGCCGATACGTTTCTTGAATTCTGCAGCCCACGTGTCTAATTAAAATGAAATAAAACCGAAGCTTCCTTTTTAAATATCTATCCATGTATACATATGCACATGAGTTTTATTTATTGCATTTTTAAGGTGTCAACTGCTGTCTTACTGATGGACCAAAGAGATAACGATACTATATTTGCTTTCATTAACTAGAACTTTCAGAGTAATTTTTAATCTGTGAACTGGATGTCTGTGCTTTTATTAGATTACTCTTTTTGTAGAAGTAAGATAAGAAATCTTAGGGAAATTAGAGGTCATGTTATATCGCTTAATCTTAAATTTTTCATTATCATGATTCTAATTCAAGACTAACTTAATTTTTTTGGTTCTTGCTCGAATACATTTATTACAAGGTGCGAAGTAAAGTTTTTAAAGTTCTTTTCTTTATCTTACCGTTGGCCTTAAATGTATGTTACTACCTTCAACAATATATAATTCCCATAGCATGTATGCCAGTTAATGAGTTACGACATAAACGAAAGTCGCTGTAATGAATACAGGATTTTAAATACATTTCACGTGATTTCAATGTCTAATTAAGCACTTCATGAATTTATCAAATTCATGTTGTTTATAGAACAGATTTTTCATTCAATTACAAACATGATGTTGGCGTCATATTACAAATCAAGTGCCACACCCTTCGATCAGACATTATAAATTCCCTCTCGGACATCATTTATAACATGAGACAAAATGTTAATCAAGTAATCCGATCTTGTGTAGGCATTTTGTCCCTCGCTGCCGTGCAATACATCTAACAGACTACTGTTATTTTATTTTACCTTATTTCAGCAATAGCAATTAATTACATATAGAAATAGCATTTTAGAATCTGGAACCGATTTTTTTAGGGAACTAGCTATCGTCTTAAAGAAAAAACTCTCGGATTCCAGGCTAATAAGTTGACAAAATCATTTTAATTAGAAAAATAAAATGTTCCCCTGATTAGTTAGATTAAATACAATCTACTGATGAAGGAAATTGGTCGGGTAATTACATTACTCCTGACCAATCCCAAATAATTTTCCTCATAAATCACTTCAAAATAAGTTAATTTGAAGAGCAAAATGACAGGATAATGTTCTTAAAGTTCGTGTCTTAGTCACTAAAGTTAGTGTCTGTAAAATTCTTGTAGACGTCTTTCACTTCGAAATCTAGTAACTCAAAATTGAAATAAATCGCGACTCGAAGCTATGGTTGAAGATCAAAGTGTACGGCTGTTTTTATGAGAACACAAGGGCTCTAGAAAATCTACTGAGTTAGAATTTGTCTCTACAAAACTTCGCAAGGATCGTAAATAACAAGGAGACAGAATATACACCGAATTGGACTGTGATAGCACAGTCTTCATCGGTGTCACAAACTGAACAAAAATTCTCTCTGGAGTTGTGAAATTATTGGTCCTGGAAAAACTACAGAATCATTGGTTGACTCTATAAAACGACGTAAGGACCTTAAATCACGAGTCGGCATAACACAAACTGGACTGCGAAAACAGTTTTCACCAACGTCACTAACTGAAGAAATAGAACCTTTTTTGCATTCAGGCTTACACACCATTTCTATATATTTCTTCTACATTCTCGACTGCAGTTAAGGGTAAGGAACAAATGTACTGCATTGTGGCATTTTTTTTTTTTTTGGTTCTGTACTCCCTCTTATTCAGACGCTCATTTTTACTGTTGATACAACAGTTCCTAGATAAAATTAGTGGTTTTCATAAAATAGCCGATGTTTAAATTAAGAGTTTTCCTTGCAGGGTAGGGAATGTGCATATATGGTAGTTAAATTCTAGATAGTGTTTTAAAGAAATCTTATACGCTGTCTCCCAGTCCTCATGACTCCTTTGCAAAGTTTGGTCTTATTAGCATTCGTGTAGCAAAACAGTAGAGCGTAGAGTTACAGACCAAACGAAATGTTTCGAAAGGTTTCTTTTGCTAGCGATACAGTATATTTTCTATTATCAATAATTTCTGAACAGAGAACAATAATTTTTCAATAGAGCTCAATTTCGCTAAAATATAAAATATTTAGCTTGTTTCAACTAGCAATTTTAATTCATAAATCGTAAATACATATAATGTATAGGATGCTTTAGAAACTTTTTTGCACCCCTATATAATAAAAGCCTCTGTCCGTCTGTCCTCGAATTTATGAAGCGGTTGGATCTGGAATGGATAGACGCATCCATGATGGATACTTAATGAGTTACGGTTAACAAAATTCAAAGAGAGTAAAGTTTATTTTCTCCTAGACTATTGATCCGATTCTAAAGTAAATTGGTATAAATATGCTTTCTATCAGTGAAAAATACTGTCGTCTTTAAAAGTTCGAAATCCACCTCTTCCCCCCCTTTTCGAGTGTTTAATGTCATTATTTCAACCCCTATTTTCCCCGATTAAGAGCTTGCGATTAAACTTATCAATTTATCACATTATAAATAGATGAAAATAACATTTTTTCTAGCATTATGAGGTCATTCATTTAACCATCTCATTTAATAATTTCTTATTTTAAATTATTTAAATATCGTCTGCATTATTTTCATACGTTTCATCACTAAACTTAGATATTACGTAAATAATTTTCTTTTATATTTGGCTTAAATAATAGATTAGATACATATGTAATAATTTTAAATTTAATCATGGATTACTTTTTGTTGCAATGAAAATTTTATCACCGGTATTAACAAATTATTTTCATAAAATTCTAGGAGACTATTTCACTGACTAATAAATATATGGAGTTTAAGTTATATATCTTTCAAAATTAAGAAGTTTGTTCGTTTGTGTGTTTGTTTTTTATACATAACCACACTTTTTCAATTGATTCGCTAAATTTTGGACATCATTCATATATATACCGCCAAATAATCACTGTGAATATTAAAACCTCTGCTATCCATCCCATCCCATCTCATCTAGTAATATGACAAGATAAATTAAAGTGGGCAACTAACATGCGGTTAGTAAAGATAAACAAATTACTGAGCGTGTACCAGTTAATTCTCAGCCATAAAACAAACCATATTTTTTACCTGCCTCATACGTTACTTTACAATTCTGGAAAATTAAAAATTTTACTAATCTCGTTATATGACGGGCTATATGGGAGTAAATGTATAATTTTCAATTTTTACGCATCTGTATATCAGAGGTATATATGGTATTGTTTACAATTTTTTTTGCTGCGTATTTCCACAATTAAGTTAAGTGCTCTTGTCATGTTGAATGTGCAATTAAAATTATTAAATCATGTTAAATTGTCTTGGTCTTCTTAAATTATCGATTACCGAATGTAAGTAACAGTTAATAGTCAGTTGTAGTTATATTCGGTAGTTATAGTTATTTCTGCTTCTGTCGAATAGTGGCCATAGAGCTCCAAACAGAACCAAACCTTGTCTAGCCCTTTGTTAGAGCTATAGTAGAGCGCTGATCTTCGGTTCCGCAGTTCGCGGGTTCGAATCCCGCAGCTGGCATGAATGTTCATAGCCGTTCGGAATCGGCTTTAAGCAGTAGATAGAGGTTTCATTAGCCCTCTTAAGCAAAACAGTAGACCGTAGGCTGCAAACCAAACCAAAATCCTTTAACAAAGCCTTAACTGTAGCATTACCAAGCAATAAGCATCTTCATCGTAGAAGAATTGTAAACACCATTAAGTATAACTTTTATATTGATCTAAAGTAACTTTAAATACTTTTGTGGCATTTTTGCTTTCGTCTTGAGCTTTGATTTTCAAAATCAAAGCTTTTGGATTTATGCCAGAATGTTTCTAAGATGGAACGCTGATTTAGCAATGTGGGATAGAATTCTCAGACATTGTTAAACCTGGTGAAACGATAACTGCCTTCCCAAAAAAATGAAACCTGTAAAATAGTATAAAGAAAGCTTACTTAAAGGTTTCGTGTTACGTTTTCCCCGACTGCAATATAAATTTCACAACTATTACCTCAGTTTCTGACATTATTCAACCACAAATCGCTTGCTTTTTATTTCCCTTGAATATGAAATAATAATTAAACATTTTACTAACGATAATATTTTAATATGTAGTCTACAACTCAAATATTGTCATTAATGAATGCTTATGATACACATATTATATAGAAAAGTATTTCCCTAACATTCTTCAAAAGTTTTCCCATTTACATTTGATTTTTTTGAAAACTGAAGCTGGGATTAATAATTGCTACGTACTGCTTCTTAGACTTTTCTAAACCAAATGTCAATTTTCCCATGAAAAACTAAGAAAACTTCCTATCTTGATGCAGTTGTACTCATTTTTACTGTTACAGCTATTTCTGGGAGTGACATGGAAAGCTGTCTTGAGCTCTCTCCATGAGAAAATAAGCCATGTGTTACTCACTCCTAAAGGACTAGATTTTCTGGTGACATCAGAGGTGTTGTAATTCTTGACTATGTAAGACGGGTTCAGCGTTTCTCACTACGTCTTGATGAAAATAATGGATTTTTAACATGACTGCAAATACGTTACAATACCAAGTAAACCCTCGCAATTAAAAAATATGGATTACATATTTCTGATGTGATCGAATAATAGACTTTTTCTATAAATTTATCTATATAATATATATTAGAATTTGATAAAAAGAAATTAAAAGAAAATGAAACATAGAATTTAGAAACAAAGGCTTAATGATGTGTCTCATCAACTAAGTGATAACAATAATAGTGAGCCGAAAGTTCGCAACAGAGTTTTGCCACTACCAGATGTTTTTTGGTTTCCACAAATATCTCATATCTATTTTCATAAACAGAAGAACAAAGTTATTTCTTTATAAGACACTAATTCGACCAATCCTCTCATACGCTGCTGAAACAAGGGCATTAACTGAAAGAAACAAAGAGACACTGGTTGTTTTTGAAAGAAAAGTACTCCGCAACATTTTAGGAGGTTTGAAATGCAACGACACTTGGAGGAGAAAACCAA
The DNA here is from genome assembly GCA_032207245.1 of Pardosa pseudoannulata. Lineage (NCBI taxonomy): Eukaryota > Metazoa > Arthropoda > Arachnida > Araneae > Lycosidae > Pardosa > Pardosa pseudoannulata. The sequence goes on along the minus strand of CM063509.1, from coordinate 123,148,362 downwards.
ATTCCGAAATCTATAAGATTTTTCAGGAGTCAGGCATAATAAAATTCATTTCTATTCAGCGTTTGAAGTGGGCAGGACACGTGATTCGAATGAATGACGACCGAACCACCAAGAGGATCTTCGAGGCCAAACCATTGGGAGCTCGTAACAGGGGAAGACCAAGAATTTGGTGGATTGACTGCCTTGAAATAGACTTAAAGATCCTAAAAATCAAAAACTGGAAGAGTCTATCAAAGAAAAGAGACGCCTGGAACTCGATTCTGCGGAAGGCCATGCCCACCCTGGGCTGGCGTCCCATTGAAGAAAATGTGTCTCATCGAAAGTCCCATTAAACAAAAGTAATGTTTCTGAAAAATGTGATCTACACAATAAAAACATCTTCGTCCGGTACAATCATTATAAGAAAAAGAACATAAAATTAGCAACATCTCATGTTACAACGCTAAGTAAAGATGCGCTGGACAAGATGGAAGTGGTTCTAACAGCTAGTACTGTCAGTGGATTAGGAAAATAAACCAGGATATAAAATATAAAGAAAAACATCAAGAGGCGAAATACTAATACATTACTATTATAATAACATATTAAATTATGGAGAAAATGTTATCATAGGGATTAGATAAACAGTTAGTAAAAAAAAATAACATTCATTGTTAAGGATTAAAATTACAATTAATTTTCCAAATTGGCATATTATTTGTATTCCATTTATAAATTTATTACATATTTAATCTTTGCAAGAAACTCTTATTTGTGAGCATACCTGTTACAATAAAATCTGCACTTCCTTTGCATATATGCGAGAGTCTGGCTTCAGACAATAAGAATTTCTCCAAATATATCTATCCAAATTTTTAAAAAAGTTTTCCAAATATATATCCAGTTATAATAATTACCAAAACTTATTGCTCACAATTAGTGTTTTACCTTAAATTTCTATTTCGAGTTTACAGGTGTAACTCAATTATATATTTATGCAGTAAAATCTTTTACAAAAACTAGGGGAAGGGATAAATTTTTCATATATGTAAATAGTAATCGTTACTGCTTATGAAAACATAAAACACTACTAAGCTATTTTCTGTGTTTCTTTAGTAAATAAACATTGTGTGAAAGTAAAAATGATATTAATATCCGTAAATTTTGCTTATGAAAACATAAAAACCTATACCTGTAAAAATACTGCATATGAAAACATAAAGACACTACTAAGCTATTTTCTGTATTTCTTTAGTAAATAAACATTGTTTGAAATTAAAAATTATTTTATATCGGTAAATTACAATAACCAAATTGTTATCTACATTAAATACAGCAAAATTTTGTATTCGATGAAGACATGAATAAGTACCTAAAAGACATTTTTAAAACACTTTACAACTACAACTATATTACCTGTTAAGAGAAATAAAAAAAAAATCCATTTTTTCAAGAAGAATGCAAACCAAAATTCTTTGAGGAATAGAGACAAATCCATTAGGAGATGTTAAAATTGCTGCCTCTTTATAATTGAATAAAATTTGCGGAAGAATCTAACAACTAAGTGAATGTTTCATATAACTAAACATTTGTATAAATGAATAACTTATTAGATAGACCTTATGGGGGTTCTGCCGAGGATTGATAAGTTCTTCATATAACTGAATGTTTCTTTTAAGTGAGTTTAGTGTAAATGAGTTTTCTCTGTATATACATTTTTCAAGCTTTAAAATACTAAATTTTTAATTTTAAATTGTGGTGTGTAAATGTTCTATAAAAATGCATACTTGTATAGTTGCATACTTCTAGATATGTATGTTTCTAAATTCATTGAATTTTTCACTCTTTGCAACCCGGAAATTCAAAAAATACCTAGAAAATCATCATCACCAACGTTTGTCATTCTAGCATTTTCATTTTCATCCGAGGTGTGTATTAGAATTAATTCCTAAAATCTAAATGTAATGTTGTGGTGATCAAATTTTCCCTTAGAGTTGCAATTATATAAAGTTTTGATAGGGTTTCACAATAAAAACACAAACATACGCAATGTAAGTTTGTGTTTTCCTCAGTCCGTATTTTTCCTCCCACAACACCACCAATTCGCCTCTGTTGCCAACCGATTCAGAAACTATTAACCACTAATACCCTCCCACGAGTGGCATCACGGCAGGGTCGAGAGCCTCCGTGTATAACATAAACTGTGACTTTTTTCTTTTCCTATCCATTATGCAATAATGCCTCTGTTTTACCGCATATTGCATCTGTAAAAGAAGGTGTGGCGCACGAAACGTCATAAGTGGGTCGTGACATCACTTTCGCGCGTTTCCAGTTCTGCGAACCTTCCTGGCCTTCGAGTGACGTCGCGCGACGCAATATTGAATGACATTGGCATCATCAAAACTGTTTGGATTTTCGAAGAGAAGTTTTCTACTGCTAGTACTATCGAGTATTGTAATATATCAAAATAATTTATATTTTTATTTTTGACCTTACTGGAATCAAAACAAATATAACTTTTATAAATTTCTTTCATTTTTGAGATAAGCAAGGGGACAACAAGTGTATGGCAGTTTGTGTAATTCTGGCGCTAGGGGATTTCGGTAGTCACTGCTCAGAATCACTAGAAGCTTAAAAAATTTGCAGTATAGCAGTGGAAGAAGATTAATGAAATCTTGGACACTAAAATGGGCCTTTACAATTTAATAACTGAGATATAAATATTTGTACACATATAAATTGAATTAAAAACTATGAGGTATTAAAAATTTTCTTAAAATATTTTTTCAATAATTTTACAAGTTAAAAAAAATTTAAATGCTTCATGCTATTTCATTTTTTTATAGAATTTCTGCACAAGTTACTAAATATATATAAAAAATAAATTTAGGTAATAAATTAATATATATTAAAAGAAATTTGAGTAAACTTATATAAATTAATATAAATTTGGGTATCTGACTAAATTCTAGTTTTTATTTAGGCTATTAAGGTTTTATTTGAAAATTGAAAGTCTGAATTTGTCATGGCAATTGTATGGATAAATCTAAGAATATTTCCTACGAATTAACTATTCAATCTTCCGATAAGATAATACCCAAATACTTTCAAGACATATTTTCAAGTGAAAATGAGAGAAAAAAATTGAAAATTCAAAACGAATATTTTAAAAATACGAATGTTTTCAAAATATTAAATCCTTAAAACATCATGAATTTTAAAGAAATTTTAAATATAATTTGTTTTTATTTTAATGTGACTAGAAAGTTTAATAATTTTAAGTTCATAAATTTTATAAACGTTTTTAAAATTATGAAAAATTGAATTTTGCTATGTTTTTCGACAATTTTAATTTCCTATTTTTAAATGTTAGCGTTATCAGTTAAGATAACAAAAAGAACTAAATAATTTAATCTAAATTTATGATGCAACTCCTCACTTGTGTCTTGAAATTAAATATAGAAACATATTTACATTAAAGCATCCACAACATAATTTTTCTGCAATTTTAACACATATTGTAGGAAATGTAAAAGATTAACTAAATTTTTTTATAAATATAAAACGCAGTTCAAAACAAGAAACATATTTAAAGTACCTGTTAATATGCAATGATAAAAACTTAGTGTTTTAATCCTTAAGCTGAACCATGGACGAGTTGTAGAGTGCTGTCCTTCGGTACCAGACTTCATGGATTCTAATCCAGCTGCTGGCATGGATGGTCATAGCAGTTTGTAATCGGCTTTAAACAGTAGGTTCCAGTCTCATTAATTTATATATATATATATATATATATATATATATATATATATATATATATATATATATATATATATATATATATATATATATATATATATATATATATATATATATATATATATATATATATATATATATATATAGTGTCAGGTCTAAAAAGGGGGAGGATTTGGAAAAATTAAGCGAGTTGTAAACGATTTAAAAGGGAATTCTTTCTTAACAACAAAACAAATGAAAAAAAAAACTCACGTTCGCGTAATCTTTTAGCATAATTCGGCCATGCGAAAGGATATTGTAGGTATCTGAAGAGTATGTAAAGCGATAAGAGACGGTTGGCGGGAAGACGTAGAGCTGTCAGGAGTATCCACGCGTGGCTCCGACGCGAATAAATGAAAATGGCGCAAGTGACTCCTAAAAAGGAAACTATACTATATTTTTTTATTATTTACCAAGAAACACTGCTTCTTCCACTCGCCTACCACTGGATACGATATATATATATATATATATATATATATATATATATATATATATATATATATATATTTGATGGGAAAATTGAAAAAAATATATTGTTATTAAAGTGTTTACTATTCATAAAATTGATCATAAAGCATTTAAAAATCTATAAAGGCGCATAATACAATAACCAACAAGTCGATTGAATAATATATTATTTATTAAAATAATTGTGATTTTTTTAAACTATAAATTTCTTGAATTCGGCCAAAGATTTTCTGACGGTTTGCCATTAGGCCACTCCTGAAGTAGCTCATATAATTATTTTTAACCGTACGTTACAAGTGATATCATTGCGTGACGTTTAAAGAACACACCCGATATTTTAAACTTATAATGAGCATTTTTATTTCAATGAAACATCCTAAACGCGTACATATTTTTTTTTAATTTTTTCCTGCAAGGATAAATGTAATGAATAAAGATTCAAAGTAACATCAAATTTGAAAAATTGTGTGCGTGTTATCTGTAAAAAAAAAGAGAAGAATTAGGATATCTTTTATTACCTCTATTCTTAACTTTGACAGAAAATAACTAATTAAATAATATTAACTCCCCATTGATGCGTAGCTGTGAATATCTGCAGGATATTACAGACAGACATACTATTTGATTTTGACCTATACTAACAAAAGTATTTGAATAAATGCCGGCAGCAGTTATTAAAATTTAGAACCAGTGTATTATATTCGATTAATAAATCATCTTTTTAACATTTCTCTAGTTCATTGACACTTCATCAATACGAAACAATTTTTCACTGCAGCACGCGCCTCAAAAGAAAACGCCGATCTCTTTCCGTAATATATTGCTTAACATTTGCAGCTTGACTTAATTTAAGATCAAGCCAATCTTTCCTGATGTAACCACTTCGTCATTTCTGGATCGACCTTCACAGAGTATAAACAGGTTTCTTTTCTTAAAATGGTTTTCCTTTTATTCCTTGTTGACACTAAAAAAACAGTAAAATGAATGAATATCTATATGTAACGGAAAAAATTATCTTTAAGTTATTACACAAGAAATAAGTTCCTATTATTTGAATTGACCGGGCTTACTGGGCAATAATAATAACTAAGTAATTTGCCATTAAATCAAGCAAAGTCCAACGTTATGGAATTTGTAATTTATTGCGGATAAAAATGAATGGTTCAACTAACCGTTTTTACAAGGCAGAAACTTTGCATCGAATGATCAAGAATACACATTTTTTTTACAACTGTCGCACCCAAGAGCGAGTAATCACGGGAATTTTTCTCAGAGAGATTTAAGAGTATTCAGCATTTTTCGGAGTCAATAGTGAACCTTGATCATTTAAGTTAACTCGAAAACCACATAGGCAGCAATTACTTATTGGAGAAGAGAAACTATTCTCCTGAGACAGCTGAAAAATGTGGCCAGTGTACAGAAAATTATCATTTATTACAGCATTAGTTTTGAGAGACGAGTACAAAGTATTTAAGTCGGCGAATACTCCTTCGAATCTGACATTTTAAGGCTGGGAAAATGAGGCATTAAAAAATGAAAAGGGGAAAAAGAAGAATTTTAGATCGATATTTATATTTTGTTATGTAAAAATTTTAATACATTACATATATGTTAACACACACACGCACATATACACATTCGCCTAAGCCTTCTCCTCTTTAAATGTTCAATTTTACAACTGATAAAAACCTATTTGTGAGATATAGAAAAACAAAAAACAAATTTTTTTTATCTTTTTTTTATATTCATGTAAAAATTGATGTTATCGTAAATGTTGACATAGAAGTTTAGCTAGAATAACCATCTTTGTAGTCATTAAACACTGCCAATAGAAATGTTAACCAATCCAAATAACTGTAGTCAGTCTAGACAAAGAGTTGTTATCTGAAAGTTGACCATGCCGGGCTTTTATGACCAGAGTTCAAGGGCTAGTATACCACTTTTGGCATGAATATTGTAGCTATTCGGAATCATCTTTAAGTAATAAGTGCTTATCTAATTGGTTTTTACTGTAGAAGAGTTGACCGTAACATTTGCAGCAAACAATAACAAAAAACGGTAACCTTTTTTTCATGTAATAAGAAATTAATCGTTGATTTACCTAGAAGCTTGAAGATTTATTTCTAAAATTGTCTTTTCTAAATTATGTACTGTTAGTTTATTTATCAGGTTAAACAGGTACCAATTAACGCTTTTTTAAGTGTAAGTCCGAAAGCCTTTTTGTTTGTTTGTATGAATAAAAAAGTAAAAAAGAATGCGGAATAAGAAGAAAAATCTTTCCTCATAAAGACTGATTTTATTTATTTACCGATTATACGGTAATGTTTATTGCCATTTTTTTATTATTCTTAGTACATATTTTAAGCTTTTCTGATTGGAACAACTGTTTATGTGGTAACTCCAGCCGAGAAAAAGAAATAGACAATCTTTTTTCGAGAACTTTCTTTTTGTAAATGCTCAACCTAGAATAAGATATAATCTAATCTTATAAAAACGAAAGGGGTTAAGTTCAATTTCGTTTTCAGTTTTTAATCATTATAGTTGAAATCCGATAACGTGGAACTGTTATAGTTTCTTTTTCTCTTTCCGATATAGTGATTCTGAAGTGAAATTCTAGATGTGTGCATTTGCATTTCACCGAGTTCATTGACACCCCTATAAAGTCAAAATCAATTTGCCCAGAAAGAACAAGCCTGTCTCTCGGCGTTAAATATTATTA
>CM063509.1:123072700-123135200 GCA_032207245.1 Pardosa pseudoannulata | reverse complement strand
TCTTCGCAGCCCATAGTACATAGTTTTGGAAAGAGTTTATATTAATGAAAACATGATCAAAAATAATGAAACAATAATGAAAATGGTGTATATTTTCAATTCAGTTAAATACTATAAGAGAATTATTTAAAGTTATGCAGTGTTTTAGCACCTGCTTTTGCTGTTTAACATTTGTTGTAATGTATTAAGTTCTCTATAACACGAGAAAATACTTTTAAAAAGCACATACCCATAATAAAATAAGAAATACATTAACATATTGTGTGCGGGTACATTTCGCAGCGGAATTGTACCGAAAACGGGCGTTTTGAGAATAAATTTAGTTATTCAGATATTCTCAATAGATGGAAAATTATTTAATTTTTACCAACTATTTTATATTGAAATATATAAACAAATATATAAATAGTGGATAAATTTATAACAGTATCGTAAATATGAAAAATCAAATAGAAAAAGTAGTATATAGTAGTTTTAATTTTTTCGAATTGTTATATATAAACATTTTTACATTATAAAAAAACGAAAAGAGCAATCATAAAACTAATGTAAAAACTAATTTTTATTTGTCCAAATTTTTCCAGAATCTACGTAATAGACAAGAACATTCGGCTTCGTTTTCCTATATGTACCATTATTTTTGTACCCACAAACAAACCATGTTGTTACACTAACATGTACTAGTGCGTGACCTGCTCAAATATCAATCGTCAGAAAACGTACTAGTACGTGTCCCGCATACAATGTGTTAATAACAAAAAATCTACAAAATTTTGAATAGAAAATATATAAAAGTAATGCTCTTGGAATATTTCAAAATTAATAATTTAACACATAATTAATCAAACTGAAAAAAATATTATTTTTAAAAGTTAAAGGTAAAAGATAAAAAAAAACAGTTTTAGTGTAATAATATAATCATTCTATTCGATAAATGTCTTTTGATAATGAAATGTATACCTAACTTAAGTTTTTAGAACAAAAATTCATTTCAAAATTTTGGTCAAAACCTGTGACTTTTAAACTCTCTTGTACCCTTAAGCTCTTAAAAATTCAAAGATATTAGACAATAAATATAATGAATATATATATATATATATATATATTCTTAAAAACTTTTTATAAATGTTGTAAAACGCATTGTAAAATAATTGTCTATACATAAAAAACTTAAAACAATCTTTGTGAAAAATCTGCTAGTATCATCTCTAGATTAAAAAAAAAATAATAAATACAGAGTTTTTATTTCAGTAATAATCACGTTTATCTGAAATGTAGAATAATGAAGTTTTTATATGAAAAGTAAATTTAGTTCGGCCCTTTGATGGAGATTCTATGAGCTATTTATATTATTTCTGGTGTTAGAAGATATTAACGTAACAGCCTTTTGTAGACCGCTGAAACAATGACTATTTTTGTGTGAAAGACATAAAAAGGTGGTCAAAAGGGCTAATTGAATATGTTAAAAAAGAAAATTTCATAATTTCTCTGCAATATAAAAAAATATTTTATCTTGTATGAAGTTAATAAAGTCACAGAAATCTAGGATAATAATACTTTTAATATTTATGATACATGAATTTTTTTTTTAAAGAAACTCTAAGATACCCTCTAATTATCAAAGCAGTACCTAACGTTCATCCCACATCAAGAAATGTAAAATTATAATTTTATATAGTTATGTTAGTATTAATTATTAAGAGTTACTGTTAGAATTATAATATTTAATTTAAAGCTGATAAATTTTAAACGTGCAAATAAAAATCATATACAAAATATGTATTTTGTAAAAATATTGTTATAAATATTGTACATTGTTTTATCCAAAAATTGCCGTTATATAAATAACTTGAAACCACCTATATGAAATATTTAGCGTCTTCTGACTTAAAAAATAATTTATTGTATTAATAACAGATAAATTGATAAAGTGAATTTTGATATGAAAAGTACATTTAGTATCGCCCTTTGATATACATTCTACGAACGAATTGAGTTTAAAATCTTTTTATACTCCCTATGGAAATGACAATTTTGTTCATTTTGTAGATAAGCGACAAGGTGATGAAAAGTGTTATTGGATATTAAAAAGGAGAAAATGCAATGAATAATTTACAAATAATATAGAAGTATAATGTTTTGTGTAATATAAAGAAATAAGAGCATGAGAAATCTAGCATTGATAGCATTTGTTGTAGTAATGCGTGGTCTTGAAATAAATAATTACGATACATGAATTTCTCCGAAAAAGGAACCCAAAAATAACCTCCAAACTATCCATCAAAGCCCTACCTACCGTATATCGCCCATCAAGAAATGACATGGTCACTGAAATTCGAGGAAGACAAACTAATTGAGAAAAAATCGCGAGCGCGCCATCTGACCTAATCAAAACAAACTAAAAATAATTACCTCAAAACCTTTATCAGCTCCTTCTTTCCACCCACACACCGGTAGCAAGAAGATCCCTTCCTTCTTGAATCGCGGGGGTGTTCGAGGTGACGTCAAGTACGGTACTGGCCCCGGGACGCGGCCAGTATATTTTTCCTTTGGCACTCCGGGATTCGGGAAATCGGACAGCCCCGATTGGTCGGCGGAGAGAGGTCACGTGATATTCGGGCTGCGCGAGCGGGGGTGGTGTGTCAGAGAGATTATGTTCTCAATTGACTCCCAGGAGGCCCCGTCACTTGATGACCATCGATAACAGAATTGGTATTTCCCACGGAGATTACCGGCAAATATAGAGTGAGAAGTTTTTAAACAGTTACGCCACCGCGGGTCAAACGGTAGATCAAAACTTTTCGTACTGGATCGATCTTTAGCAGCATCGTAACGCTGCTAAAGATCAAAACTTTGCCAGTGGCGGTAAAATCCCTATCGTTGAATTATCATTAAAGATACAAGTTTTAAACAGCTAAACCACCACCATGAAATTTAAGATCAAAACTTTTCACAACGGATCTCTCTTTATATGTAGCATAGAATAGTGAGGTTAAAGATACAATAGAACCTGGGGGCAACTCTAAAACTGGACAAATCAGACCCCTTACTCAGGTGGCATTTTGATTCAAATATATCAAATATTTTACTACAAAAAATATAAATATTTTGCAAATTATAATACTTTATAGCTTGGGAGCCTAGAACATAACTCTTTTATATAATTTTCAATTGAAATGTCAATTAATATATTTACTTTATAATAGATTAATGTCTTGGAAGGTAGATTTAATGTAATAAGTACTTACAACAATTGTTTTTAGTTTTGCTCAGCACGTATGATTTAACAGATAACCTTAAAATGCATTACATAAACACTCTAAAGTTTGGAAATAATACTGACCGATGGAGAAGCTGGGATAGAAATTGGTTTGATCTGGTAGATGAAAGTGCGTTCTGGATGTACTAGGCAAACATGGAAAGCCCAACTCAAGCTTTAATACTAATTTCAATTTTAGAATTTGCACTAAATCTTCCTATTGCTTCAAGAATTTTGCTTTTTTTTACCAATAAGTGTATCAATTACAAATAAAAGGCTTTCAAAATTAGATTTGTATCTTCCGACCATTTATATCTTGATAGCAATTTGTACTGTGGTGGAGAGGGAGGCTTTTAACATTTTTATATGAGGCGGCTAAATATCTAAAGCCGGCCATGGTGGGGCAGAGATGCGTTTTCTGTCGTGAGGGAGTCTTGTATCTACTGTACTTTTACTTTTAGCTTTTTCAATTCAAGGTTTTTTCTTTTAAAGGTAAATGTACTAAAATTAAGTTCATGCTAAACTTTTAAAAAGAGTGATATTTTATGTTCATTGTCCCTTTAAGACACTTAAGTCTTTCAATAATCCTGCCTATGTGCATATGTTTCATAAAACATAAGGTAATTAGTAGATGAGAGAGAAGCAGATGTTAAAGAACGTGCAACCGTGGAGGTCCTGAAACTTCGAAGCTTCCGTCACGTAAATTTTGCAGTATTATTCTCATACCGGAAATAACGCTATTTCATCATCAAAAATATCTCTCGTTTTTCTGTTGTTAAATCGTTTAATCAAATGTTCCTTTTTGTCTCAGTAATCTGTTAAAGCATTAAAGTATCTTCTGTCTACTGAAGCATCATACTTTACCACAAAAAATTACTTTAAAACGGTATTTTTACCCGTAATTAATACGAAATAGGAATTAATAAGAAATTAAATTCAAAGTAATACCGGTAATTTGTTAAGATATAAAGTATTTGAGCAACCTTTGTTATATCGGGATATAACCTGAACGATCTCTTGGATGTGTATCATTGTATACATATGTATGAATGAATGTAATATGTGTGTGACACTCACAAAAATGTAGATACCTCCAAACTGTAGATAACACATGAATAACTGTAGGTAACCCAACTCACTTAAAATAACTCTCGGATGCATGGTGTCGGTTCAACACATTATAAGCATCATTTCAGATTAAAAGTAACACCTTTATAAATTAAAACATTTGCTATCAATGATAACCGGTATCATAGCGTGACTGGGGATAATACTAAACAAAAAACCGTCTAAGAAGAGGAAAATTTTAACATGTTATGTCGCATAGTATCTTGATGACATGGTAGTACAATATAACCACATGCTTAAACGATCCTGTCACCCTGCAGGCTAAAGGTATTTTACTCTCGCTTTACCAGCATATTTTCTGTAATGTACTATGAAACTCGCTCCTGTTATTTGAAAATTCATTTTATATGTTGTTAAAGATTAAATGCAGTTTTAACCCCCTGAGCAAAACTCACTTAATTTTCTACCCAGTTGATGAGGTCTTCAAACGGGTGAGCTATAAATAATCTTTTAATTAAATGGTTTTAACATTCTTTCTTGTAATAAAAGTTTCGGATCTAAATCTAACCTCATAACAAACCCCATAACACGCGCCTACCCGTTTGAAGGCATAATCGGCTGGGGAGAAAATTACGAGCGTAACGCTTAAGGTGTCACAAGATAAAATTTCAGAAAAGAGCGAGACTAAGTTAGGGGAAAAACTGAAAAGTTTATGAACACACACACACACACTCACACATATATACATATACATATATATATATACACACACACACAAACATTATATCTATATATATATACACACACAAACATTATATTTATATATATATATATATATATATATACATATACATACATACATACATACATACATACATACATACATATACACATATACACCCACTCACTTTATCATTTTACTATCAAGGCTTGACAGACCTAAATTTTGCAAATTATTTTTATAATAATGAATTTTAAACGAAGGAATTTTATTTTTGTGTTATTCACTAATAATTTATTTAGCATACGAATTCAATTAATACTACTTATACTTAAAAATACTTTTTATATATTGTGTAATATTGCTTATATACCAACCTATAAATTAACCGGAAAAAAATAAAAGTACCTGATAATTATTTACAATGTGCCCTTAAATATAAAATTATCAAGAATCCCTGCTCTAGTTTATTCCAGATCTGATTAACAAAAAAGGTAGTCTAATGTAGTTTCTCATCACTTTACGAAAAACATTAAATTAATTAAGGAGTGCTTATACTTCATTTTGTCTTTCAAAAATCTATATATGGCGTTGTAAAATTCTTTTTTAAATTATCGTGTTTTCATTATTTTCATTTCACATCCCTAAATTAATTAAAACTTTCTTTAAAGCTTTTCTTTGACAGTGGCAGTATATTTCATTACAGCAGTTCATAATTATTTCTGTTGTAGACAATGTAATTTTCAACTTTTTACAGAAGTTTTCCTTTATAATCTACCTAGTAAATTACTTTCCAAAGTATTTATTTAAATTAAACCCCTAGACGCCATGAAATATTATTCTTAGAATCAGTTTTTCGTTACGAGAGATTCCACTTAACGGATATTTTGCTTCTTGTCGATATTTTCTGAGACTAAAATCAGTAACGTCTGTTAGCGTAGGAGAAAAATCGTTTTTTAAATTACTTACATTACATGCAACATATAAAAAATATTTTTATAAAAAATCTCGTTAATTTAATGTTTTTCCTATACATATATGTAATATTAAAATCCCTTATTTACATATTTTAATATTAATTTAATAACTTTTGTTCATAAAGTACGTTGGGGGTTTGCGCGGTAATTCTGATTTTTCCCTCCAGAAACGCTATAGACTTAATTCAGCCTCTGCCTGTACTACCTTAGCCAATAGTTACAGGGTTCTCTTTAAACATGGGTATTTTTTATCACTTGATCAATTGGACTTAGGGATTATTCGTTGTCTGTTTACCTGAGAAATCCCTACTTGAAAAGTGTGTGTGTGCAGGATCACATTGTCTGGGTGAACGATGTTGTAAAAGTGCTTGCTGTTGTATCGATTTCATGTATCTCACCAGATATAAACTGTGTTGTGATTTTGAATGAGGCTCGCCCATATTACATATATATATAAATGCTTTTATATTTTATGCTCTAAGTGAATTTTATAAATTCAAATAATTTCGTCTTTATTAATATTTTATACATTACAAATTACGAAATTTATGCTAATGTATGTTTATTTAGGATGCATTACAGTGGTCACAGGTGGGGGAAAGAGGTATGTTTTAGAGATGTATGCGATGAATATAAAAGATTTATGGCTACATTAGACCCTCAGTTGGGTAAAATTTAGAAAAAAATTGATATTTCTATGTCAATTAATTATTAATATACAATTAAAAGTATAGGAACAAATTAGGGTGTTTAAATATCATTAGTTTCATATTTAAGATAATTATTACCACATACACTCAAGAGCCAAAACATTATGACCACCTGTCAATAACGACTTGGCCCACCTTTGGTGCGCAACACAGCTTCAATCCGCCTTGACATGGATGCCACAAGTCCTTGGTAGATGGCCGGAGACAGATTGTACCAGATGTTTAAGCAACGGTTATGCAAATCCGAGATATTGCGAATTGGTAGTCTTTTAACTCTGAGCTGCCGTGCCATTACTTCCCAAATGTGTTCTATCGGATTGAGATCCGGTGAGTTAAGCGTCCAGGACATTAACTGGAATTCAGCATCATGTTCCTGGAACTACTCCAACACAATTTTAGCCTTGTGACAAGGGACGTTGTCCTGTTGGAACATTCCATTTCCAGCTGGAAAAACAGAGGCCATGTCACGGTGCAACTGGTCCGCAAAGGAGTTCAGATACCCTGTAGCATTCATGGTCGGCTCTACCACAACCACAGGTCCCAGAGACGCACAAGAGAAAGTCCCCCAAAGCATAATACCGCCATGATTTGGCTCTTGAGTGTATTTATTATTACATATAATTACTTTAAATACATTTTAAAACAAAATTTTTGAATTTTTAAGCCATATACAAGAAATTTGTAAAATGTCATAAAGAGAATAAATTGAAACTTAATTGAAACTGATTCACTTCAAACCTCAAAAATTCATTTATTTTAAAATCATGAGAAATATTAAAAATTTTATTCAGGAACAATGAATATTTTAGCTACTATTATTTTCTAACTTGTGATATCTATTTTTATTCTCAGGCCTAATAAATAATCAATAAATAAAAAAAACTATATGTAAAAAAAGGGGGCATGGGACTTTTTAATAATGCTGTTTTTGAAACGACGATTAATAACTTAAATTTATTAAAATTTTCTTCGAAATACTTAACCCTTTAGCATAATTGTATTATCATTAAATTTTCGAGCACAATGGTCAAAATCAAAACTCCTATCTCATTAATCATAGTATCTCTCTAGCTGAAGAGCCTTCATTAAATTAGTCTATTATTTATTTAAAATAAAAAGTTTTGCTGCATTTAAGATAAAATTTCTTTAGATCATAAATACATATCTAACTTTGTAAAAATATTTAATTTTATCTTACAAAGAAACAATTTTAATAAGCATAAAATATACCCACCAAGGAAAAAAAACAGAAGTAACAGATTAAAGAAGTCTATTTACCAGTAAAATAACTTTTGAAATATATAAATTTGAAACTTTGAAATTTTTATTTGAAAATTTTCAGGCTAAATAATAGCTAGTTATATTTTTTATTCTATCAACATCAGTTTATTAATGTGAGTAATATACTTTGTTTTCTAGCATAATACAGGCTAAATTTTAAATTTTATGGCACTTTTTATTTTTCTATGTTAAAATACCAAAAACCATTTAAGTTTTATAATTAAAAAAAAATTTTACTTGAATTTTATATAAAAATTTAGTTTCCAATATTAATATTTCAAAGATATATTGCAGGTTAGTGGATTTCTATTTTTATTCACTTGGTAGATATATTTTATGTTTTTTAAAAATATACAATATTTATATTTATGAAATGCATTTTTAAAAAGCATGTCTACAAAGTGAAAAAAAATAGAAATCCACTTACATGCAAAACAATTTTTGAAACATGTAATAATTATAAACTTATTTTTTTTTCATACCATATTGGATTATTATTTTTATTCTATGAACATTAATACAAATATTATTATAAATCTGGGCAATATATTTGATTTTATAGCATAATGCCGGCAGTTTTTTATTTTTAATTTAATAACATTTTCTAATATTTTTGTTTTAAAATATCAAAATCCATTTAAATTTTAGAAATTAAAGAAGAAATATTTATATTCTTTTTATAAAAAAAATTTAGTTTCTAATATAAATATCTCAAAAAGTATCTTGTGGGTTAATAAATTTAATTTTTTTGTTATTTTAAAATGTATATATCATGAAAATATATAGCTAAATAATTTTTTAAAGTTAGTGCATCTTTAAATTATTTGTAAAATTTCTCTCTAAAAAGGAGCAAAACTTTGTTATATGAGGAATTTGAAAAAGGCTGTTATAGTGAAGAGTAGGTGTCAAAAAGTGTTATATCAGATTAAGCAGTTATTTTTTCCGGAAGATATCAAGTCCCCTAAAAGTGCATAACAAAATTTTAAATTCAAGTTAAAGAACTGAAATATTTCACAATATGATTAAAACAATGTTTTTGTTAATTTAAATTGAAATATTTTAGACTCATCCCAAATTTCAATTATAGGTGTTTGAGCTCGCAGTTAGAAAAGTAAACATTTCAAGAGGATATATGAAAAATAAGAAAAAATATTTTAAAACATCCTATCGCATTATCAGAGAAAAAATTAATAAAGAAATCCTCAGATTAAACCCTATTTTTGTTGTACAAAGGTAAAAATATAGATTCCTTTCCACGCGAACACATTGCAAACTTCCACATAAAAGAAAATATAGTTGAAGTTAAGGTAAGACAGCAAAGGAAATTATTTCAGAAATAGATAATATTTCATTGTGATGGTTATATTTAATCAGTAGATTAAATCCACTTCATAGATAAATATTCTTTGATTTTAATATTAACCAAAACCATAAGTTTAGTTATATATGAAGGATTTAAGTTCAAAATTAATGCAAATTTGAAGAAAAATAGAAGAATTATATAATAACCTATTAGACATTCAAAATAACCTAAATTTTTATCTATCGGATACTCATTCTATAGATAATTAACTATAAAAGCAGAAAAATTCAGATTATCTACGGAGTAGAACATTTTGATTATTAATAAATGATTATAACAACTTTGAAATTTTATCTATTATTTATTTTGCATTTTCATGATCTAATTGTTTCCTTATATAATAGTTGACATAGTCACAAAATATTTCACAAATTTTTATATAATATTACTCAAAGTTTTATTTTTGACATAAGATGCCTTTACAGGATGCGCCAAGATTATTGAGATTATGATGGCAGTTGCATAGCATGCATGCAAAGTTTGGCACGCCAAAAATTTTCACCCAAAACATTTTAAGTGTTAATAAAATTAAGATAAATAATTGTGAGAAAATATTATACAAAATTACACTTTTTTGGTGTTATATAAGTGTGATAAAACTTATCTGATAGATAGCGTGAAACCTCATTTATAAAATTAATATTTAGATTACATTCCACTCATTTCTTCCTTTTTCTTACTGTGCAATATTTCCAGTGAAATTAGATTTTGATAGTTCAATCAGTTAATTACTGTAAAATGTGTATTTTAATTTAAACACATAAATTTAATATTTAGCAGTTGTTGAAATGATGACCCAGTAACAAGTATATAACTTTGAAATCGACAACCAGTTTGAAATTAAAAAGATTGCAAGTAACACGAAGCAAAAGAAATTATAGAACAGTTTGTTTCGATTATTAAAAATCATTCAAAATTTTGTGACATATTTTATGTATAATATATTTTATTCCATTACTATATGTTGTTTACTATTTATTGAAATTTATTTATTTTTGTGACTATGTAAAAAATATTGTGTTCTATCATATTTCAAATAAATACAAAATATTCAGGTACAAAATATACAAATATAGACTAATAACGCTAGCAAAAATCAGTTGCATTTCAATTTATTTTTATTTTTGCATTTTTATAAAATTATATTAGCCATCCCTACTTTAGAAAGTATGATACCTTTTTAAGTGAAGTAAGTGATCGATTAATAGTCGATTATTATACAACATTCGATTACAAAGAAGAAAAATTAAATTTGCTTTGAAACTACTGATTAAAGGATCACCTACGGTGTGAACGATCGCTAATGCTGATTTACGAATGAGAAGTAAAAAAAAGATCAATGTACTCTCAGTGATAAAACTGTTTGTCTTTTGGGTGGGGTACCGCTTTTATGCAAAACGCATACGGATAAAGTTCCGGACAAATATTATTAACATTCACTACAGGAACAGATGATGACCAAATCGTTAAAAGAAAAAATAAAACTTCGGTGTTAACTTCATTGTAAGACAAAAGATATGAGTAGAAAATTTTAGAAAGAGCCATTAAATTTTACGCAGAGGTTAGCATTTTAATTTCTTATTAATAAGGGATCTCACTATTTAAAACCTCGAAATTTTTAAATACTTTTATATTTTTATATACTGAGTTATTGTTAAATATTTATTTTTATTATTTTACTTTTTTATAATGTCTTAACATTTCTTAATCCTTTAAAACAAACCACGTTAAAAATACCTATTCAAACGTTTAATACCATTAAGAAATTTTAACGGGTGAGTAATAAAAATGTGTTAACTTTAAGTGTACTTTACACAAAATGGTGCTTTTTCAACTTGCACGAATTCTAATTAAAATTATTGCACAGAAATTACTTCAAATTTTAATGGTAAGAACATTATAGCAGTACAAAAAAAATTCCACTCACCATTTTATTGCACTCTTGATTTTGTTTCGTATGTATACTGACATGTAATTCTACCTTTTAACCTTTTTGAAAATTCGTTGCCCTGGTGAAAAATTTTTGATGCCTTTTAAAATTACTCTCATTGTTTTATAGTATTACGTTTAATGATTAAGAAAATGCAAAAATTATAAATGTTACTCAATGAAGCTGAATGTCAGCTCGCAATATGTCAACAAAATTTCAAAATTTTCAACACAATTTTTTTTTTTACAAAGGAAATTTCCAAAAACAAAGAATTAATTTAGGAAAAAATGCTGAAAATTTCCAGCACTTTAGAGTAAAAAAAAAATTAGTAAGCATAAACATAAAAATTTTCCCTTTTGAAATTACTTAGGAGGACTTCCCTTAAAATGCAAATATGTCTGTACATTACAGTATGAAATGCAAAGCCAACGTAAGTAAGGCACTAGTGTAAGTAAGGAGCAGTCAGCATATTTAAACTGTATGCTGTAATGCAGCCCGAATGTTTCACATCTTCATCTCTACGCAATCTTAAATCATTAAGTTTGCTGTATCTCAAATAAAGAGCCTTGTTTTACTGTATCAACACTAGATTTACGGACCGAGCCAATTTTACTCATTAAAAATTTGATCAATATATATAAACCTTTAATATCACTTTTAAAAAACATACGTTGGTTTTTAGTTAAGTAATAAAATATATCTAAACTTTCACTCCTCTTCCCCGCAGACCCCTCCATTTCGCATTATCAAATGTGGTATACCTATTTTCACGGCTGTGAGCCAATTTGACTCATAGAATGTATATGAAAATAAATAAATATAGTATAAAGTAAATATAAAGTATAAAGTTTTTAAAGTATAGTATGAAGTAAATATAGAGAAGAAATCGAGAACACTTCCATTCCAATGACAGAAATTCATGCTACTGACGCATGGAAGAATTGTCAAGTTCAACAATCATGCAAAAGAATCAGATGTAGAAACCATTGTGCTAAATGTAATAGAAATGTTTGCGGAAAATGGGTTTCAAAAGCAGATTTTATATGTAAAAAATGTTTACCATGAGTTTTTTGAAAAAGAAAACATTTTATTTAAATTAATTTGGAACTATTTTCTTTAGAAAAACTTCAATTTTCTTGTATGAGTCAAATTGGCTCACTTCAGTTAAAATAGGTATATGATCAACATCCGAAAATCTAGTGTTAAATCATTTAATTCATCTTTTACATTCATGCGTAACTTAAAAATTGAACTAGTTTGGTTTGAAGCAATAGTTTTTCTTTCTTTTTTTTAACTGTACGAGGGTTATTGTTAATTCGAATCTGTTACGAACATTCATGTTAGAAGTGTTGTTTAAACATACGTACTCTTGTACCGAAGAGGAGCTCCCTACACAGAAAATTTAAAATATTTTTCTAGTACATCATATTTTTAATTTATACGTATATCTTACAAACTATTCCTAATAAACTTCTGAAATATAGTTTACTGATGTGTATTGTATATATAAAAAATTTATATGTGCGGGTGTATATAAATATGTTTATGTAAATCTATATATATATATATATATATATATATATATATATATATATATATATATATATATATATATATATATATATATATATATATATATATATATATATATATAGAGAGAGAGAGAGAGAGAGAGAGAGAGACTGCGACTTATACTCTAAATAATCTAATACTAAATTTTTTAATTTTTAATATTAAAAGTTGTTTATTAAACTATGTAATTTTTTAGCATGATTTACAATCAAATTATTCATGTAGAGATTTAAATAATGAATACTGCAAAAATGCGTTATCAGTTATGCTTCTGAAAAATAGTTTGTATTGGAAATATAAAATATTTTCTGAGCGAAAGTTTAAATTTTAAGTTGGAGTTTTTTTACATTAAACATACCAACAATTAATGAACAACTATTTTTACCATTACCAGTCAAATGACTTGACATTGTTTCTTGATTTAAATTTATGAAATGTACATATTGGGAAGGAAATAAATAAACTTATACAATTAAACAAAAAAAATATACAATTAAACAAAATTGTATATTGTCAATTTTTATGTATGTATTACAAACAAAAATATGAATTTTTAATTCATTTACCATCGTATTTTTTGCAAATACATTGCCGGCCATTTGATAAGTTATGGTATATTTAATGTTTAAGATATGATACCTCCTTTTTAGCTGCAAAAGCTGATTTCTATTAATTTTTCGTCTGATAATTATCCGTGAGAACTTTATATAGGTCTAGTATTAATCAGTCTAAATTAGAAAGCTTCATCTTCTATTTATTTTTAACACATTTTTATGTATTTATTCTTAGTATGAATATATTTAACTACCTTTCAACATATTTAAAGAAATAAAAAATTAAATATAAATATTTGAAGACATTAGAATAAATTTAAAAGTTAAAATTTAAATTGAGACAATTTCAAAATTAAGGTAACATTTAAAATTAAAACTGAATAAAAGAAAAATAGAGAATTAAGTTTAAAATTAAAATTCTAAAATTTAAATTTATTACATATAAAATTAATAGTAGTTACGAATATTTTACGCTTAAAATTTCAACATGTTTTGATATTATAAATAAATTATTTTTAGCTTTTAAAAATTTAGTAAATTACGCGTTTGATAAATTATGCTTGAAGCTTTTTAACGCATAAAAGTAATTCATTCTTTTCTATAAAAATATTTAAAACTTGAAAAAAGGTTGAAAAACTAAAACTTAAGAGAATAGTTGACATAAAAAAGTGGCCTTTTTAGTAATTTTCTGGATGAAAGTTATATTTACATTTCTTTCCTAATCTAATTACAAAAAAAAACAGTATTTAAATCATTAAATGTAGATGATTTCTTTCGATTTCTAAATTATGAGTGACTGATAACAGTCAATTATGAGAATTATTAACAAATGTGTCACCTATGACCGTATTTATAATTAAAAAACCGTTAATATTTTATTAACTACGCTACTTTAAAAGTTAAATGCTTCCTAATAAATGTAATTCAATAAAATATCGAACAAAATCGTTAAATTCTGCAGAAAAGTTGTATAAAATCTTTAATTAAAAATTAAATGGTGGATTGAAAGAGACTATGTTTATACTTTCATGAAAGCGATTTAATAATTAAATACATTGCAGAAGCCATTTCTATTTATGACAAAAAATAATTCATTGTGCAATACGTAATCGCGAAAATCCCTTTATTATGGTAAAAGATATGCAGCATCATAAGAAAAAAAATTAAATCATAATTATGTTAAAGGCTTCAGATATTTTAGGGAAAAAAAGATTTTAAAGGTAATTATTAGAAGTATTAAATATTTTACAATAAATCCATATTTTGAAAACATTTTCCTGTTCAGCAATTTTAACAATTTCAAATTTATTTATGGGAAGTGTTTCATTTTCACGAATAGATAAAAAGTATTTACGTGTAAAATCGTTAAATACTCCTTTCTTAAAGCAATCTGGAAATATTTCTCAACTTAATTTCGATATACAAAGAAAATACTGACCTATTTTAGTAATTTTTCATGGTCCTTTCGGGCTATCAAAAATACTTCCTGAACACCTTTTGAAGACATACATGCATCTGCCTTTCTGTTAAAGCTTTCCTCAAACCCCGGAGGTTTTCTCAGGTTGATTGCTTGTTGGCCGTTCCCAAAAAGATGTATTATTTTCTTTTTATATTTTTCTCCGCATCACACCAGGATTAAGGATTGCTGCCTGTTATCAGATACTAAGACTTGTTTCCTTTTACCTTTTATTTGACGATTTTTTTTATGGCTTTTCGTCATTATGCCTATCGCGTGATTCGACACAATTCTCTGTTGTTAAGTTGGGACTGCTGGAAATCAGCAGTAAAAGTTGCACAACGAGCCAATAATTCGGTCGTTTGTGTGGTCCTAGGAATTATAAGCCCAAAGAAAAAATTATTGGTGTATTATTAAAAATAATGAGTAATATAAAATGTATTATTTATCCAGTTAACGAGAGAGTAAACTTTCAAATGTGAAAAATTTCGGGAAAATTTCAATATTTCTGCTTGATTTAATTGTGAAATATAGTCTCAATTTGTTAATTAGAATTTTAAGAGGAATGTGAAACAATTCAATTATTTAAAATACGAATTAACTAATTTAATTATAAACACATAATGAATTACTTCTTTTAATATGTCCTTGTAAAAGAAGTATGAGTGAAGAAAAAATTCAAACATCTTTATTTAAAAAGCTAAAAACTTTTATTTCTTTTGCTTTACTATACACGAAATCTTCAAATTCATTTACGGCTGAAAAAACGTTTGACATATTTTTTTGAAAAATCACTTTATTTTTGTAACAGGAAATCATATTTCCTCTCCAGTCAGTATTGCAAATAATATACGAAAACATACGAAATCTCCAAATTCATTTACAGACGAAAAAACATCTTTGATGTATGTTTTGACAAATCGTTTTATTTCTGTAACATGGTATCGTATTTCCTCTATGGCTAGAATTGCACATTATGTATCGCTACCTTCATGCTCTCAAACAATATCTTTGTTCTTAGCTTCAGCAATAATTACAGAGTTAGCCAATTGTCCACAAACAAGAATTTATTTATTAACAGAAATGAAAACGTATCCAATATTTTGTGTTTCAACAAATCGTCATTTTTTCGTGATATGACATTGGACTTCCGCTATAGTTAGTATTGCACATTCTGCTTCACTACCTACTCTTTTTCAATCAATACTTTTGTTGTTATCTTCAGAAATAATTTGTGTTAGTCGATTGTCCACAAACAAGAACCTATTCAATATTTCAATATGATTCATGGTAGACTTCATACACTACTGTATTCCAGTGTTTTGACCGAAACCCTAGCGAAAATGCCAATCACTTGCATCACTTGCACAAAGGGGTGATGAGCGTAATAAATTACCTAATAAGCGATAAACGTTTCATCATTTTCTACGCATTTTCCCTATTTGTACAGCATAACAGTATCAATTGCGAACGACTAGAACAAAACAAAGGATCAATTCCGATTAAAATTCAGATATATTTCTAGAAATTTGAGACTTCTTCGAATTCAAATTAAAAGTTCCCGATTTTCGAAATAATGTAAATTTAGAGTTATATTCTATAAAAAACTTCCCTACTCTTTGTAATGACGAATTATCCAGTATTTAGAATTAAGCAAGCTAGATTATGTAAGTTTGACAGTATAAATAAGAATAAAAAGCAACAAGTTTTTTTTCTTTTTTTCTAATATATTATCATATCAGGAATTTAATTATTACTACAACTTGCAATAAAATTATTTTCAAAAGTAGTTTTAAATGTCTTTTCAAAATAAATATTTTTGTTATTTATGAATACAAGTAAACACTTTGTGCGCATTTCTAATGGTACACCAAAATTCATTAGTTGTTTATTATACAATTTAAAAATTAGTTCAAATTAATACGTTTCGAAACAGATTATCTGTCGAACCTAAGTTTTAAGATATGTTATTTGCACTTTATATAAGAAAAATGAATGCTCTCAACATTTTTCCCTCTTAACTTTTTCTGCATAGTATTGATATGTTTTAATCTAAGGTCTAAAAGTTATAGTACAAGCAAAAAGTGACAAAATGTGTAAAAGAAATTTGCACTGAACGTTTTAATTAAAAACAATTTTCAAACATCTAAAATCGAATACCTCCAAAAAAAGTTAATATTTTACTTTTTTTATTGAACCACATTTTCATAAGTATATTGCTGATGACAATTAAAGGAAATATATTTTAAAATAAAAGTAGTTTTGAGAGTCTATGGTGACATTAAAATATGTATTGCATTGATTATTTGTGATTAAGAAATGCAGTTATTCATTAAAAAAATAAAAACACATTATTATATCACTTTTTTCAGGTTATTGAATGTATATACCATCAAAAGAGGCAAAAAACAAAAAAATATTTTTCAATTACATCTTACTATATCGATATTAAACTACGTAGACGACTATGTAGTGTTAAATAAACAAATCTAATTTATTAACAACATCTATGTACAGTAAAATCTCGATACAGCAATAATTAGTGCACCCAATAGAAATATCTTTATAAAAGATACATCGTTATAACGAATAGTAATATAATGATATATTGAAAAAGACTCAACAGACCTTTTCAGTTTAAAAGATTTAAATTACAGCTAATTTAACATGTTAATGACACAATAATAAAAATTTAAAAACATCAAACATTTTCAAAGTTTACCAAAAGATAAGAAAAGTATACAAAATTTAAAAACATAGTACATATATATATATATATATATATATATATGTGTGTGTGTGCGTGTGTGTGTGTGTGTGTGCATTCTGAAAAACTTAATTAAATGCGTAACTGATTATTTAACACTTCGCATGCGGGCAACGTATTTTTACGTTTTTTGCAGTCTGTCACTGGAGCGCGGGTCACGTAAAAATACGTATTTAGTAGATTTGTGATGGATACCCACTAATCACCACAAATCTACTAAATACGTATAATTATATGTATGTGTAACATTATATGCGTGGTGTTTGCCTTGCTATGCAACGCTTTGCATTTTTTCTTTCCACAGGTTATGATTGTCGAGTTACTTCGCCTTTTGTTGCGTTATTTCGTTTTCAATCGAATTCCTAGCTCCAGAACATACAAGTCGTGTCTTGTCAATTTAAAGTTTGATTTTTTTATTGTTGAATATAAAATTAATAAAATGAGCCGTTGTGACAAAGATAGTGATGACCAAATATTCACTGACAGATTATCAGCTTTAATTTTAAAAATCATTTATTTTTGTGATTTCGTAAAAATATATTTTTTTGTTAAATAATCATACAGTATATACTAAAGTATAAAATGAAGTTTCGCTCATAAAAACAAAGTAGTTTTCGATTTAATGCGATTTTTCTGAATAACTAAACTTTCGCGAGATTCAAGAAAAAACGCCCGCTGCACGCGTAAGTTGGTGGTGAAGTATACCCGCATGCCAAGTGTTAAAATTTGTGTAAGAAGAGAAGATTTATTTAACAAGATTTTAAAGACGAAGTACGACGAATAGAATGAAGTATAAACAAACTTATTCCTCTCTCTCTCAGTATGTGTGTATGTGGTGAGCACGCACGCACACACACACACACACACACACACACACACATATATATATATATATATTTATATAAACATGCATTTTAAAATGATTAATTATTTCATACCATCAAAAAACTATTCAACAGTTACAATTATAAAACTATCGTATTTTTGGTACAATACCCATCATGAAAATTTTAGTTGCAGTATAAATAAACTAAAAAAAAAATTGGAAAATGCGAAAAAAAATTTCGAGGTACGTACTTGCAGACGTACTGATAAAACCAATTAAAATGATATCAGGAATGGTCAAGATAAATATGTAAATTTTCAAAAGTAAGAAATCCTTGATTGAGAAATAGTGAAAATGAATATTTTCATTGCAGTCTTAATGCTGAAATTTTAACAATTATAATGCTTCTTTTACTTTTTAAAAGCAAGTAAAAATAAGTTTGAAGTTGAATATTAAAAAAAATCGAGAAATCGAAATTTAAGATCACTTGTCTTTTAAGGCTGGAAAATAAATAATGACTTTCACTATTTATTACGACATAAAGTAACAAAAAATAAAACTTTTAAAGAAGTGAAAGTCGTTACATTCTTCTCAAATAAAAACACAACTCAAACAATGCGATAAAAATGATAAATAGTCAGTAACGTCAATCATCCAGTTTGGCAGTTGTCCAAACACACAGACACGACTATGAAATAAGATAGGTATTATCATTCTGACATCGATTTCATTTGGTTCAAACTGTTTGGCAACATTGATACCCACTGATTTTACAAGTTATATCATAATAAAGTCTATTTGTTTCCATCTTTTTCGCAATAGATGAACAAATTTCTGGATATTGTTATGTTTAGCAATACTCTTTTTTTTATTATTATTGACTGAACACAGAGATTAAATTGTTTTGTGGTAGGAATGTATAATAGGCCCAATTTAAAGTTATATATTTCAGTATTAACTTGTAATTTAACTGTAAAACTGTTAAATTTAAAATTTAAACTAGAGTTACAATCCAGTATTAATTTGAAATTTATTTAACTCCATATAATTACAAACTGAAAAATTGTATAATTTTAAACTGAAATTTAGCTAATAAAGTATAAAGTTTGTATGCACGAATATAATCTGCAAAAATAGTGATAATTCAAGATATTCAGTCGTAATCTGTAAATATATATACGAAAAACAAGTGATATGTATATCCGTTAATCCTGTCATTTAAATATTTTTAAGATTATAAGTTTGCTCAAAATTTTTATAATCAGAAGATATTATATTGTGTATTATATATAATATATATTTCTTTCAATATCTGTAATTATTGATTTATTTGCACCTCATTATAAGTTGTAAAATAGGCAAGATCCCCGAAAAGTAGTCGTCAAAAATTATGTTTTAAGATTTCCTTCATAAATCCTTTGTGTTTTGTAATGTAAGCTCCTTATGACCTCGCAACTTCTGTTCTTAAGTTATCAAACGAATCTTTAAAATTCCATCTAGATTTTCCTACCTCAGAATGCACTGAACAATTTTTAAGTAGAAAAAATTAACTGAATATTAAATTTCAGTCTTGAAAAGAATTTAAAAAAACATTCTCCACAAAAGGAATTTTAAGCTTATAACCCCTAGAACACGTGGTACTCAAAGTGTTTACTTTGAACCCATGGAATTCCATGTTCTTGAGGGTGTATGTGATAAGTAAATTTGAATTTGGGATGCGTGGACAACGTTTTGGGGTACACAGAAAATTTGATATAAAGTAAAATATTTGTGACCCACTTTAATTTTTACGAAAGTTAAAATTAAATAACAATAAATACACGGGAAACTATTTATTATGGTCTGTTCACTTGAAATGAAAGTATTATTGTCAATATTTAACGGCTTTTACTCTGACCTCAAAAATTTCAAGGCATTCTTCATTTGGTTTACTCAGACTGTGTTTGACCGTTTTGCAAGTAAATTCACAAACTCAGACAGAATCATACTTATACAAGAGCAACTTTTTGAATAATTTATTCACAAAAAAAAAAGCTGATTGAGAAAAAGGATACTACTGCGAAGACCCCCCCCCCTTGTTCAGAACATGAAAGACCGAAATCAGCTGATATGAATTCCTCCTGTTTCGATCTGGATACAATAGCGCGGCTATGCAGTGTCTGGGATGTTGACAGTTCGGTTGAATAGGCGTCACGCCCCTGATCGCTTACGGTAATGATCCCGGAGGATTGCCTGGAGAGGCCGGAATCGGGACAGCTAGCGAATGAGAATTCAACTAAAAAGAACTAGCTGTAACCTTAGCTGAAGTTCTCGGGTATCTGGAATCGTAACTGACCAGAAAACGGTTGGCGGGACCGTAACTGATCCCCAGGTATAAAAAGCCTTGAACTTTGATACTCGGGGTTTTTCAAAGTCTGCTCACTTAAGGAACGGCAGGGTGTCAAACACTGAACGGGGGGATAGATTGGGTTTGCATTGCACCTTGGAAAGGCCTTCCCATTTGTGAGATTATTTAATCTTTTTCCCGACTGTGATCATCGTAGCAATTTTACGCAAGAAACAATCCTCTACATTTCGACTTGTTTTGGGAGAATTAGAATCCCTTTGTATATAACCAGTATTTATTCCAGAAAAAATAAGTGATTTCTAATTCTATTATGACTGTGATTCTTTTATCACGCTACTTCTTCACCCAAGAACAAGTCGTCACACTACATATTCTGGCAACAAAAACATACCTATTTTATATCCTATATTATAGATTATTGTACAGAATCTTAAATCATTTCCAACCTTTTTATGTAGAAGAATGTAGATTTATCGCAGCTAAGACCCTTGATGTGTGAAATAAAGAATCTACTGGAAAGAAGTGTTCGTAAAATCTTGTGGCCGCCAAACAAACATGGAGCCAAACGTAAACTCATATCAACCCATCAGTTTCACCTATCTCATCAGTAATATTGAAGAGCACTTTTTTCGTGATTCAAGCACAATGTAATGTTTTCAACAGAAATTATGGTAAATATCAAGTGTTATATTTATATTTTAATTTAAAATTGTTAAAAGTATCAGTTAAAATTGTTATTTTGTTATTATACAGTTTATTGGGTTATTTTAGTTGAGGATTCGTGACAAGGTGTTTGACATTAGGAGTCCATGGGTAAAATAGTTGAAAATCTACGTGAGCTGCGTGTGTACATAGAGTCGTAATTTGACCAAATGAAACGAACTTTCGCGAAAGAGTACTGCGAGTAATTTCACCTTATTGGACACGAGCTTTATATGACAGACTTTCCTAACAAAATTAGACTATTAGGACAAAATGTTTATTTAAAAAATAAACCTATAACTTATTTTCACAGAAAAATCAAAACAGCAGACAGCTGAATCATGCAATGCTACTGTGACGTAAATAATGAAAATTAAAAATAATAAAATGTCGATTCAAATGACAGAACTATAAATGATGCCAAATAATCAAAAATTTGATAGACAGCCTATATAAATGTCATCTACATTCGCCGTAAATAAAAACAGTTGAGAAAAATACTGTACAAGCTATTTTTAACTGCCTTATAAAAGGGACGCTATGGGTACATATATGGGTATGGTAAAAATATTCTGTAAAACACGTCTTACAGTAAGAATACAGTATGTTTCACAGAACTTTATAAGCTTTTTTCCTAAAAACTATAAATTCCACGAATAATTGTAAGGTTTAAAAAATCTAATGAATAAATCTGATATTTTTTAGCATTGATTACATGCTTGTCCTTTATAGAAGGAACTTACAACATAATAAATGTAGAAGCAACAGATAGTTAAAAGTAACTTATATCGCAGATTCATACTACAGACGGATCAAAATATACGTGTGTTACTTGTGTAGAGCCCTAATCTACACAAGTAACACGGTATATTTTCATGAGAAAAACATACCACAAATGGAAAAAAAATTTTCCCTTTAATTTATTATCAAAATGTTATAAATAATTTTTGAAAAAAATTTAAACAAAGTACAGAGGTCTCTGCTTAATGTGATCTCGGTTAATGTTATCAATCGCATATTGTTATCGAAATCACTTGGTCCCGATTTTCACTATTCATTTGTACATTAAAATTATCGCTTTATGTGATCGTTACATCGGTTAATGTTATCAATGTTCGAACCTCATTTTAACTGCAAAAGATTATTCACAATGTATTCAGAAGAAACCCATTCTTTTCTTTCCCTTCGATGTTGTTTGAATTTCCGAGAATTCTCCTCTTCCACTTAGGGAAATTGGGAATGAATAAAGGAGTGGGGTATTACACGTTTCTGGAATTTTTTGGAAATACGCACACCCTGATGATGGTCAATGGTTGTCATATAAGCAGAAGGCAACACATTATCATCGGAACTGAGAAGGAGCTTATTCACATTTTATGCCTAGCTCGCTTACATGCAGCTGGTCGATATGGAAGCCAGAAAGCGAAATGATTTAACATTAAAACAAAAGATCGAAATTTTAAATCGTTATGACAGGTTGATTAGGATTACGAACAATTTATAATGAGCTTCTTAGAAAAAATTGTAAACAGTCAACAATTGATCATTTTTTTTTAAATTATGTATACCATTCTTATGTTTTAAATGATAATATACAGTAGATAAATGTGTGTGTTTTTTCATTTTGTTTTGAAATTTAGTACATGGCAATTAAAATGGGGGGGTTAAATTTATCTAATTTTATATATCGTTTATTATCAATCGGTTATTTTTATCAAAATCACGATGTCCCAAACTGATCACATTAAGCAGAGTTCAATGTAACTACTATTTTCAATATTTTCACATATATAGTAAATGTTAATAGATTATAGTAATTTTTGCTTATATTACAGCAAAATAAATCAAATGACAATTTTCCTGGTAAATATAATCTAATACAACCATATTATATATATATATATATATATATATATATATATCAACTGTTATGAGATTCCTTTGAATATTACAAATCCTTTACAGTATCCGAGATATAGCGTCAAATGGCACGAAACTGCCGAACTTATAGTGGGAAAGTATATGTATTGGAAAAATGGCAAATTAAACATTATGCATTGTGTGAACCGATTTCGGGCTTCACGGAATTGAAATACCACTTTTTCTTTTGCCCGAACTCAGGTCGGGAATTCCAAAATTGGCATATTTACGTTGCCAAAACTGAGTTCAAGTGTCGCATTCAAGGAGTTAAAAATGTTAATTTTAAAACTTTAATTTATTTCCCCGGCAACAACAGACGGTTTGATTATGTAATGCCAGAGTATCCCTTATATAATAATAACCCAAGTAATCTGTCAGTCTGTTCTTGAATTTCTGAAGCGGTTGGACCTGGAATGGATAGGGGCATCCATATTGGGTTCTTGCTGAGTTAGGGTTAGCAAAATTCAAAGCAAGTCTTTAAAACGTTCGAAATCCCCCCTTCCCCCATTTCGATCGTTTAATGCTATTATATCAAGCCCTATTTTCCTATGTTAAAAACAGGCTATTAAGTTTATCATATAATAAATGGTACTAATAACATTTATTTCTATAATTATGACGTCATTCCTTTAACCACCTCATTTAAACATTTCCTATTATAAATTATTCAAGTATCGTCTGCATTATTTTCATACGTTTTATCATTGAACTTTGATATTACGTAAATAATTTTCTTTTATATTGGGTTTAAATAATACATTAGGTACATATGTGATAAGTTTAAATTGAATCTGATTATATTTTGTTGCAATGAAAATTTTATGACCGGTATTAACAACAAATTCTTTTCATAAAAGTCTAGGATTTTATTTCACGGACTAATAAATACCTACCATTTAAGTTATACGTCTTTGAAAATTAAGAAGCTTGTTCGTTTGTGTGTTCATTTTTTATACATAACCACACGGTTTTAACTAAATAAATGAATTCAACGTGATTCTAAACTGCATTCACAATATCAGGAGACTTTGGAAGAGTATGAAGATAAACAAATTATTGAGCGTGTACCAGATAATTCTTAGCCAAAAAACAAACCTGTCTCATAAGGTACTTTACAATTCTGGAAAATTAAAAATTTTAGTGATTCCGTCATATGACGAGCTATATGCTAGTTATAAAGAATCAAGTAAAAAAGAACCTCCTATCCAGATAAACGCAGGATCTATAAGAATTAAAGCGCTCAACTGTAGCGGCGGATAATATGGTACTGGAGTGAAAACAGGCACTTTCTGAGGCATGAAATTATGCCACTCCCCATTCTCATTAGATAGAGATTCACTTGGTTCATTTCTACAACACAATTCCGCTATGGATAGATTAAATGTATTTGTAACAAAAAATTTTTTTTATAAATGACAGAAAAAAAAATTGTCAACAAAAATGAATATGATAAATGATTTCTAAACGGACTTTCATCTGATACCGATTTCGTTGTCATTGTCAAAAAGGAAATCATTTTTCATACTGCCTTATTTTATTTTACGCATTAAGCCGACTCTATTGAAAATTACGGACAGTAACATAATTCCGGATAAACTCGCTGGGTCCGTTCCAGAATGATAATATGATCTTATCATGTCATTAAATTTATCAATCTTGATCTGTACATCTAACTAAAATTATAAGCAACGAAACGAATAATTTATATAAAAACAATACTCTCAGTGAGAACTACAATGTAATAAATCATATTTAATTTCGAAAATTTTAGGATTAACAAAGTATTTACATGTAATTACGAATAGTCTGGGATATGAAATATTAAAAATTTATTAAGAGCTAGGTATTTTTATTTCAGCAAGTTTATCTTATAGTTCATCATTTATTTTTTACATAGTTTTTTTAAGACACAGTTGCTTATTTGCTTCTATAACCGGTCATTATATATATTAAAACTTATCTTAATATATCTACAGGTTTATATATATATATGCTATCTATCCTTTGTAAGTAGATAAATATACATTGTTAGGGATAGTTTGCATTTAAAGGTAAATTTTCATCACTAAATTTAAATCACCCGCTTAAATTAGTAGAAAATAAGGATAATAAATTAGACATTCAAATAAATTTCCCCTAGATATAATGTTCATGCAGTTTTATTTGTAAAATCTATTAATAGATGGAGTTAATAGATGGATATTCCTTAAGAAATGGAAAAGCCGTCCTGCTAGATTCAATGAGCTTACGAAATACACACGGAGGAAACGTAACCAGTTAACAATAAGTATAACATTAGCGCGTCAGTTAATGAATGGATATTCCATGGAAAGGCTGTCCAACTAGATTCAATGAGTTTACGAAATACACACGGAGAAAACGTAACCAGTTAACAATAAGTATAACATTAGCGTTAGTTAATAGATGGATATTCCTTAAAAAACGGAAAGGCATTCCTTCTAGATTCCAAACAAAGAAGTATGCAGTTCCGAATGATGTGCACTATCATATGCATATTTAGTCTCCTACTATAGACGATGAAAGAAAGTAGCACAAAGGCTCAAGAAAAGGCTCGTTATACCGAATGTGTTGTATCCTTATGGAATGCAACAGGTTTCTCATTTTTTCTTGGAAAATAATCGCCATTAAATTGAATTTTTTTAAAGATTATAAATGGTTCCGCGTGAAATATATTACCACTCCTAGAATTCAAGTGTAAACATAAAATTTGGCAAAATAAATTAATTTTCTTAAAAATTCTATTGCTTAATTGATTATAAAGCACAAACTACAGGGGAAAACTCAAAAGAGAAATAAGCGCTCCAAGATAGGAATGAGGAAAAAAATGAATTATAATTTTAAATTTAACCCAGTAATGTCCTCCAACGAAATACTTGACTTTGATAGTTCAGTAAACTCGGCACCGACAGCAAACTTACTAATTTTCTAAACTGACAGGTCTGGCAGTTTAAAACCAAGGCTAAAATATCGAAGAATAGTATATGAACGATTTAATCAGTAGCGCTTCATTAATATAACTTAATCACAGATAATTTTTGGTTCATTTTGCTAAAAAGTTTAGTTATTTTTGGCAATTTCTAAACCAATTCTCAGCACAGCTGGAAACTACTTTTACATATATTGGGGCTTGAGTATCTTGCCCATTAATGCTATAAATATGGAACACTGCAAGAATTTTAAATGACATCACTATCGTTCAGACGAGGTTAAAAAATATATTTTTAAGAGTAATTATGGATTATTTTAAAAGGTTAAATCGAGTGAAATAAGAGTCAACTATAGTTAAATAAATCTATAGTTAATTGGTTAAACTCAAATAATAGATAACGTGATGTGTATTTGTGTTTGCTTTCTACCAATATTCTGCCAAACAATGGCCGAATGGTAGAGCTCTGCTCTTCGGTACCAGAGTTCGCAGTTTTGAATCCCGCTACTGGCATGGATGCAGTGAGATTTGAAACTTCGAACTCCAGTACCAATTACCAGAGCTCTACTCATTCAGCCATCGATCGATATTTGAAAAAAAAATGATATTGCGCAACGTTTGAAATGTTTATATATTATTTATTAGTAACTTTTTAGCTCTGTAATTTTTTAATTTAAATTATATCCACTTGTCCCAAAATCATTGGTTCCGCCCTTATCCATAACCACATTTACCTTTCGTGAACACCAGGTGAAACTGAAAATTACGTGAAGAAAATTTTAATCCTTTAAAAAGAAAATAATTCGAAGTCATAAAACGATTAAAGCATTTCTACTTCGGCAACTAATTCAAATGCCGAGCGATTGCATGAGGAAACCGCCAACAGGTATACGGGCCCTCTAAGCCTTTGCCAAAATCGAGCACGCAAAGGCAGACATGCTCTCCCCCCCCCCATCCTCGTCATTTTGCCTTTTTATTATCAATAATAAAAGCCGGTAGTGGAGTGGAGCTGTTTCTGTTTTTTTACTTTTACTTTTATTTTTTCAATCGCCATCATTTGTTCGGAATGCGACCTTGACCGCTGATGACTCACCTCACGATGGTGGTCAGTACCACGTGACAAGGGTGGACGTGGAGAGAAGTTGCCAGTCATCATCCTTTCTCTCTAACACGATAAATGAACTCTCTCGATATGTTTTTGAACGGAACATAACGTACGAGATGAATTATGTAAAGTCGGAAGAACACCCGGCGCTTTGCTTCGATTATTATGTCATGTAATCGAAAATGCTGGGCAGAGCTTTTATGGATATCCATTTCGCTTTTCCGCAACACTGGATATTAAATTTCTTTCATTTGTGTTGAACAGAGTAAAAAGAAGGATTATGGAGGAATATTCTTAAGGGATTCTCAAATTAAATGATAGAATTAAAAAAAACTTTTTACTTAGTTTTTTCAATACATTAATAATTCAGTAAGATTTAATTATGAAAAACTGCATGAAAATACTGTTTTACGTAATAAACTCTCATTTTAATATTTAAACTTATTTTAATTAAAGATAAAAAGAAACTTGTTATGCTTAATATCTTTTCTTTCAGACACTTCACTTTATTAGCCTCATAGTGGTTTCTGTTTTCATGGTAATATTTTGCTGTTACCACTTTTATTACCAGCTTCAGTTGAATTACTTATTTCTTCCAGTTCTTAATAATCACTCCAGTCACATTGATCTTAAATTTTACATTACTTTTACCTATTACGGTGTTCATTTTGTAATTTTTCCATTAAAATTATATATCGATTGATGTTCATCCAGTTTTCAGATATGAATTTTTCCTAACAAAATTTGGCTGCGACTTGTACCTGGTAGTTATAGTCTTAAACAGTACATGATAATGATCTAAGATATTCTCAAAGTTATTAAAAGAGAATACATATTGCCAGATTCAATGCACTAGAAATTTTAACCAAATCTATTGTAGCACTCATAGCAAGTATAGCTTGCCATTGTAGAATATGGCATGAAAATATTAGATTATTTGTCACATTAACGGAATTTTTTTATTGCCATACATTTATGAACATTTTGATATATCAGTTGCAATGTTCCAATACTTTGGTCGTGCCACAATTAGAGAAATTTAGATCGATACAAGTTATTTTCCTTCTCTCTCACGTTCGTATAAAATTTAAAACATTTTTCTTCATTTCAAACTATTTAATTCGCGCGTACCAGGAACAAAATATTACTGGAAATTATGGAAGCAACTCTTCGCTTGTAATCTAACAAAATATTTTTCATTTATCCTTTATGTAATTCGTTCATTTTAATTTTAAAATTTCAATGTCACTGCAGCGCCTCCATCTTGACTAACTGCTTCTCACGTTATGCTACTAGTGTGAGCTACGCATGTGTATTGATGACTGTCTGGGAGTGCTTCACTCGATCAGTGACAGAGAACTAAAATATACCCATGTTACATTCTACAGGAACTCCTTTCTTTACTTCAGTTTACTGAAAGAATATGGGGAATGCAATTAAAATGACACTGTGGTATCTTAGTTACTCTGCAGGGGAAAACTTTTTAATTATATTAACAGGTTGTACTATCTAGAGAGATACATAGTAGGGTAGAAGCAGTTCTTGCTGAAATGTCCAGTTAAACATAGAAAACCATGCTACGGGAAAAATGACAACTTGCAAATTCAAGTCTAGGACGCTTTCATACAGTGAAGAAGGAACTATATAAAACAAAGTTCTTCAATCAATATATATATATATATATATATATATATATATATATATATATATATATATATATATATAATGGATATCTAGCATTTAAGAAATTTAAAACGGATTGTGTATGTGATTTAAGTGAACTAGACAGTTACGTCGGGAAGGCAGCCAAATAGGATCGAAGCTGGTGACACTCATTAAAAAGACGACAGAGGTATCTCAGACAACATTTCTTTATTCTGAAGGAAGGTTCTTCTCTTCACTCGTCCATCTCTAGTAGAATTATTGTGTGTTGTGTATTAGTTAATTTTCTATAATAGCCGAAAATCTGTAAGGTACTAAACATTTATTCCCTTGGACCGTGCATTCACTTTTGCTATTATAATTTCTTGAAGTGACCACCAGGCTAGAGCATGACTTCAAAAATGAGTGGTTCTTTTCAGATCTGTAGTAAAAGGGAAGGGAGGCAACACAAGGAGATTTCGCCCGTTTAATTACATTTTGAAACCCTTAGAATAATTTAGGGCGTCGGTCTTAGTTTTAGCCATAAATTCTCTTCGGATCATTTATTTTCTCTGATCACGAGTAAAAACTGATCTTATTTCCAATTCGGGTGACTGCCCTATTCATTATATTTATATTATTTATATATACAAATAAACGTATTCATTAAACACGTATATACACATACATTTATATGATATATACTTAACTAATAAGAAAAATATGTATTTCATAATTAAACATAATATATCTATAAATTATAAAATAAAGAAGCCAGTTTTTATCAGTTAAATATAGCTAAAGCTTAAGCCTCAGATGCCGTTAATGCCTTGTAATTTAAATAGATATTACTGAATTACATAGTAATTTGTAAGTAAAATTTCTATCAGATATATAGAACAGTATGGATTTTGATGTTATATAACTAAAATTACATTGATAATACACAATATTCTATAAACAAGCAAAATATATGAATAAATAATAAAAGAAATGTAAAACTATGTATCCTTTACCTTTAATTCATATGAATCTTGTTATTAACTATTTTCAGCCACTTAAATCATAAGTACAAATTCATATTAAATATCTGTAACTGCCTTTATTATCTAAGTAATAAAAATGAAAATATTCTTAAAGTATTTTTCAAAATTTTAAAATGGAACCAAAAGCATGTATAAATGGTAAAATAAAGATACCAATCTCAGTAGGTTCTTTCTCATATCACAGACTTTGTGTTTACGCTTAAGTGACCAAAAGGAAACGTCAATAAATTATTTACAGGATAATATTTAAACAAATAAAGTGGCATCAAAGGAAACAATATGGCGCTTTCCAGAGGATACAATACGAACACCGCTAATTCCACGTGCCTGTCCGCAAGGGTCCATGAATGTGTTGGGAGGCTCACCCAAATCTCAGGATCGCACTCGCCCTCAACCTGAACTTTTTCCGCGGAACGACCAATCAGCGCCGCCGATCTTAATCCCACATTATGCCTTAATCCCGAAAATGGCCGAACTCTGTCGGCAGTTTTCGAGATTTTTGACATAGATAGCGAGCCCGAGAACTTCCATGGAAATCGAGGAGTATAGAGAGAGAAAAAAAAGTAAAAGCTATTGCATAACTTGTGTCGCCGGAGCTGTTTTAGATCCTATCGGATTTAATAATGTTTCGATTGAAAACCGAATTAATAACAGGGTGCTGACACTGTATACCGAGAAAAACTAAAATGCTGCAGGATTATTCGCGGCCAATAACGCCATATTTCCTCTTCCCCCTGAAGAACGCGAGTCTAGTTGAATCGCCCATTACTGGAAGTAAGTCAGCAGTAGCACTCAATATTTGCAGATCGAAAATTTCGATAGCAGGTCAAAGAGGACAAAGATAGTGATGGAAAAATTATTTGTGATAGGATCGGGGAATGATGGCTGCAACTGAGACCATGGCAAGATTTTAGCATGAGTTCCAGAGGAAATGGGACAGAAGATAGCAGCCATGGAGGATTAAAATTATCTGCTAGTGCACGTATGCAATGATAATTAAATCCTATTAAAGGAGATTAACTAGTTATGAAGAGGACTCAAGGACACCTGCACCTTCTAAGAGCAATAAGACTAGGACAAAATAAACTGAGATGTACTACTATATTAGCAATTTAGTATCAAATATTTAATCAAAATACCCGAAATTAAAAAATAAATCTTTTTATTCTAAAAATAAATATTTTTTAAAAAGCTGAAAAGTGAATGAGAATTAATACTGCCAGAATTAGAGAAGTTCTCAAGGACGCCTGCCCTTTCAAATGTGAGAAATGGAAGAAGGGGCAATCTGAATATTTGCACAAGAATACTGATTGGTTGAAAGCGTAAAGGCTAAATTGAATGAGGTGTACCATTTTATTATAAACTGAGTATTAAATCTTTAACCAAAATACTCAAAATTAAAAAAAAACTAAAAAGGTAGTAAAAATCGTTTTATTTCCAAAATTAAATATATTTTTTAAGAAATAGGAATGAATAATGCAAGACAGAAAGAGGACTCAAGGACATTTCCCCAGCCAAATATGAGGAATGATGGAATCTGACTACTTTCACAGAAATAGATTGATTTAAAGCGATAATCATGATTTATTATTTGTCAAGTCTAAGACTAGACAGATTGGGACGTACTGCATAATTAGCAATTTAATACCGAATATTTGACCATCATGGTCAAAACAAAACAAAAATAACTATGGCGGCAGTGAAAAGCATTTAATTCCGAAAATAAATATTTTATAGGGGAATATAAGGCTTAATTCTACTAAAATATATGTAAACGTAGAAGATACAAAAAGTAAAATCACAAATACGGCCTCTCATTTTATGTGATATATTTCTTTTTGCCAGCTAGAAGTATGCAGACTATATCTTTGAAAGTGGAATAAAATGTTTTGTACATTTTAACACTAGATTTAAAGACCGAGCCAAATTGACTCATTAAAAAATTTGATCATTATATATAAACGCTCAAAAGCAGAGTGCATTGCAATAATAAATATAACAATACTGAAGAAAATTCTCCAAAATTTGAACTCTGGCCAAATTTCTGAGTGATGAGTTACCTTGAAAGGTTTTCTGAAGTAGCATCATTATACTGCAATACTCGTAAAATCAATACCCGAGTAGGTTTGTTTTGGTGACTAGTAATGAGAATATTCATATAAAATTATCTAAGGTGTGGGGATGATTTTATTTTCTTTCTTTGTAGTATTAGTGATTAGATTTCATTTTTTTTTCAATTATTTGCACTCCGAATTATTTACCAGCAGCTCCTATGGCTTTTAAGTGTTTTATTTGAAATTTAATTGCACTAAAAATAAGGCAATTTAATTAAAGGAAAAATGTTCAATTTAAATCTTGTCTTTGATTTGGTTCACTACGATTTATTTTTTTTTTTATTTTGCAACTACAGAGCTAATGAGACCAGGACCTACTGCATAAAGCCGATTCCGAATGGCTACGAGCAATTATGCTACAGTGGGATTCGAGCCCACGAGCTCTGGTATTGAAGATCAGCGTCCTAACCTGTCCATTGTTCAGCAATTAAATTTCAATTTACACTTTTTTTTGTAATTTTCAAATTTATTATATCTCTCGAAACAATTTTTAAACCGTAGTTTTCTATTGCATATTTCACAAAAAAAAATTCTCTAGGTAATTTTCTCTTTGAGCATCTATTGGTTTTGACTTAGAAAAATCTCGAATAACTCGACAATAACACCTCAAGTAAAAAATGATGTGGAATGGCATTCAAAATAGGAGTATAAAAAGTAAAGGGAACATGGTGTTAAATATGGTTTAAAAAAATCTCACTTTTTCATTGGTTCAAATTGTTCTTTATACACATGCTTGCAAAATCTTAAATCTGTAACTTCAATATTTCAAAAGAAACAGTTTTACATATATATCATTTTAGATTTTTTTTTAATCAACAAAAAGCTTTAAATGGTTTTTCTCCATGCTTGTTTTTTTTTAGAATTCTATGCCTTAAAAATGCTTAATTTTTTTTCTGTCTAACACATTGTATGCAGGACACGGACTAGTACGTTTTCTGAGATTGTTACTTGAACACGAGTCAGGTACTAGTACGGGTTAGTGTAACAACAGGGTTTGTTTGTGGAACATGGTTTGTTTCTCGATACAAAAATAACGCTATATACAGGAAAACAAAGCCGAATGTTCTTGTCTACTACATAGGTTCTGGAAAAATTGAGACAAATAAAAGCTAGTTTTTACATCAGTCAATGCGGAACCACAGAACGGGAAAAAATTAAAACTATATACTACTATTTCTGTTTTATTTTTCATATTTATGATACTATTATGAATAAAAAATATTTTTTGTTTACAAAAATCTTATGGCTGTTATTTATATATTTCTATTTATATATTTGTTTATATATTTCAATGTAAAATACGAAAAGTTGGTTAAAAAATGAAATAATTTTCGATTTATTGAGATTTAACTTAATAACTAAATTTACGCGCAAAACGCCGGCTCCCGGTATAATTCCGCTGCGAAATGTACCTGCACACAATGTGTTAAGATATTTTGCTAATTTTAATAAAGGTTTTCCCATGTAGGAAACAAAACTGTACATAAAGTCAGGAATGAATTACTTTTTTATATAAAGATGTATAGAAAAAATCAAATTTCATTATTACTGACTAAGAACCAGTAAAAAGTTATAAAAAATTTTTTATAAATATGCAAAAATATACATAATCTTGTGTCGAAGTTTTATTAGACCTAAAAAAGATGAGAAAAATATTAATGTATAAATATGTTAATTTTTAAAAAGTTTTAAAAATTTAAACTTTAATTAAATAAATTCGTATATTTTTCCAATTTTACACTTTATACTTTTCCAATTTTATTTTAAATTGGCATTTAATATGCATTACAATACATTTACCATCTTTACTGTAATTCTTAGAATAAATATTTATGAAAGGGTACCATGTCCTCTTATTAAAGTAAAATTAAAGTAAATCCTTAGTTACAAAAATATTTACTCTTCACATTTATTTTTCTCGATTAAAATTTACTTTCATTAATATTTACATAAAAATCTATAACATGAGAAATCTAAAGCTTATATTACGGTTATCTTGAAATTCAATTTTTAAAACTGATCAAAAAAGTTTTTTAGAGATAAGTTTTTTTAATATGTTGAAAAATATTTAAAAGTAACAATCAGTGATTTGTCTTTATAATCAATGGAATTAATTTCGCCTTTACGTCTCAAAATTTCCGCAGAGAAAATATTAATTCCAATATCTTATTTAAAAATACGAATCGAATATAAAGGAACCTGTTGTACTTTGGTCCTAGGATGTTTTCAATACTATTAATTGAACTTTATTTGAATAATTAAGTTTCATTTATTGTGTTGCTTGCTTCTATGTTAAACTTCCTCTTTTTTTAAAAAAAAATCAGTTATTGAGTAAACATTTAAAATTTTTGACGAATACTTTTTATATCATTCTCATTTGTTGTACACAGTATCTAATACAACTTAGGACATAAAAATATCGTATATATTAGGATTTTTGTGTTGCAATTTAGTTTGTATGACATGTAGTTGAATATACTTCTATCTAAATGTCGATTTCTTAAGAACTTTAACTTACTTTTAGATTAGAGGCAATTACCTATACATTTACAAGATAAAATTAAAAAGAAACTAATTCGTGGAACATTATGGCTTAACATTATTGACCAATTATATTGGTCCTAACTAAACTTGAAATCATAAATATTCAAAATATACAGAAATATGAAAAGAAATTTAAAATTATGGAAAAAATATGCTCTGCCTCATAGAAAGTAATTGATTCAGAATTAAAAAACTATTCAAGTATTTTGGAGATCCTTTAAATAAAATCTCTTACACCATTCTACTGCTTTTTAATATTTGATTAAAAAACTAATAAAATTCCCACTTTATAATATTAAATATTTTATTACATTAATATTAGTACTTTAAAATTCATGAAATTATTGTATAGGATATATAAAAATGTTTATCAAATTTGTATTTATAGAATTTATAATAATAAAAATGTTAAGTTTATATTTACTATACATAAACTGATCAAAATATATAACTAACCTTTTAAATTAAATATATAACAAATTGTACAACGCGTTGCACATAGCAGAAGTTTTAACATTTCAATTTACTAACATAATAATTTATTGTTGAATTAAAAAAATCTCACTAAATATCTAAAATCTCACTCAATCCATCTTTTATTCTACCCTCCTCGAACCTCACAAGATTTTTATTGTCTTGAAACAATGACTTGAATCAAGAAACCAGGGTCACAGTTCTACTGTCCATCATCGATTAATAGTTTCGATAGTCGGGTGCAGTCAGAAAAATTTAACTTCTTAAGATTTTCAATGTTAAAATACTTTATCATCCTTCTGTAAAAATTACGCTTCATCTTACTGAAGAAATGCAATAATTTTATTGATTACAAAAACAAATACAAATAATAGCAATAAATAAAGCAAATAGTTTTCTTGCTACACAATTTAGATATTTTTTAAAATATTTTGTATTATATATATATGTAATATATGAAAATGATTTAACTTTAATATTGCCTTAAAAACCTCCTCTCTCCAATTCTAATTCCTTAAAATTATTTTCCTAGCTCTAAATGTTTTAATCAAAAGAGCGTTCTCGACTTAAAATTCTTTCTATCCATTTCCCAAAGTTTTCTATCCTATAGATGTAAATTTTCTGTCTATTCAACACGTTTCAAAGCCGTCGCCGGAAAATGGCTCTGCGTTTTTTCCTGATCTTACACTTAAATTCACTGAGTAAGTTTGAAAATTCTGCTCTTGGGTTCACCTCTGCTTCAGCACAGACTTTTCTGTGTCTTTCTCTTGTCTGTCGTTGACTAGTAAAGATGACAGTTTTAGAACTCTGAAATAAAGTTCTAATTAGACTTGTGCCGTTTCCTTTAATGTCGGCCGACTGCATTTTTATTACTGCTAGCTGTTCAGCTTTCTCCTTCTCCAGCAGTTTTATAATTAATGTATTATATATCTATCTATCTATATCTATCCATCTATATATATATATATATATATATATATATATATATATATATATATATATGTATATATATATATATATATATATATATATATATATATATATATATATATATATATACAGAGAGAGAGCTTGGTTTGGAGCACTAAGGTATATTATTTCGTTCACGAGTGCTAAGAAGACTGGGACCTACTGTTTATAACCGATTCTGAATGGCTACGCCATGACAGCAGCGGAATTCGAACCCGCGAACTCCGGTACCGAAGAGCATCGCTCTACTGTTCTGCTACCGTTCGGATATATATATATATATATATATATATATATATATATATATATATATATATATATATATATATATATATATTTTCAGTTTCCATTTTGAGCCCCCCCCCCTCTTTCTAGATCTTGATCATCTTAAAACATGACTGGAGTCAAGAAACACGGGCCACAGCTCATTTACTATTGGTCACTACTTATTAGTCATGATAATCAGATGCATTCAGAAAAAATTCAAATAACTTACCATTTTTTTAAATTAAAACATTTTATTATTCCTCTGTAAAATAAAGCTTTATTTAACTGAAGTAGTATAATAATTTTATTGATTTTATTTTAATAAAACAAATCCAAATTATCATTTTTTAATTTTTAGCATAGTATATTCATATATATATATATATATATATATATATATATATATATATGTAATAACTAGTTTAAGAAACCCAAATAAATTTCTGAAATTTGATTATAAATCAATTAATTTATTAAATTCCTTAATACAAAAATCAAATGATATAGATTAATTTCTACTGTACTATAGAAGTTAACAAATTACTTTATTAAATACATAAAACCCCATATAAAATTATTTGTAATATTTTTAAACAGTCATAATTTATAGTTATATAAATATTTATGTCCTAATAGATTAATTTTACAGTTATAATCAAGTCAAATAAATATTTTTAATAAATTGCATAACACTACACAATTCTTTGACATATAACAGAATTTTTAATCACATAAATTTACTAATCTATTAATTTATTGCTCAATGTAAAGAAATGCATTATCAATTTTCAATATCTCGTGTAATTCATCTTCCATTCTACCCCCAGCTCTCTCATCTTAAATCAATGACTGGGATCAAGATACACGGGACACATTTCTTTAACTACTGGCCATCGATTATTAGTCAAGATTCTCAGGTGCACCCAGGAAAAAATTTAACACTAGATTTACGGACCGAACCAATTTGACCCATTAAAGTTTGATCGCTCTATATGTATAAAAGTTTATCACTTTTCAAAAGCATACGTTGGTTTTCAATTAAGTAATAAAGCATATGTAAACTTTCATTCCTCTTCCCAGCAGACCTCTTCATTTCGCATTATTGAATGTGGTACACCTATTTTCACGGTTGTGAGCCAATTTGACTCATAGAATGTATATGAAAATAAATAAGTATAGTATAAAGTAAGTATAAAGTATATAAAATATAGTATAAAGTAAATATAAAGTATAAAGTATAGTATAAAGTAAATATAAAGTATAAAGTATATAAAGTATAGTATAAAATAAATATAAAGTATAAACTATATAAAGTATAGTATAAAGTAAATATAGAGAAGATGTCGAGAACACTTCCATTCCAATGACAGAAATTCATGCTACTGACGCA
The DNA here is from genome assembly GCA_032207245.1 of Pardosa pseudoannulata. Classification (NCBI taxonomy): domain Eukaryota; kingdom Metazoa; phylum Arthropoda; class Arachnida; order Araneae; family Lycosidae; genus Pardosa; species Pardosa pseudoannulata. The sequence goes on along the minus strand of CM063509.1, from coordinate 123,097,250 downwards.
CGGAAGAATTGTCAAGTTCAACAATCATGCAAAAGAAACAGATGTAGAAACCATTGTGCTAAATGTAATAGATATGTTTGCGGAAAATGTATTTCAAAAACAGATTTTATATGTAAAAAAATGTTTTCCATGAAACTTTTGATTATAAACATTTCATTTAAATCAATTTGGAACTATTTTCTTTGCAAAAAACTTCAATTTTCTTGTATGAATCAAATTGGCTCACTTCAGTAAAAATAGGTATATGATTAACATCCTTAAATCTAGTGTTAATTACCTTACTATAGTTAATATTAAATTATTTTATTATTCCTATGTAAACATAAAGCTTTATTTAACTGACGAAGTACAGTAAATTTATTGGTTTTATTTTAATGAAACAAACCCAAATTTGTTATATTTCTACAGAATTTAGATTTGTGTTATACTATTTTTTTTAAATATTTAGTATAATATACTCATAAATATATAAGTTTAAGAAACCCAAATAAAATTGTGATATTTGATTATAACGTCAAATAAGTTATTTAATATAAAAATCAAATAATTTAAGTTAATTTCTACTGTAACACAGAAATTATCAAATTATTTTATTAGATATATAAAATTGTTTTTAAATTATTTGCAATATTTTTAAACAGCTATAATTTATAATTATATAAATATTAATTTCCTTAAGTAGTAATTTTCTAGTTATTGTACTAAAAAGTCAAATAATTAAATATTTTAATGAACTTATTAACACTGTACAATGCACTGACATATAACAGAATTTTTATCGCATAAATTTACTAATCTAACAATTTATTGCTCAAGGTAAAGAAATCCATTTTACAATTTTCAATATCTCATAATTCATCTTCCACTCTGCCCCCACCCCTCTCATCTTAAATCAATGACTGAAGTCAAGATACACGTGGCACATTCCTTTTACTACTGGCCATCGATTATTAATCATGATAAATGAGATGCATCCAGGAAAATATTTAACTACCTTACTATAGTTAACATTAAATTATTTTATTATTCCTCTGTAAAAATAAAGTTTTATTTAACTGAAGAAGTACAGTAATTTTATTGGTTTCATTTTAATAAAACAAAACCAAATTTGTTATCCTTCTACACAATTTAGATTTATGTTTTACTATTTTTTAAATATTTAGTATAACATATACATATATAAGTTTCAGAAATAAGTTTCCCAAATAAAATTGTGATACTTGATTATAACTTCAAATAACTTATTTAATATAAAAAGCAAATTATATAAGATCATTTTTACAGAAATTATTAATGCAGAAATTAACAAATTATTTTATTTGATATATATAAAACTGTTTTTAAATTGTTAGTAATATTTCTAAACAGCTATAATTTATAATCATACAAATATTAATTATGTAATAATTTCTAGTTATTGAACTAAAAAGTCAAATTAAATATTTTTAATGAACTGCCTAAAACTACAATGCACTGACATATAACAGAATTTTTATCGCATAAAGTTACTAATCTAACAATTTATTGCTCAAGGTAAATAAATCCATTAAACAATTTTCAATATCTCGTGTAATTCATCTTCCATTCTGACCCCACCCTCTCATCTTAAATCAATGACAGAAATCAAGATACAAGTGGCACATTTCTTTTACTACTGGCCATCGATTATTAGTCAAGATTGCCAGGTGCACCTATTTTATTTTAATAAAACAAATCCAAATTTGTATCTTTCTACACAATTTAGATTTATGTTATATTATTTTTAAAAAATATTTAGTATAATATACTCATACATATATAAGTTTAAGAAATCCCCAAAAAAAATTGTGATATTTGATTATAACATCAAATAATTTATGTTATTTAATATAAAAATCAAATAACATAAGTTAATTTCTACTGTATTACAGAAATTAAAATTATTTTATTAGATACATAAAACTGTTTTTAAATTATTTGTAATATTTGTAAAAACTTATTTATAATTACATAAATATTAATTTCTTTATGTAATAATTTTCTAGTTATTGAACTAAAAAGTCAAATAAATATTTTTAATGAACTGTCCAACACTGTACAATGCACTGACATATAACAGAATTTTTAACTCAAAAAGTTACTAATCTAACAATTTATTGCTCAAAGTAAAGAAATCCATTAAACAATTTTCAATATCTCGTGTAATTCATCTTCCATTTTGTCCCCACCCCTCTCATCTTAAATCAATGGCTGGGATCAAGATACACGTGACATATTTCTTTTATTACTGTCCATCTATTATTAGTCAAGATTGTCAGGTTCACCCAGGAAAAAATTTGACTACCTTAGGATAGTTAATATCAAATTATTTTATTATTCCTCTGTAAAAATAAAACTTTATTTAACTAACGAAGTACGGTAAATTTATTGGTTTTATTTTTAAAAAAATCCAAATTTCTTATCCTTCTACACAATTTAGATTTATGTTATACAATTTTATTTAAATATTTAGTATAATATACTCATACTTATATAAATTTAAGAAATCCAAATAAAATTAAATTACTTTATGTTATAATCAAATATCCCAAGTTATTTAATATAAAAATCAAATAATATAAGTTAATATCTACTGCAATACAGAAATTAACAAATTATTTTATTAGATATATAAAATTGTTTTTAAATTATTTGTAATATTTCTAAACAGCTATGATTTTTAATTATATAAATATTAATTTCCTTATGTAATAATTTTCTAGTTATTGAAATAAAAAGTCAAATAATTAAATATATTTAATGAACTGCCTAACACTGTAGAATGCACTGACATATAACAGAATTTTTATCGTATAAATTTACTAGTCTAACAATTTATTGCTCAAGGTAAAGAAATCCATTAAACAATTTTCAATATCTCGTGTAATTCATCTTCCATTCTGCCCCCACCCCTCTCCAGATCTTTATCATCTTAAAACAATGACTTGGATCAAGAAACACGTGGCACAGTTCTTTTACTACTAGCCATCGATTATTAGTCACGAGAGCCAGGTGCATCTAGCAAAAACTTTCAGGGTCATCCGGAGAATCGATGAGCACTTCCCACATAACGTTTGCTAAATTACCTGTAAAAATGTCTTCTTGGCCGAATTTCTCTTCCTGGGCGAAGTTCACGTAGCGGCGCGCAGACAGTTTCATTCAAGGAACGTTTTGTATCACGTGTGCATGCATGTAATTACAATTTTTGGCTTATCAGAAAAAAATATGTATACAGTAGAGAAACTACTTATGCGTATCTGTAAAATAAGATCGAAATTCTACTGGATATTTTTTTTAAAAACTGCACCACACATAATATATAAAATTGTACATTGAAAATATTTAATAAAGAAAATAGCTTTATTAAGGAAATTAATTTATGTTTACACAGAAAAAATGATATAGTTAAAATAATAAAATTAATTTTAGATAAATGTCACTGGAAAAGAATGAAAAGACCTTGCCTTTGATTAAAAAAATGAAATATATCTCTACAATTAATCATTTAGACACTCATAATATTGCTCATAATATATTATATATATATATATATATATATGTACATATATATATATATCTGTATACGTATACGCGTTTATATTTTTACTATATATATATATGAATATAAATATATAACAGTTATTAGATATTAATCTTATTTATTACTTTTACTATATATATATATGAATATAAATATATAACAGTTATTACATATTAATCTTATTTATTACTTTTAAATTTAAATAAAAATTATTTTTGTAAACAAAAATAGGAAAATTTTTTATTTACTCAAATTATATTTACTAAAATGAAACTACGATTCTACACGTCATCTCTAATATATATATATATATATATATATATATATATATATATATATATATATATATATATATATATATATATATATATATATATATATATATATATATATACAGAGAGAAAGATAAAGGAGACACTGATATATTATAAGTTTCTTAATTTTTAGTTGTAGATATATACACAATTTCATTTATCCTGTGTAACGCTTTTAATTTTTATTCAATAACATGGATCTGTCAATCCATTTTATTCATTAATTTTCATTTTAAATTATATATATAAACATAAAAATCTCATTTATTAAAAATAAAATTACTAAATAACAAATTAAACTTTCCTTAATGATTTTACGTAATAAATTTTTCTTTCTACTCATGAAAGATATTTAGAAAAGGAGTTAAATATATATTTCAGTTTTGTAGAAACTCAAAATTTTCAAATTACTTGAATATATAATTATTTGGAGATTAAAAGTAATTTACTTCTCTTGAAAATCAGAATAAGATTATCTTTATACATTTACAGTAAGTTTCTTTTAAAAAGAATCTCTTTTTCCTTAATTCAGTCAGTATATTTTTCCTTTCTAAATCATAAAACATTTTTAAGTATATTTAAAGTGCTAGGATTTCTTCGAAATTGTCTTTATATATCCCAAAAATGTTGCAAGAATTAAGATAGCAAAAAAGAGTAAAAATGGTAAGTTTTAAACTCAAATTTAATGTAACATTATTTTCTTTTTCCAGTCGACAGTACGTATTTTAAAAGTGCTTTTGATATGCAATTTGTTTATTAAAAAATGATATATAAAAATTTATATAAAACTATTCTGATTTTAATTACAAAACAAAATGAACTGAACTCTTAAATTGAATATTTTTTATATAACATTTAAACAATTGAGATTTATTTTGAAACTTGTTACATTCATTAAAGACACTTTATATACAGTTTTTAAAAAGGTTATATGGAAAATATTTTTAATACATTTTTTAATCAGGAATAAAGACCAACTAATGTAATTTGTTTTGACAGCATAATGCGTTTTATTGAATGAATTTCTAATGAATTAGTGTTAGTAACTATTTTTAGGAAAACTGAATTTTTTTTAAATTTAAATTAGTAGCACTTTAAAAGTCTTAAGTTTACATTGGTCTTTAAATTCACGCTTACACACTTTATTAATTTTGATAAATTAATACGTATTTTTTATATTAAAACATTGTATTCTTCGAATTTCATATATAACCAAAATAAATTTTTCAAGTCTAAACTCAAAATCCGGAATATCTAACTTTTTTTATAACTCTGTTAATGGAAATTTTTAATTTTAAAATATTTTAAATAGTAGTTTAAAATATTTAACAAGCTCAAATTAGTTTAAACTTTCATTTAATTAAACCTTTCAAAAAGGATCTTTAAAATGTAGTTCTGAATAATTTTTTTTTTTTATCTTTTAGAAGTGTTTCTTTATGGGATATACTCATAGATTCTTCAGTTAAATAACTACGACGTAAAATAAAATTCACTATAACGTTAATAAATTTTTCTTATATACAATCATTATAAATTATATACAAACATTTAAGCCTTTAAATGTTTGTAATATCAATTTCTAAAGTTTGTTGCTTGACCTTAATGAATTGTTTATATTAAAGAATGCAAAGAATAGTAAAAATGCATCCAATTATTTTTAAAACATTTAACTTATCATCAATTTGAAAAAAATAATATAAACTTTTCAAAAATATATTATTTGCCTATCAAAAGTTATGGCTAGTAATTTCTCTACAGTTCAAGGTTACTACCATAACCTGAGCAAAAACCAAGATCCATTATCATCCATTTTTGGCCACTCGGCTATTTGTTTTATCACTCTTTAATGATAATAATGTATGTAAAAGGACATATTTAAAAGAGCTCTGTACTGTAAAATAAAATAAGTTCCACTATTGGATTATTTTTTAACCTTTGGAAATCCTATAAAACAAATTCGGGATTTATGGAAGAATGTGAAAAAATTGAACTAAACAGAGAAAAGTAACAGGAAATTGACTCCACCCTTTTCTAACAATCGGAGAATATCCGAGAAATTAAGTGTCATAATTGAAGTAGCGCAGCATCCTTAGAGATTTTACTCTGATAAAGGATAATGGAATATTAATGAAGTTTTCTGACCACCTACACAACTTTTTAGAAGTCCATTAAATTCTTAAAAAGTCTCGGTGACATGATAGTATTTCAAAATGTTGCTTTAAGTTTTACAATAAAGTCTTTTATATTTTATAATACAACTTAAAACATATTTATAAATATAAAATTCGAACAGTTCTTTAAATAAAAAATTTTTATTTGAAATTTTTTCCTAATATTTTCTGTACAATTTTTTTCCAAATATTTTCTCTACAATTTTTTTTTTAAAACTGTTAAAAACTGCTACACAAAAATGTGCCTTAATCAACAGAGAAAAACAATAAAATGTAAAATTTTCTATGTATTTGTATATAAAAAAAAGAAATAAGAATCTTACTGTTTTTTACATGAAAAATTTTATTCAATACATAATAAAAAACATTTAACTTTAACCTTTCAATCTTAACTAAAACTTAATATTTCAATCTTAAATAAGGGATAAAATAGTCTTAAAAGTAATAGAATGAATAAAAAATTTAGAGGCTTAAAATTTTCATTTGTAAAGATGAGTTTCTATAAGCGAAATTTGACGTAAGTAGTATTTGTATTACTGAAGATCTAAATTTGAAATTTTACATGTGTGTACAAAAAAAAAATTCAATATTTAGATTCTATTTGTGGCACCATGACACCTTAAGCATGTTTTAATTAAAAAGTATCTTGATAAACTATATTTAAGCTCAGTTTTTCTTTAGATAAATTACAATGTCTTATATAAAATTAAATTAAATTCTTTCGAATATGCAAAATGCATACAAATTATAAATAGGTTTTTGGATTTTTTTTTAGTTAAAATATGCTATCCTAGGAATGTAACTGTTAAGATTATGTTAAAATAGCAAAATATCCTAGGTTTAATGCTATTAATACAAACTAACATAAAAAGTTAACGCCAATATCATTTCACATGCGGAAGTTGCATCCTGTAAAAGTGTTTCCCTGTCATGCATGTTGTCACCAACTAACGGCAAGGTAAAGAGTATTAGCTATACTTTAATAATTAAAGAGTAATAGCCAATTAAAAAGTTATCTTTCAATACTATAAATTATTCGCTTTTTAAAAACATGCTTAAGTTTACAGTTGAGTTTAAATGTTAAAACTCAAGTTTTTTGTATAGGTAAAATACGATGTCGTACATAAAAAATTTATACTCTTTTGAATAAATATATATAAATTATAAATAGGGTTTAGGAAATTTATTATAAAAAAGATATCTTAGGAATATAAGTTAGGATTATTTTATAATGCATTATTAGTTTATTAGTTTACATTATTAGTTTGTTTTAATAATGCAAGCTAATACGAAACTCTTGAAGTGCAATATGATTTCACACGTAGAAGTTTCATCCTGCAAGCATGTATTTTACTACTGACTAGCCGAAAAGTAAGGATTATATATTTATCATGTAAAATTAAAAAAAAAAAAAGCTTTAAATGGTATTAAACTGTCGAAACATCTATAATCATCTATTCATTATATTGCATTATAGTTAAAGCTTTTACACATAAGAACATCTAAAATTTTTTAAAAATGTAATTTATTGCAGTATAATTACAGTTTTAATGTATAGCAAGGTTATTTAAAAATACGGAAAAATTTGCTTTGAAAAATAAATTTATCCGAAAGTACTATATAAGGAAATTCGAATCAAGTCATTTAAAATAAAAAATTGTTTCCTACGATATTAAGGTATAACTATAAATGTTTAAAATTTATTTACTGGAGTATATGTCATATTTACAAGAAATTAGTTTGATATAATTGATATTTAAAATTTTATTAAATAAACAGAAATTAAAATCGGAAAAATTTACAAGCTAAAAAAATCCAAGAATTTTAATACCACCTTGAAATGTTAATGGATGTGAAACTTAATTATTAAGTGAAGCAATAAAAACATTCAAATAACATGTACAGAAAAGTTGTGTTAATTTGAAAAACAAAACTTGTTAAGGAAAACAGCAATATTCTTGTGAAAAGAAAATACTTAAAATATCGAATAGCAGATGTTAAAATAAAAAAAGTGAAAAATACAAAACTAAAAGAATTTTTACGAAATAAATACCATTAAGGGAAGTATAGATTTACATAATTTTTTTTAAATTTAAGTGTCGAAAAAATACGAAAAAAAAATTAAGCGTAAATAAACTTTGATAATTTTGGCTGTTTTCAAATGCTAATACATAACAAACAACAGCAAAAAAAAACTTCAAATAAAATTTCCTGAAAATGCCATGCGAGAATATGAAAATTAAAAGTTACAAAGAAAAACAATAAGACAGTTTCAAAAAGGAAAAATATAAAATAGCCAGAGGGATGAGCCGAGAGAAAAATAACCCAGCGAAAACCGCAAAAACTAAAGAATATTTTGGTTATTAAGTTTATTTTTTAATAAATATCAGTAGAGGAAATGTTTATCTGATGATTCAAACTCCCACGGAATATTAAATAAAAAATAATAAATCTCAACCCAGCAACGGGATTCCTTACCGGTTAATATCAGTGCAATTTCCGCGGATGATCCGAATTCCATCGCATGTCCATTCACAAATCGTAAACACAATGTGGGAATTCTCCATTCACGTTATGGAATAAAAGAAAACTAATAAAAAAAAAAGTCCACTACCAGGCCGAAAGTTTGGCGGAGAGCGCGTGCGCAGAAGAAAAGTTTCGTTCACTTTCGTTCGGAGAGGGTAAAACTTTTTCCCGGGAGCGACGGACTCGGAAAGCGCTAATCGATACGAATAATGGACGACGGTCGAGTCATGCTATCGATTGAGATTTTGGGGAAAAAACGCGCCCGAATTTCTCAGAAGAGTTGGTCAACTAAAAGGAAGGGAAGGGAAGGGAAGATAGTAGCCCCGGCCAGAGGAAAACAGCAACATGTTATACATTTGCGTTTGGATTCAGGTCGCAGCCTCAAAGACATATCACTATACGCACACACGTTACGCACATATACACATATCTATATGCTTGAGTGTGTATAAAATATCAAAAACTTCGACGCATCCAAATAAATTTTTCTCAATTTTAATTTCATTTCATTAACACATTGTGTGTGGGTACATTTCGCAGCGGAATTGTACCGAGAGCGGGCGTTTTGAGCGTAAATTTAGTTATTTAGTTAAATCATTAGATTGAAAATTATTTAATTTTTTAACCAACTTTTTGTATTTTATATTGAAATATATAAACAACTATATAAATAGAAATATATAAATGACAACCATAAGATTTTTGTAAACAAAAAATATATTTTTTAGTAGATAAATTTATAATAGTATCGTAAATATGAAAAATCAAATAGAAATAGTAGTATATAGTTTTAATTTTTTCGAATTGTTATAAATAAACATTTTTACATTCCAGAATCTATGTAGTAGACAAGAACATTCGGCTCGTTTTCCTATATATACCGTTACTTTTTGTACCCACAAACAAACCATGTTGTTACACTAACCCGTACTAGTACGTGTCCCGCGCTGAAGTATCAATCGTCAGAAAACGTACTAGTATGAGTTCCGCCTACAATGTGTTAAGAAAATAACCTCAAGACGCAATCTATTCCCATGAGTAAAATCTTAACTTGCACTTTTTAATTCTTTGTTCATTTCTAATATCATAAGATTCTGCTATTAAATTCGGACCCTAAACTCTGATTTTGCTATGTAGAGTGACCGATTCTGACCAGTAAGACCACGCGAATGCTAAATACCTAATTTGATGGGAATATGCATTTTATCTCGCTTGAAAGAGTCAGGTATCAAATTTCTTTCAACCTATATCGCATGCAAACGTATGCAGTCAATGTGTTACATATTTTTAAATTTAATTTAAATAAAAGGAAGATTTAAAGTACAAGGTTCACTGACTGCATCAGTTTTGCTGATTTCAGCCCCATCAACCAAATTTGGCTAGTTTCCTTTTTCATATAATTTTGGATTGCTACCGAACCTTTGAGAAAACATCGACGGTTTATGAGGTCCAAGATCGTGACTTATTTCACGTTGTAATATATATACAAACAAACCCAAATATAGTGCCAATATCCTTTCAGATAACAGTTTGGCGTAATAGTGAGTTTGATAAGTTGAATTATAATTCCTATATCTGACATTAAAATTAAATTAATGCATAGCGTTACCTCTTTATATTTCTGACACTGAAAAATTGGATATTTACATGCATAAATATATCCCAAAAATTCAATAATTAAATTTTCATTTAATATTTTTCAGAATAAAATATTTTAAATTATTTGATTTTGTACCTGCAACTATCATGTCACAAACTGAACTATGATAAAAGATCTTGCGAAATCTAAGATAAAATTATTTCTTAAAACATTAAGGTTGATTTTGTTTTATTTCTCCTTCACAATATTCTAGGGTTCATCCACAGTTTTGGAATGCCACTTATAAAAGAGCTGTTTAAAAAAAATTGAAATGCACATCAATTCACAGCATCTGAGGATATGGATGAAATGTGAGATTCATTTAAATTGAATAATTTCAATTCCAATCTCAGTTTAAAAAAATAGAAGTAAATTAAGAGCTATGGCTTGTAGCCTTATCGCAACGGATAGGTTTGGTTTGGATTGGAGCGCTACTGTATACTGTTTTGCACACGAAGACTAATAAAACCCGGATCTACTGCTTACAGCCGATTCCGAACAGCTAATAACATCCATCAGTATGATTCAAACCCACAAACTCCGGAACCGAAAAGCAGCGCTCTACCACTCAGCCATCATCCGACTTGTGCTGGAACATAATGCAATGAGAAATGTTTTGTTAAAGGGATGTATTTTCATTTTTGAAAATTGGTGTTAAAAGTTATTTCTAAAATTAATTCTAGTTGATTTTAACATTTTTCTACTTTTCTTAATTTATTTTAACGTTATAGAAGACTCCAACAGTAATCGCAAAACCTTTAGAAAAACTTTCTCTGAACCAATATTTTAAGCCTTCCTTTTCTTTTTCGATAGTAAGTCAATATTTTTTATATTGAAATCCGATAAATGCATCCAAGCCCCATCAATGTAACGCCACATTTCTATATTCCTACCTGCTAAATAGATTTCATACGATAATCTGCACATAGTTATTAGAAGCACATTATTAGAAAAGATTTTATTCATTTCTAAAAAGTACAAAACTATGCGAGAAAGACTATAAATAAGATATTAGGAAAATATAGAAACATATCTGATTAAAGTAAGGCATTTCATATAAAAAAAAACCTTTAAATTTTGTTATAAAAAACTTTAATACTTAAGTTTTGTGTTTAAAATTTATAAAAAAAAACTTTTAGTTCTTTTTGAAGTATTTAAAACTTTAAAAGCATTACATGTAGTATTCGTTTCACTCGAATGTAACCTCTCTAACAACACTTGAAACTTTGTAAGAACCTTCAATGAACATAAATGTATTTAATGTGGTAATAATATATGCCATATTTTAATTCCGGGAGCAAAAATAATATCCTCAAACATTATATTAAGCATAAGCATGTATGTAATATAATGTTTATATACATACTTATATGCATAGATACGTGTATGCATACATATGTTTATATTTATCAGAGACGAAGCGAAAAATTTTGACGGGGGTAGTTTCTACCCCTTCATTTTATATCTTTAAAAAATACACCAATCCTTACATATTTAATACATGTATACAACAATTCTCATGGAAAGGGTTAAACACCCACCCACCCCTATCACTGCGCCTCTGATATATACATACATATATGTATATAAGTATATATACACATATACATTTAGATGTATATATATACAGGTATACACATATACAATGTGTGTACATTTAGATATATAAATGTACACCCATTGTATATGTGTATACATGTATATATACATATACAATATGTATATACATGTATACAATGTTTATATATATATACAAGTGTATATATATACATACCTATATACATATAAGTATATATATGAATATATGTATCTATTTATATATACATATATCTTTATATTTTTATACATACACACACACACACCCACATATATATATATATATATATATATATATATATATATATATATATAAAAGTATATATACACAGACATATAGGTATAGATAGATACATATGTGTGTATGTATGTATATATATATATATATATATAAGCATATATATATGCATATATGTATCTATTTATATATATATATACATATAAGTATATATACACACAGACATATGCAGTTTATATATATATATATATATATATATATATATATATATATATATATATATATATATATATATATATATATATATATATATATATATATATATATATATTCTTCTACAAATCTACAATCGCCCCTCAAATTTCTGAAGTGGAGGAAATCTGACAATCCACTGACCACACGGCTAGAATAATGGGTCGTTCCCAGTCGCAATAAAAAAATAAAGGAAAATTTTTAACGATGGGCCATGTCCAAGCGAAGGTCGTTATACGCCGACCTAGAAAAATTTTTGCCTGCGCTGACCTTGACAGGAGAGCGTGCTTGCAAGTGAGTTGCAGAGTGTACAGCACGCGAGATTGTTTTGAATCCTCCCTCGACGGGAACTGTGCCAAGTTCTGATTGAAACGCGCGGACAGATAAAATGGTATTACACTATTGCGAAGTTGGTTAGACGCGTTACATATAAACACAAATCGGTTTACAAAAAGAGAAAAACAGGGAAAGTTATTGGTTTCATTTTTCTGGAGAGAGTTTCCGTAAAAAAAAATGATCACGTTAATCGGAAATAAAAGTAAAAGCTCCCTTTTCGTATAATTGCATTATTTATCGCGTGTTAAATGGAACTTTTGCATGAGATTTGCTTTTAACAATTATAGGGAATGAAAAATAAGGTTTTAATCTTCCGAGTAAAATTTCACATACAAATTATTGGAAGAATCGGGAAATTGAGCAAAACAATCGAAATTTTTTTTTACTTTATAGTATAGGTAGTATAGGGAAAGAATTGTAATAGCTTAAAAATTCAACCATGAGATTTCGTTTCATGTACTTTAATCCCTGAACCTTGCCCTGGCTTATCAAACTTAAACCACCTTGAAAGGAAGTTATTTACAAATTACAGAGAAGTTTTTAGAGAATGGGATGAGACCTGCACGTCATCCCAGAAGTTGAAACCCAAGAGGATTTCTAGGAAACAGAGGAAACGATAATAATGATGTTATAGCCAGTAAAAATGGTTAGTTGGATGGTTGAAGTTTAACGGAGCAAGAGACACAAGCGCCAAGCACTAGATTGCATAAAACCAGACACAGAGTGTCAGCTCAGGTTATATACGGCAAACTGTTAACAGATAAATGTACCATAAAACGGACACAGGAATTACTATAAATGGCAAAGGTAACAAACAGTTTAAAAAATGTGTAAAAAATTTAGGTATACAAGATAATATCCACAAGCTAATATTCAAGTTAATATCCTAATCTATTATTTAAGACAAATATAAAAGAAAATTATTTACGTAATATCTAAGTTCAGTGATAAAACGCATGAAAATAATGCAGACGATATCTAAATAATTTAAAATAAGAAATTATTAGATGAGATGGTTAAAGGAATAACGTCATAAAGCTACAAAAACATGCTATTTTTTCCTATTTATTATGTGATAAATTGATAAATTTAATCGCCTGCTCCTAACCGGGGAAAATAGGACTTGAAATAATGGCATTAAGTGCTAGAAAAGGGAGGGAAGGGATCGATTTCGAACGTGGCTAACCCTAACTCATCAAGAATCCAATATGAAAGCTCTATCGATTCCAAGTCCAACAGCTTCACCAATTCGAGAACAGACGAACAGATAACTTAGGCTATTATTATATAGGGAATAATGTGCGAAACACCTTACAAGAAAAAGATGCCTTATACAACTCAATGATAGAAAAAACCGTAAGAAATTGACAAAGAATAACTAAAGTCAAGTAGAGAGGCGAAGAATAATATTAGTCATGTTGTCAAAAGATCAACTCAAAATTTCTTTTAATAGAAAAAAAATCAAATTATTTTTAATGAAACGACTTCATTATATTAGCAGCTAGCCATTTTTTAAATTTTTTACTAGAAACAGCTATTTGTGCAAATTAATGACAGGAATAACGAGAGGAGTAGTTAGGTTGAGTTCGGAATATACGATCTACTGGTTTTCTACATAACGGATAACGAGACCGGGAACCTCTTTTAATGCCTATTCTGAATGGTTACAGATATCCATGCCTGTAGTGGGATTCGAACCCATGAACTCCGGTTACGAATGTCATAGGCCATCGTTTGGCTGAATGAATTATTAACTTAATAAAATTAATAACTTTTGGTTTAGCGAAAAAAATAACACAGACTAATGGAACATAATCATATACGTTTGTGAGGACTTAATGGTTTTAAATGTTCGCTAAATACAACAATAAAATTAAAATATTTTACCTTTTTTTTAAATACTAAAACGGAATGCTTACATCTCAGAAATGTTTTATAATCAAAATAATAAATTGTTATATATTAAGATAACTCATGTGCAACACATCTTTTTTTAGAACGAAATCGTACGTATTACTTGCCATTCCATGCTTTAAAATAAATTGTTAAAAGGTTGTATTGAAGAAGTAACAATAGTAACAACGTTCAACAAAAAACAGGTTGTCTTTCTAGAGTTAAAAATGTTCTTAATTCTACCCTGCACTATTTTTTCTTTTACAGCTACTTTTTCACACACATATTTAGATGCAGACAATGTTTTAAAAATATTTAAAAAAAACTCTTTTTTACCGCTTTTTTTTTTTTTTAAAGTGATTGGGTAATATGTGAATTCAATATCAGTTATAAATACCACTGATAAACATATGAAAAATCTTGCTATAAAATTAAAACTTAATACTATGTTTTATTAAGGAAAAAATCCTTTGGTTCAAGACTTATATACAAGCAGAATGTGTAATATAAACGTAATATATCAAAATTATTACACTTAAAATATCTCTCTAAAATCCCAATTTTTCAATTTCTCATTCTATCATATCTAATATCTTATCTAAAGGGGTTTCCATGACTTCAATTCTTTGAACACATTTCCCAAAGCTAACCTGAAAAAAAATTGCTCAATTTCTGTCTACTCGCAGCATTTTCCAGCTACCCCAGGCGAATGGTTCACTTTGTAATTTAACCCTTAGCTCTCCGCACATTTTTGTACCACTACATACCAGCAACTCCTGTACATTTGGCAGCAGTGCCAAAACGGAGTCTTATTTTAAGTGAGAAGAATCTCACGAGCTTGTGAATGTTATTAATTTTGTTTATTTGATATATTTGTACTTCCTTCTGGTAAAATATTGTATAATTTGAAATAACTGTTTTTATAGATTACATAAAACAATTATTTATAGGGTTATGTTTTATAATTGTTTTATATTAAATATTTATTTTATATAATAAATATTTATATTATATAATATTAAATATTTGTATTATATTAAATATTTATTTTATATTTATTTGTTTGTTTTATATTAGATTATGTTTTATAAAAATTGTTACTCAGTTTTTTTCCTATATAAATTTCAAAAATAAACTGAAAAAGCAAGCAATTGGTTAGTATATTGTGCTTTAGGAACAGTTTTTAGAAATATTGATGAACTACTCAATTTTTCTTAAATAGTCTATTTTAATTGGAGATACTTTTCCAATAGATTTTTATGTGTCATATGCTTTCTGTAACATATTCTCATTATAAAAATGTCATTAAAAATTGAAAATTAAAAAAAAAAAAAAGAAATTCAACGTTCCTCGCCTCCTTAACGGCACTTGAGATATTGTTTCATATAACCAGGTAAAGGAACAACAGGAAATGTAAGTAAAGTCTAACATCCAAATCAAAACAAATCTCCCTTTTGTACCGTTTTAAAAGCTATTAAGGCATCACATCACATTTTACTTTCACACCTTAGATAAGGCTGTGTTATGTATTACATTACGCATTACAACACACGCGCATTCGAAGCGCCAATTAGCATTCACTAACCGGTGAACTCTTTTTCACGATACAGTGACTTCCAAATCGTTGGCATTGAATTTGGCGACCTTTTCCTCAAATCTCGCGCCTTTCTGGGCCAAGGTCAGTTCCTCTCTCTTTCCCTTGCACCTGAGCCCAGGAACGAAATGAAGCGTTGCCATCGATTACATAAGGAACATACCCTGAAAATCAATTACTTGATTGAAAAACACCCCTATTAGAAGCGACCTTCGGCGAAGGATACGTGATTCACCGCCGAGATGGTCCCATTCCTTCGCGCCAAGAATCGGAAAGAAAAATTTACATCTATGAAATATTTCTTCACTCTCAGGTGCAAATTCTTCCAGCGATTCGTGTTTTGCTTTTTTTCTTTTTTCGCTATCTCCCGAGTTACGTGATACTATTAATGATTGATATTTGGATAATTATCTAGACAGAGCTATTAAATTGCAAGTTACCGTAATAATTATATTCATATATTTCTCGACATAAAAAATAGGTTAAACGTAAAAATGTCGTTTAGAACGGGGCTGAGATGAAATTCTTTTTTTTTTTTTTTTAAATAAAATTCTATTTGTCTAACGGGTTTGAAAAATCGTTTTAAAGTAGAAATTTTAAATTACATTAATTATATTGCGGATCAATTCCATGTTTTAAACGATGTTATATTATGGGTTGTAAAAAATAAAGATTTGCATTACTTAGAAATGCACAAATCATTTAAACTAAATATTAGGTTACATTCACAGTTGACAGGAGAAAAAAAAGTTTTATGGGTAGAAAAAAGAGCCTACTGACACGACATCATAGCAGCCTAGATTCTATATTGTTTATATTCTATATAATTTTTTAAACTATTCATGATTGATATTTGAATAATTATCTAGACAGAGTTATTAATTTTCAAGTTACCGTAATATTTATATTCATATATTTCTCTCACCATAAAAAAATAGGTTAAATGTAAATATGTCGCTTGGAACGGAACTGAGGTGGAATTTTTTCCTTTTTTTTAAATAAAATTCTAAATGTCTAATGGAATTGAAAAATCGTTTTAAAGTAGAGGTTTTCAATTATTTATAATACTGATAAATTTTATGTTTTAAACTATGCTATATTATGAAGTACAAAGAAAAATTAGGTTTGGAAATGTACATAAATTGTTTAAACCAAATATTAAATACTCAATAAAAAAGTTTTTTAATGAAGTTTAATAATATCTATTCACAATGGAATTGAAAATGGAAGATAGCTTCAAACATTAATGAATGAAAATTGAGAAGTTAAACTACAGCTATCAAATGTTATTTTTATCTTCAAATTCGAATTTTAAACATGATATATTTATAATCTAGTACAAGTCTACGGTATAACTATTTGTTTTTCATGTAAAATATTTCGGCCTCTATAAAGATGTGCATAAATTGCTTAAACCAAATATTAAATACTTAGTAAAAACGTTTTTTAATGAAGTTTAATAATATCTATTCAGAATAAAATTGAAAATAGAGCATAGCTTCAAACAATAATGAATGAAAGTTAAACTACAACTATCATGTTTTATTTTTTTTCAAATTCATATTTTAACCATATTTATAACCTTATATAAGTCTACGGTATAAATATTTGTTTTTCATGTGAAATATTTCGGCTTGTATAAAGATTCTTTTTCTTAAGCAACAACTTTGACTTCTACAATATACAGTTTAAAACCAAATTCTGCTCGATAACTTATGCTTTTACAGACTTGCCAACTGCTACGAAAAAATCGTAATTTCTACGAATTTAGCAAATAATTACGATCTTACGAAAATCGGTCAAAAATATATACAGGAATAAAAAACTACCTAGAATCTGGAAAATCAAAATGAATGAATATATTTTCGCAAGCGATATAAGAAAATCCGTAAAAAACTTTTGCGATCAATTTTCGTGTAACTACGGTGCGATACCATACAAAGATAGAAATTTTTAGAATAAAAAGTAGATTTTTTTTTCTGAGAGTATTGGTTATAATGTAATAGTATATTTCTGTGTTTTTTTCCTCAGTATATTTCTGACATTTTTGAAAAATTATTGTTATTAAAAATATGTTAAGGTGTGAAATCACATTTAAACACAACTAAATTAAATCTAAATAAAATACTTTATCTCAATTTTTATTGGGGATTTCAGTTTAGAAATTTATATAAATGTATATAATATTTTGAAAGTGAAGTATTGCCTATTTGAAATTTTATATGGGATTTTAGATACTTTAGTAGAAGTGAATGTTTTGTTTGAGCAGTAAACATCATACACATAATCATTAGTATATGCATTAAATTATGGCACGCTTGTGATTGCCCAAGATTTATGATGTAAAAACTCGTCATCCAACCTACCTCGAAAATAAGTGTGCTACTATTTTTGATTTTACAAGTTGTCAAATGCTACTATTTTCAATGTCCAAAAGTTGGCAGGTCTGGCTTTTATCAAAAGTCACCAAACTGTAATTTCAATTGATAGTATTCAAAGTCATAGCCACCGCACCCCCAACTTGAAATTTTGGAGTTTATTGTATTTCCTTTTAACATTAAAATAAATTTTCAAATATAAATATGTTTAAACTAAATTCTTATTAAATGTTTAATTTTTAAATAAAATTTTTAATTTCATTCCACACACAGCCGACAATGTATCTTAAATGTTACAAATACGTATAATTTACAGCAATACATATTTGCAACGGATATGATACATTGTTTTTTATGGTAATTTTTCTATAAATTGTTTTATACATTAACTGTATCATTACACAACATTGTGAATGAACTTTTAGACGTTTATAGTATTGTGACGACTTCAATGTTCTTGAGTGAAAAGGTAGCGTGAAGAAGGATCATAGTCACGATAAAATTGGAAATTACTTTTATTCTTTATGGAGTAAATACTGTTATACATATACAACAAGATTCTAATTCTCCCCAAAACAAGTAGAAATGTTCAGGATTTTCGGATGGCACTGAATTGTCACGACGATCACAGTCGGAAAAATAAAAGATTAAATAATCTCACAAATGGAGAGGCTCTTCCAGGGTGCAATGCAACCCAATGTATCCCCCGTTCGGTATCCGAGACCCTTCCGTTTCTTATATGAGCGGACTTTACGAGTCTCCCGAACGCAATCACTAAAAATCTGGCTCCGGTCAAAAGATGCAAAAGCCTACACGAGGTCAAAATACCTACGTAAAATATTACTTGAAAATTTTGTAGATTGTTTGTAAGACAGCCCTCTACCTACTTTCAAAAGAAAAACTCTTTCTAAGAAAACTTAAAAATTCTACAATCCCCTTTTTAACTGTATCTAAAATGAGACATTAGCCACTTAAGGGTGAACTGTTTACGGAATAAGCAGAAAAATAACCGATTTTTATCTCCACCCGAGATGTACTTTATTATTTCCAGTTTAATAAAATGGCTCTACGTTTCCGAAAACTATCAAAACATAGTTGAAATTCATTTTTTTCTTTCAAGCTCACTTGACTACCTATTCAAAGACTAGATAGATAGATGTCTTTCGAATGAGTTTTCTGTCCATTGCAACATGACACGGAAGTCTTAAAAGGAGGAAGGTTGTTTCCACTTGAACGATTTCTGTTTCTCTCCGATTTTACTGCGAAAAATAATCCGAATTACTTAACAGTGGATAGCTTCCATAATTGCATCTTTTTATCTAAAATTGACACTCCACGTGGAAAGTTTACCTTCAGAATATTTTAATTACGTATTGTCGCTCTAAGTGTCAATTCTGACTAAGGTTTTTTTTTTTAATCTCATTCATTTTTACAGTATCCAATAGGTTGGCAGAAGTGGAAACATTTTATCATTAGAGGTCAATTTAAATAAGGCAGTAACAAAAGAGGTCAAATTTTGCATACTGAGACCTTTATGAAATTTAATAGTTTTTGCACACTTATTCATTTATTGCATTATATAGATATAAGACAAACCCCATTAAATCTATTTACTATTTAACAACAGTTAGCAACATAAAGCATATTTACATTCACATAAAGGTAATAAACTGATACAACATTATTCATTGGTTATTTTTAAATAAATAACCACATACTTCAATAGCAATTGAAATATGTGTTTTTAAATAATTTTATTAAATTATAAAGTAATACAATCCCCTATATAATAATAGACTAAGTTGTCTGTCCGTCTGTAAGCGAATTTATGAAGCGGTTGTACCTGGAATGTATAGAGGCATCCATATTGTATTTTTGATGAATTAGGGTTAGCAAAATTCAAAGGGAGTCCGAAAACGTTCGAAATCCACCCCTTCCTCCCTTTTCGAGTGTCTAATGCCATTATTTCAAGCTCTGTTGTCCCCGGTTAAGAGCAGAACATTAAATTTATCAATTTATCACATAATAAACAGGTAAAAGTATTATTTTTTCTAACATTACGTAGTCATTCCTTTGAACTATCTCCTTTAATCATTTTTTTTAATTATTTAAATATCTTAAGGCATTATTTTCATACATTTTATTACTGAATTTAGATATTACGTAAATAATTTTCTTTTATATTTGTATTAAATATTAGATTAGGTACATATGAGACAGTTTTAAATTTAATCATCGATTATTTTTTGTTGCAATGAAAATTTTATCACCGATATTAACAACAAATTCTTTTCATAAAAGTCTAGGAGTGTATTTCACAGAATAATAAATATCTAGCATTTAAGTTATATATGTTTGAAAATTAAGAAGCTTATTCGTTTGTGTGTTTATTTTTTATACATAACCACATTGTTTGCAATCGATTCGCTCAATTTTGGACATCATTCATATATACTGCCAAATAATCACTGTCGATATTAAAACCTCTGCTCTCCATCCTATCATATAATGTGACAAGATAAATTAAAATTGTCAGCGAACATATCAGTAAAGATAAACAAATTATTGAGCGTGTACTAGATAATTCTCAGCCAAAAAACAAACCATTTTTTTACCTGCATTATAGAGTACTTTACAATTCTAGAAAATTAAAAATTTTACTGATCCCGTCATATGACAGGCTATATGCTAGTAAAAAAATATTAGGTTATAAAAAATGTAACAATACAATTTTCTTAATTTTAGAATGACTGAAATCTATAAAAATATTATCACAAGTGCTAGCTTTTTTAAAGGTCACACAAACTTACTGAGGCTGAATGTGGCCTAAAGACCATCACTTTTGGTGAAAAAGGCCAAAAGTGTACCACATTTGACACGTCGCTGATTTTGGATAGTGGCATTTTGCCATGCAGGGCATGCTTTTACTACGACAGCCAACGAACAGTTTACAAAATTAGCCGTTTCCAAAATTCTTCCACCCATGGTCAGGAAACCAATGATCATGCCCTTATGGACTATATAAATCTGTTTCTGCATGACTGCAAGAACTTAAATAACCAAATCAACCAAAACGTAAATACTAAGGGATGATTGAAATCTATATATCCACATATCGTAAGGCATTCGGTTACAGCTTAAAACTAGATTAAGTACAATACAACTGGTTTATAATAAATCCTAATTTAACAATAACCGAATTTAAAGAAAAAATTGGAAATACTTGGTAATATGTTCATTCAATGAGAAAATAACTCTTTTAAAAAGCAAATTCCGGTAATAATTTGGGGATTCATAACACTTCTAATTATTTCCACCTCTTCCACTCATCTTATTTCTTGGAAATATAATTTTCACATTCCGAAATCAATTGAATGTTAACGGTAAATATTAAGCATTGGATTCTACAGGTGTTAAGGAACAATGAGTCATCAGAAGATTAAAATCAAACTTGAAGCAAAATCAAGCATTTGATTTTCATGGTTCTCAATAGAAGAGAAAAAATAGAAGCAACATAAAAGGACAATGAATCGAAATCGAACGATTCGTTTAACGAATGATACACTGGAAATCTTTACATCATCATGCGTTACCGTAAGGATGGATTGTACATTTCTTGCGCCATATGGAAGCCATTCGCTTCCATATTTCCGAAAAATAACACAACGTTTGGTTTGGTTTGGTTTGAAGCGCTACGATCTACTCTTTTGCACATCAGGGCTAATGAGACCGGGACATACTACTTAAAACCGATTCCGAACATCCCTGAAAGAAGCGGGAATCAAACCCACGAACTTCGTGCTCTACTATTCAGACATCATCCAGCGAGAATAACATAAGAAAAAGACAAGGTCATTTTGATTTGACATTTCAAATCAAATTCACCAATTTCTTTAGTACTATACAGAAATAGGAAATGAAGTATTATAATATAGTAGGTATGTAGTACAATTTTATTTAGTTTTTTCATGAACTCCTTTGTAATGAGCACTCGGTTATAAAGAATGATTAGTGGTCCCTTAGCACTCTCCAGTACCTTTAATGCTACGAATGACATTTGTGATACTTTACTAAGTCTCCTTATTTCTTTGGATGTTATTTTACCTACTTCGAATGATATAATGAAAGTAAAATCTAGAAATAAAATTTTAAGTATGTAGACAAATAGTGTTAGCACAATCGTTGTAATTTAATATTTAATTTTAATAATTGTCAATTTAATATTTACACTACAAATATATAAACATTAATTCTTGTTTAAAAAATCACAAGATTATTTTTTACACGGAAAATGTATTTAAAGAGGAAAATTGCTTGTATTTTTAAATGTAAAAAAATACTGTTTGCCCTTTACAGTGTCCATTTAGATAAAGTTAATCGTTGTTTTGAATACGCATTTAAAGTGCATTTTTATCAGTGGAAAAAGACTAGAACAAGTTAAAAACTAGGAGGTTAGCAACATCCTTTAAATTTTAAAAATGCAATAAAATATATGTTTGTTGATTATTAAAAAAAATTCATCGAAAAACTATTTAAAGCTTTCAAAATAAAATTATCTTTAAAACTGAATTTTGCTAAACTGAATGCTAAATCATATATGAATTAACTTTAAGGATGCACAAATATAAAGATACAAAAGTAAACAAAGCGGCAAAGAATCTCAAAGTCTAAATAAATTTCCATATCTGGTCTAAATCGAAAGTTACTTTTTCTGTTCGTGCCTCATTAAATTTCCTGTTTATTTAATGTCTTTTATAGAAAAGAGTTTCTCACATGTTTTTGAAGTGGAAAACATTTTTTTAGCATTATAAGGGATTGGTTGTAGTAAGAAATTTATTTAATTAAAAAACCTCTTATAATTTTACATTTTGTATACATCTTTTAACTGATTTTGCATTCTTAAACTTGCAAATTAACTCAAGGCTATATTTATATAGTCTTCTCATTACCACTGAACTTGATTTACCGATGAATGGGAAAACAAAACAAGCAGAAAATACAATTATACGGATGGCAAGAATGATATAATTCTCTATTCACGGTCTTTCATTGAACACTGAAACAGATAAACTGTTTGTAAGGCAAACGTAATAGGTACCAAACCTTGTTACTCACGCTTCGCTAGAATTTCCAAATAACATGGTCTAAATTCTGTTCGGCGTAATTTTAAATCAAACTTCAATTCTGAAAATAAAACTTTTGTGTTTTCTTATTACTCACTTCCTAATTTTAAAAAAATACACTCATGAATGTTTAAAAATTATCGCTAAAGGGCAAGTGTGCTTTCAAGCGTTGCCAAGAATATCTTCAAATCTAGCAAATTTACTCAATGAACTATACTTTGTAAACAACTTCTTTTGGTCACGCTTCCATTACCGCCTTCGGTTGCTTGTGTGAGGCATGACTAAGTAGGGAAAGTGTACCACCGGGGCCTTCTTAGAAATTAATTTTTACATCAATTGGAAAAAAATATATTTTTCAGATTTATCAACAAACTCATGGGAAAATACATTGTTAGCATAGTCTGTCTACAAAACAACTCACAGATTGGGAAACATTAAAAATTAAAATTTTATTTCTTAGTATGGGAAAAAATGTTTTCTGTAAACATAATTTTATTGTTTAGTAATAGCTTCTACTGAATAAAAACAACTTTTACAAATATTTGACATTTATCTATCTGGGTAGTCATTACTAAGGAACAGTCATGCTTGTCGACTTAACACCACACCAAAAGTTTACACAGTTTCCAGTTAAAGTTCATACTCAAATGATCGTACTTTAACCCCGTGGGAAATACGAAATACCCAAATGTCAATTTCATTTATGTTTATAAACGAAGAACGATTTTTTTTAATTATGCAGTTAACAAACCATACTCTCATCCAGCTGTCTTATTACCCACAATTCAGAAATGGAGAATGGTTAAATGAGTGCATGAGGTGTGATCAACATTTTGTTACATTAAAGGTAATTAAACAGTGGCACATTGCTGACGAGTACATTAAAAAATTAATTATAGCAAAGGAATTAGAACTCAAGAACTCCACTAAA